>PVIJ01000233.1:290000-340011 GCA_004024925.1 Scalopus aquaticus | reverse complement strand
ACCCCACCCCGCTGAGTGTCTCTCTCCTATTTGGTTTCCCTATAGTCCTGTTATAAGTGAAACCATTCAATAATTTTCTTTTTTCTTTCTGGCTTATTTCACTAAGTATGATTCCCTCTAATTCCATCCATGTCGCTGCAAATTGCATGTGCTTATCTTCTTTGAATGCTGAATAATATTCCATTGTGTATATGTACCACATCTTGATCCAATCATCTATTTTTGGACATCTGGGTTGCTTCCATACCTTTGCTATTGTGAACAGTGCCGCAATGAACATACGGGTACATGTATGCTTTCGGATTAGTGTTTTTGTGTCCTTTAGGTAAATTCCCAAAAGTGGGATTGCTGGGTCGTACGGGAGCTCCATGTTTAGCAGTTTGAGGAATCGCCATACAGCTTTCCATAGTGGTTGGACCAGTTCACATTCCCACCAGCAGTGTAGAAGAGTTCCTTTTTCTCCACATCCTTTCCAGCATTTGTTGTTGCCTGTATTTTTAATGTGTGCCATCCTCTCAGGTGTGAGGTGGTATCTCATAGTGGTTTTGATTTGCAGACCAATGGAACCGAATAGAATACCCAGAATTAAAGCCACATATCTATGAACAAATAATCTTTGACAAAGGAGCAAAGAAAATGCAGTGGAACAAGGACTGTCTATTCAATAAATGGTCCTGGGAAAACTGGACAGCCACATGCAAAAAAATGAAGCTAGACTACTACCTCACATCCTGCACAAAAGTCAACTCAGAATGGATAAAAGACCTGGATGTAAGACCTGAAACCATAAAATGTATAGAAGAAAATACAGGCAAAACTCTACAGGACATACACCTCAGCAAAATCTTGAAAGACTCATCCCTCAAAGCGAAGGAAGTGAAAGACAAGATAAACAGATGGGATTACATCAAAATAAAAAGCTTCTGTACAGCAAAAGAGACATTAACCAAAACTAACAGACACCCTACCAACTGGGAAAAGATTTTTGCACACAGACTGATAACAAAAATTTACAAGGAACTCACACAACTCAACAAAAACAAAGCCAATAACCCAGTCAAAAAATGGGCAGACGAGCTCAAAAGGCACTTCTCCAAAGAAGAAAAGCAAATGGCCAACAGATACATGAAAAAATGCTCAACATCACTTGTAATCAAGGAAATGCAAATCTCTGATACTCTTCTTTCACTTAGAGAGATGTTGAATACTTTTGTACATTTGTATGTATGAGCCTGTATTTCTGAAAAGTTATCAGAAATGTTTATTGTTAATTAAGCTCCAGTATAAACATTTTACGATTCACTTAAAATTTTACAGAAGCAAAACCCTAGCCAGCCAATTATTTACATTTTCTTCCTAATTATTAATCATAAGTGTACTTCCCAGACAATCTAAATTTGTACCCATTTCATCCACAGGAACAGCCAGTAATAAAACATCGTTCCTTTTCCTTGCCCTGAATCTGTCCGTCAGTCAAATGGAGTCAACATAAATTCCTAAAACAGTGCTGCCCCAGCAAAATACGACTCAACCTGTCTTTAATATTTAGAAAAGTTTGACTGTTACCCCTAGTTTAAAAATTAAGCTACCTAAGTCAACAGTATAACCACAAAGATGAAACTGGCAAAGCTTTCGTTTTGAATGAGTTTGCTACTTTGTAGTCAGTCAGTAAACTAACATGAACTCAGAAATCGCGTCACACCAGCGTGTTGGTCAGTTGATGTTTACATGAGGGAAACCTGGAAGTAGATTGAAAACAACTCCCCAATCTAAGCTGACTGCCTCCTCTGTGGGAACTGTTTCCCCAATGGGCTGGCAAAATGAACTGTAGTTTTGTATAGTAATTTCAAAGATAATTGATTATTTGCCAGTAGTCTGTTTTTGAGTTGCCACTTATTATTATTTTTTTCATCCACTCCAGGGACACACTTTCAATTTCACAGTCTTTTGCACATTGTGGACAGTGGTATTTAATTTCTTAAAGGAAAGAGTACAGTCTCTTTCTATTACAGTTAGACTAGTGGCTCGCCAAAGAGCAGGCACGGAACTTTCTATCCAGGGAGAAAATATCTGTTCCCATGTTCTCATGCTCATTCCATTGGTAGTGCTGGTGCTCCGAGTTGGGAAGAGAATTAAGAAGACTTTTTCTGTCAGAAAAGAAGTTTCTGTGTCTCACAAACTTAGAGGCATTCCCTGAGGGATGGTAAACATTCCTGAAGATACCGCTCCTTAATTGGTTTTGGATTTACTTTACTGGTAAAATAAGAGTTTCTAGTAGAGTTAAGGAAAATCTTGTCAGGAAACAGTTGTTTTCCTCCTACAGACTAACATTCCTGCAGGCAATGCAGCAAATTAGCCAATATAAATGTTTCCTTCAAAACACAGAAATCTTTTATCTATTTAGGAATAGATCACACAATATAACATGCTGAACTATTTCTATTAAGCCCAAAGATGACAAAAAATTGAAAAGAATAAATCCATTATAAAGAATTCATATCTGCTGCTTTGTGAGCAACCCATAATACACCGTATTGTGCAAACTATAGGAGATGATGACCTAACAATACAGAATGTAGAGAGGGCTTTTGACAACAGAAAAAGCATAAGAGAGAGTATCATTTAATGGAGAGTGAAAAAAAATGATCCTGGTTTCTTTTTCCTCCTTTATTTGTTGTATCACTTTGTAAAACCTCTCCATGCCTTGCTCTCTTGATCAGAAAAATGAGACCTATGGTTTTATTTTTATAAAGTGCTTTAGGATTAGGAGAACTCAGAATGCATTATATGATGAAAGTCACCACGGTGCATGTCACGTGACTGCAGCAGAAAAGGACTGAGGGACCAAAAGCAAAACATGAATCAGCAATGAACACTCATTTTGTTTGTTTAAAACCCCAGGAAGTACAAATATATGTCAGAACTGAAGTTGACCCTCTTCCTTTATAATCACATGTCACTATATGTGACCCTGGTTTTGAAACTTGAGTTTAGTAAGAAGAATATGAATGTTGGAATAAGGAGTAGCATCTCTCTCAAGCAAACCCTAAAGCACTGCAGGTAACACCGAGAGTTACAGTAATTCACACTGAAAACACCAAATAACTAGCTGGAGAACACTGGACTTTGCTCTTTCCACTTCCTCAGCATATCCCTGTTCCCAACAGAGTTATGCATTGAAGGCACAAATCAACACAGAAGGAGCTGTCTCCCTCAACTGCCTGAAGTTACTTGGGTAGATTTTCAGAAGCACGTGGGTGTCAGAATCGGGGGTAATGGAGACCATCACATTGAGAGGTAGGCCAAGATGCTGTACTAGATACAAGTTAGGAGTTCTAGGTTCCAATGCTTATTCCAGCATAAACTTACTGCTTAACCTAACAAACCAAATTCTCTAGGTTTCTGTTTTCTCAACTGACATAGAAAGTAAGGGAGGTGAGAAATTGGTTTAAACATTCTCCTCCCAAGATTTAGAATCGTATTATACTATTATACATGCATAGTCACATAAGATCTATAATATATGATTCAGCAGGAAAAGTTTAAAGTGTCAAAGTAACTTTCTCTAGAAATAACACCATACTCATATTAGGACAATAGAAATGAGGAAACAAAAGCACAGGGAATTGCTAAAATCACATAGATAATTAGTGGCAAAATTACAATCAGACTTTGAAATTTGAACATAAATTCTGATATTTTTTATACTGCAGTGGGTTTCCTGTAAATTATGCAACTTGAGAAGTCTAAAACTAAACTCATTAACAAGTAAATTCCCAAGGACTAACAACAGTCTCTCTCTTATTGAGATATATATACATATATATATATCAATTAATATATATGTAAGCATATATATATACCTATACACACACACACACACACACTTACATCTTCATCTGTTGCTTATCTCTGTCCTGCTAACTGTTCTGGCCTATAACTCCTCTTTCAATATATTCCCTTAAGCAATCTTATTAAAATGTGAATATACCTCTTACCTACTTAAAATTTGTCAAAATTCATTAGTTTTATCCACAAGATGAAATCTAAGCTTCCTAGTAGGAAAAATGTTCTGCACATTCAATGCTTCTACAAGAATAAACGATTGAGGAGATTCCCCAGGTACTGCCTACCACTGTGTCTTGGGATCTACTAGTATCGTAGTGTGGGAAATCCCTATTCTTTTCCCATTGTTTACTTGCAAAATCCCATTCATCTTTTAAAACCCAAGTAAATCATCCCTGCACTGGATTCTTTAACTCCACACAACCCCTCAGAGGTAACTACATCCTGTTTTAAGTTGCTTCTCTACTTTGGCCAGGCTTCCCTGATGCACAATTCAGGCTATATTATAACTGTTTCTTTGCATGGAGCCCAAGTGCTTTCTCTCTCTCTAAACTTTGAAAACTGTAAGGGCAAAAACTGCATTATAATGATGTCTATTCCTTACCATAGTGTCTTGAACCTGGAAGGTCCTCATATGTGTTTATGGCTATAAATGTATGAACAAGAAAATCAAACACTCATTCACTTAACCATTTTATTAAGTATATCAGAGAGTTTAGGGAAGGAGATAAAAAAAAAAAAAACCTCCACAAATAACAAACAGGAAAACTGTATCTGCTAGAAATAGTGCTAGTCAGACAAATAAATTGGTTTGATAGAGTAAAAAACGCCTGGGTGTCCACAGTGATTTGCATGGTCAGGAAAGGCTTCACCTAAAGCTTGAGTGACAAGATCTGTTCATGCATTGCCAAGAGTAAGTTAATTGTACCAATAGATGAGCATTAGCTCAAACTGAGGGAAAGAGTGTAATCAACTATAGCCCAGGGTGTTGGTTTTGATATCAAGTAGATACAGTTGAGCTATATAATGACAGGGAAGACTGAGAAAGGCACAAATTTGGAGGCAACCAGACTGAGAGAGATTCAGTTGGCCTCTTCAATTTGTAGACATGAACTAGTAGAGATGCCCAGGGCATTGTGACTAGAAAGACGAGAGCTATCACTTCCATTAAGACACAGTACTTAAAGATACCAGGAGGCTACACGAAATCACCTAGGGAAAGCATGCAGATAATAAAGAAGGGTTAAGCCCTGGGAAATACTCTACCATTCAGAGTTAAAACATAACCAGTGCATGATGATGAGAAGGATATAATACTAAATTAGGAAGAAAACTAGGAAATCATATTCAACAAAACCAAGAGGAGGAAGCATATGAAGGAGGTAGTAGCCAGCTTTGTTGTACTTTGCTGAAAGATAAACTAATATAAAAGTGTTCAACTTGCAATATCCAGCACTTTAGTTAGCTATCTGAATGTTCTAACAGAAGAGAAAAAATAAAGCCTTCCTTGAGTAAAAAAAAAAAAAGAAAAAAGAAAAAGAAAAAAATGTATAGCTATTACACAGTAATTAAATTTGTTTTCTCCATCTGGTGAAAGCAGAAGTTAAAATGGGTAAAACTTAGATGAGACTTAGGATTCATTTCAGAAAGAATTCCACACCAGCACAATTAACTGAAAGAACATATAATATAAACTTCAATCACATTTTTAAAGGAAAGGAACCCATCCTATTGTATTAATCGGTTTAATAATGACATTCATCTGTATTTCCTAAACTAAAAATACTGTAGGTTAAAAAAAAATATCACTCAAATATGATAATCATTTTTCTCACATTCTAGGGTACATTCTCTTCTAAATCCATGTATTTAATGGCAACTAGATATGTTTCAGTTTTTAGAAATCAAGACAAAAGGGCAACACATTTGACTTTATAATATTATTACTTAAGTGAATCTCTATTATATTTGTGGGTTAGAAAGAAAATCTAGATTGAAGATGCTTTAAATGGCATATTCTACAAACTGTCAGTTATAGCAAGGTTGAGTAAGACTCTATCCTTTTAAAATTCTACATCTCAAATTATTGTCTGTGGCTTTCTTCCAGAGTTGACAAAGGCTTCACAACTCATAATCTGCAGAGCAAACTCCTATGTTCTTTACTTCTTTGAATTGCTGAGGATCTTTATTATTAAAATGGTTATCCTTATACACTGACACATAAGATTTAATACGTTAATTTAACTTAAAATTCCCAATCATGACCTACTAGTGTTTACTGAAGTATTGATATCTAGTTTTACAAAGATCAAAAGGTGTTCAAATGTTTTGTATATAAATGGAATAGTTAATACAAAACAGAAGTGAGTATCACACGATATGTGGTCTTTCATCATATAGAAAGGAGATGTGCAAGATAATTCTGATGGACAGAAAAGCTTGGCAGTAAAAACTAGAGTGATCTGCTTGGGTGCACCAGGATAATTTTATAATGATCTTAAAATAAATGTGATCCCCTTTAAATTTTAGCTGCCACAAAACATTATGTCAAATATTAAAATGATGCAGTGTTTAATAGATGGCACACAAAATGGGTGACAACTTTGGGTTAGAATAAAAGGGAAAGAGGGCTTTTAAAATTGGATCATGATTGTTTAGAAACAAAGAAACAAAACAAAACAAAAACAAAAGCCATAAAAATCTGCCCTAATTGCACAAAATAACTACCAGGTTGGACAACTGGCAGAGATAGAGTGTAATGATGTCACAAAGTATATTTATCTTTTATGCATGAAGTAGTTTCAACAACTGTATACCTTACTCAAAATACACTAAATATTTGATCTATATGCTCAATAAAGAAAAACAAATTTGACAAAAATGAGTTTGGGTATATGTGACAACACTGTCATCTGTAGCTCTGTTTGTTTTAGGAGAGTTTTGTTTTTTTTTAAGAATGCTGCTGCTTTATTTTAGGAACATGGTTAGTTCATCAATAATACTTAACCAACCATAACATCAAGACCAGACTAAAATAGGAGCTACTATATAACATGATGATTCACATTATCTATCCAGCTGGCATGACTTGGCAAACAGTGTTTTACAAGATATGGCACCAGCTTGTGATCGCCTGGAGATGCAATGTGCCCACTCTCCATGAGTGCTAAAGGTGTGGCATGTAAACTCTGCTAACTGCCATCATCCATTTTCTACACCCTAGCAATTGGCAAACATTCCATGTGTAGCACAGTTGGGAGGGATTATGATCCTGCCAAAAACAAAATATTAAAAGGAATCAACCTCCACAACATACTAACCATTTGAGGAGGCTGAGGTGGTCGTGCAGGTTGGAGGCGCCGTGCAAGGTCCATGGCAATGTCATCACATGTGCTGCATGTTAGCGACAAGGGCAGGCAGAACACACAGGAAAGCTGCTTATGGGCATGAAACAAGCATTTAGTGTGAGGGGTGGGTATACTCTGAACTCAGAGTTTTCTGTACTTAATGCTTTGTGATAAACTGCCCCATTGTTTGCCTCATGGTTTAAGAGCAGACTGGTAGACACTGGTAGATCTTTTTTTTTTTTTTACATGGCTACATCTCACCAATGAGTAAATGGATCAGGAACTGAAAAGTAACTGTCAAATTAGCCATGCAGTTTTTTAAAAAAAATTTTTTTCACTGAACGAACGCTGGTTTTAGTACGGAATGGTTTTCAGGTGAACAGCATCATAATCTGACATCTGTACACACCATCTGTACTTCACCATCACCACCAAAAGTCTAATTCCTATCCATCACCACTCACCCATTTCACCCACTCCCCTAAAAGCAGAGCACTGGTGACCATTTTTAGGAAAGCATCCGAGAATCAAAATTACCCTTATTTTTCTTTTGGTTTTTATAAGTGGGAAAGATTTTACTATATTTTGACACCAAACGATATGGCAACCATACATAGCATTCAATAATTACACACCAATTCTGATTCACTTAAAGCACAGGCTGATGTCAAGTCACAGAATAGGTATTAGCATGACAAGGATATGAAACATGCATATAATAATTCTGAAGTCTCATCATCATTTCCTTCAGAAAAATTTAGTATAACTTCTTCTATAACTCTGTGAGTCACTGGCCAACTCATTACAATAATATAATCAATATATTACCGAGAGAGAACTATCCTGGCAATCTGGCAAGAATCTATAAATGCCAGTTTCTAAATTACTGTCAAAGTATTACACATGTGTCATAAGTGGCTAACAAAGGGATGCCAAATCATCCCCGTTGCTGAGATAATTGTTTTACTTTGAAGTTCCTTAAGATCTATTGTGTTAGTTCCCAGGTCAGAGCTATCTCCCTCTCTCCTTTTTCCCTCATTCTTCAATCATAATACTGAATTAACAATATTATTTGACAATGAGATAACTGAAGTTATTTCAATAGTTCTAATGTAGCAAGTCCTTTTTAAAAAATTCTATTTGGTTGCTTTTGTTAAAGAGGGGGATCCTTTATCTCCTTGCCAAGATTTGCTATGGAATTTTTACATACGTTATATGGTTCTATGACAACCTTCAAAAAGCTAAGAGAGTAATGGGTAAGCTTGGGGCACATGTTTGTAGGATAAAGGGCCCCTATTAAGACTGTGAGAAAAGCATTAATGCCTTAGCTATAATTTTAGATGTATATTCTGTAACTCCACTAATTAGGCTGTAAGCTTCTAAAGGGATTTAGTACAGTGTTGTACACACCACAGGTACATCACAGATTTTTGAAAAGTGACTTATGAAAGAAGCATTAATATATGACCTCATGGAAGTTGAAGGGAAAACTCTCTAAGTGACAACAACATGCTATAGTTGTTTTACTTCCATACTTCTGCAGCCAGGTTAACAAATCAACAATAACAACAAACAGGAATGATGATATTTAGAGTTAAGTTTAACTCTTCCATTGTTCAGAGAATTAGACATTCTGTTTCTGGGGTACAGATTCCTTAGCTTAATACCTTTTTTGCACCAATCCACTATATTTTTGGAAACTAATCTGTTTTATAAGCTTGTTTATTCTTTCTCACATTATGGATTTTCTTGAATATGAGATTTATTCTACCTTAGTTTCTACAAACTGCCATTTCTGTATCTTCCCAAATTAGAAAGATATATACCAAGTATAACAGGGAATCACAAACTTGCATATTACATTATCGATGCATTTTTAATGCCAACTCACAACAGGTTAGAATTTCTGATGTAAAATATAAATACGCTTGTGTGGACAGAAATTAAGCAGCATATGACAAGGAAAGATAGCCCAAAGTGAAGTCCTAGTTAGAAGAGAAGCAAGTGAACAGCATAGAACTAACTTTCCTTAAACCAGGAGCCATGGAACTGGATCTGCAAAATGTAAATAAACATCCTATCATGGGATGTAGGATTCACTTAAGGATTTCTTCAAATGGAAACGCAGTTCTTGCGAGACACTGAGTCCCCAGGGAGAGAGAGCTATAGAAACAGACTTCATTTCTACTGTTGCCTGTAGTAAGTTGAATCTGACAGCTGATTCTCCTCTAGTCAAGGAGAATTTTAAGCCAAGAATATAAACATAGTCTATTTTTCTGTCTTCATCTTATCCTGGATGATGCTTTACCCTAAGATTTCAGTGCACAAACACAAGTTCAGTGACCTCTTCAAGATTATGATGCATTGCCTAAAAGAGATGTTCAAAAGTTACTTTGCAAATTATAAGTACTAGTTTCATTGAAGCCTTAATTTAATTTCTTAGGATTTATAAAAGATCTAGTAAGGAAACATTGTGCCATAACATCCCAACCTGCAAAGAGGAAACTGAAGCTCAGGTAGGTTAAAACTGCTCTCTGGAACAGGAACAGTGTATGTTTTATTCTTCATTGCATGTTCATGGTCCTGCACAGGATAGTGTGGTGGCAAAAAAGCACAGAAATTTAGTTTGGAGCCCTGGAAAGACTTGGTTTGAAGCACAAGTTCTTAATTCTACTAATTATTTGGTAGGTGGCCATGTATAGGTTGATTTTATCACAATCTGAGTATCAAATTCACTATTTTGAAAATGGACATAGTACCTATTTTAAAAACTGTTGAGTAATTAATTGAAGCAATTAAGTAAGGTGATCAAATAGGATCTGCTAAGTAGTCAACATACAATATACATTATTAATAAAAATATCATCTGGCACATTCGAGGGACTAGATAGATATATGGAATGAATGTATGAATGCTGCTATTATGCGCCAGATGGAACCTTGATTTATCACTTTCTTCTCAGCACATGTAAATAGAAGTGATCTAAAAAGACTAATGAATTTAGTTGTACTAACTTAAATTCAACATTTCTTGCAGATAAAAAGTTAGAAGGAAGATTTCATACTTGCACGTTTCATACCAGCCAAATATACTGCTGGTTTTTTGTGGGCTTTTTTTTTTTTTTTTCAGTTTTTCCCTCATTTTTTTTTTTAATAATAACAAATCGAGTTTTTTCCAATGTAGGGAATTATTACTGAGGTAATGCGCCATTTTATGACTTATCCCTTATTTCCAGCACATAAGAAATGCTAGTTAAGAGTCCCAGACAGACTAGTTCACATGGAGAAACAGCTGGTTAAAGATAATTCTGTTCCAAGATTGTTCATAGTCATGCACTATGATTGTAATAACTGTCTTTAAGAAGAAACACTGAAATTAAAATGGCAACTTTACCTAAAATTTAATGTAGACAATTGTTTAATTTCACAAAACTGAGGAATGATTTGGGGCTATGCTGAATATATTTTGAAAGATACCCTAAAAAGTTGAAGAAAATTTAATTTTTTTTATGAAAGTAAATCTTGTAGTAGGATTAAATAATTTTATAGGACATTAAATCTCTGAGAATTATAATGTGGTTCTTTGGGTTTCTTGAGTGCCTTCTTCTTCCAACGAGTTATATGCCTACCATATGTAAGGTTATCCCATACAATATTCTTGAGATAAATTAAGAGGACTATGAGCTAAATTTTTAGTTTATAAATAGAAAAGCTGAGGAGTTGAGTATTTAAGTGCTTTTCTGAAAAGTACAGATCTAACTCCTAAAAGAGAAATGGGTTATTCTTATTGTCCAAGAGAATTGAGGTAATATTAATGAAATGGACTGTATAAATCCTAATTTGCCCTTTGTTCACTTTTTCAATGTCCCTCACTTCCAATTACTCTTTGAACAGAGAGAGTGTGTGACTTTTCTTGTTACTTTAAGATCTCGCACACAGTTTTCACACAGACAGAGAGTAACACCAACAATGTGTAATGTCATGTACTTAAGAGTTGTAGACCTACATGCTTATGATCTATAAATTCTTAAAATAGAGCAGTGACTCCCTGGACCAGCAGCAAAAGCATCACAGGGGAACTGATTAGAAATGCAAATTGTATAGCCTTAACCAAGATTGACCCAACTGGAAATTCCACTGTGGAGCACAGAAATTTGGGCAAAGGCATGAGAACCATTGACCCAAACTTAGAGCTTCTTGATCTAGATATTTGCTTATTTGCCCATCACCTGCCTTTCTAACACCACTCTTTTTCTACTTGCCAAGTTCCCATGCTGAATGTTTGTTTTTTCTTTTGTTTTTGTTCACCCAAGTCAGTTTTTCTAAATTGCACATAACCTGAGACCTCCGTGTGGTAAGAGACAAGATACATAGCAGATATTCATTGAAAAATAGGCAAACTATTGTTTTTAGTGTCAGTATCTAATAGGGATACATGACTGTAAGATGTTTAAGGTAAGAGTAGACAATGTGAAATAGCTACCTAAAGGTATTAAATCATTCACAATTACAGTCAATTTAAGAGTATTTCACATACTATCTGTGTCTCCCACAAGAACCCTGTTTTCTTACCCATGAATCATGCCCTAGGTTTCTATAGTGGTTTCTGACAACATTTCTAAGTTTCCTCTAAGAGAGGTTTGATGTCAGTCTTTCAAAACTATTTTTTAACTTAAAAAGAAAAGTTCCATCCCTTATTTTCTGAAGGGCGTATAAACACAAATCATTTAAAAATACTTTTGGTCAATATTCTGAATTCTGCAGGGTACTTTATAATCCAGCAAACCATATGATACTTTGAATTTCCCACTCAACTTTCAAAGAAAATGAGTATTTTTTCTTCTGTTTAATAATATCACCTTCCTGTCTGATCCTTTGAGTCTTGCCCCAAAAGGATACCTAAATTCTGCCTTCATTTGCAAAGGCTCAGAACACTGATATGTAAAACTTATTTTTAAATATTCACACAAACTTCCTTTTGCCAAATTGCCACAGGTAGCAGAATCTTGTTCTGCAAAGTACCAGGACTCCTGGAGTGGAGTGTTTTGTGCAAAACGGAAGATGTGGTACATATACACAATGGAATACTATTCAGCATTCAAAGAAGATAAACATACGCAATTTGCAGAGACATGGATGGAACTAGAGGGGATCATACTCAGCGAAATAAGCCAGAAAGAAAGAGAAAAATATCAAATGGTTTCACTTGTAACAGGACTATAGGGAAACCAAATAGAAGAGAGACACTGGGGGGTGGGGGCAGGGGAGGATAAGGGCACAAAATGAAGTAGAAAAGGACACAAGGGAACATGGAGATGGGTCATGGATGAATTGGTGGTGGGTCACCCAGGGCAATACAAAATGTAAAAGATATAAATAACAATAAAAATATCTATATATATTAAAAAAAAAAAGATCACCGTCACGTCAACACTTATCAAATACATTCGAAATGAACACCAGGAGTTTATACCTGATTGGAATCAAATTGCCATTCATGATAATAAATAGAAGACTTAAGTCTGAATCTGTAATTAAATCACGCTGAAGAGAGTACAAATGAATTTGTCATTTTGTTTGTTTAAATTTATTATGTGAAGTCACTTAAGTTTAAATGACATTTATTTTCAAAAGAAAAAATTTTGAGACTATCATGGGCTACAGACCTATGCTCTGTTGGAGAGATGCTGATTTTAAAAAGTACATTTCTTCTACCAAAAAAAAAAAAATTCCCAATTGAAAGTTTTTACTATCAAAAAATATTATGCTTATTCCCATAAATATTTATTTTCATTTTATTAACAAGTTGAAAATATATAATTATAATCCTCTTGGATTGTGGAAAGGCACATAAGGATAAGCATCTATGCACCCCATAGAGACAGTTTCATACTAACCCATGGCATGACTCTAAGCCTATGAGACAACTAAAGTAAAAGTGAAATATGGAACCAAGAATGTCTTAGTGTCACTTTGTTCCAGTTATCACGAAATGTTAAAATCATTTCAGTTTACATTTTATTTAATTTTCAGCTCTAGTACAAAAAAAAAGGGAAACAAACACCCCGTTGTATTTATACAGAAAGCCAGACGATATGTCAGCTGACAATGCAATTGATCAAAACTTGAGGTCAACTTTTTGGAGCCCTTACCCTGACTTATCCAAAACATGCACTCCTTTCCCTGATTAGAGGATACTCAGAAATAGAAATTCCGTAGGTTATCGTATAAAAACAGAATTTACACTCAAAATATTTAGGCAATAAAATGTTTATAAATACAGCATCTCATAACATATACATGACAACCAAGGGAGAATGTAGTTTAATGGGAGAAGGGAGAGATGGTTTTCATATTCTTACAGCGTTACCCACTCTGCCGATGCGCTAAACCTAGTTTATAGCAATTACATCCTTGTTGACTCTTGCGCTCTACTGTAAACCAAACAATCAGTCTGCGGAAAGATGTGAACCATCAAGTTTGCATCATGGGCATACTTCTGCCAGTTTTGTCTGTCTGAAAGTTGATGAGATTTATTTACTATGAGGACTAGGGAATAAAAGGTGTGAAACAGAAAGTTTAATGCTTCAAAGTCATGTTTGCATTTTTGTGAATTTCCAAATCATGCAAATAACAACTTATTTGTACATATGACTAATATTAACTTAAATTAACTTCATTGTCTCTTCAGTTAGCATAGAACTTTTCTGTGACGATGCAAATGGTCTCTATTTGTGCCGTCTGCTGTGGTAGCACTAGCCACACATGTTTATTAAGGCCTGGAAATATCACTAGAGCAAATATAGGACTGAATATTTCATTTTACAAGTTAAACCTCACATTTAAATAGTCACGTGTGACTAGGGAATAGTGTATTGGAAAATGCAAGCGATCATCCTTTTAAAATATCATACAGTCTTTCACATTTACTTTTATTTTCGTCAGGTTATTTTGATGTTAAATAAAAATTTTATTGAAATAATTATTCTTTCTAAATGAAGTGTTCTGTACATAATTCAAGTCTGTTTCTTTTCGTTTTCACTTTTATCCAGTGACATATTTGTGAAAGCCTTTCATGAAATGAGAAACAATTTGTAGACCCCTCAGACATACACTGTTCTCTTTTTTAAGCCAGATAAGTTTAACATGTTCAGCAGTTTACTTTCCCTTATCTTCTTTTACTTTTCTGTTCTTTTCTATGTTCCTCATTTTTCTAGATATTTGCAAACAAAGTAATGTACAATGTGTGCTGAATAAGGCAACAGTGTTTGGGACAAGAGAGGAAGTAATAAGTTCCTGACATTTTTAGAATAGTTTTTAAAAGAAAAAAAATTTTTTTGTTTTATTTATACATACAAGCTGGGGTACAGGCCAGAGGCGTGGGGCGGCGAGAGCGTTCACCAGAGACAGAGCAGATAGCAAAACAGGCAGATCAGAAATACACTGCTGAGGGGAGCAGCGGGCAAGGCAGGAGAGGTCTGCCTCGCCATGTGGGATTCTCCCCGGCCGGGGCGTCGAACTCGCGTCGCTGCTGCTGACAGCTCCACAGCGCAGCGATTAACCGCTGTGCCACGAGGGAGGCCCAGTTTTTAAAAGAAAATTTGGGAAAATGGTAGAGTTCCTATATATCCCACCCTAGTCTCCTCTATTCACATCTTACATAAGCTTAGTTATGGCCCATTGTCATAACTAATGAGCCACACTGATACATCATTATCAACTAAAACACCTACTTTAAACCCATCCTGGCTTCTCTTCCCAGAATATCTTTCAGATTACTATAGTGCTTTTAGTTGCTGTATCTTCTTAAACTCCTCTGGACAGAGTTTTGAGACTTTCTCATTCACTAAATTTAATCAGCATCTCTGTAGCTGAGCAAATTTATGATTGAGCTGCTAGCACTCAAGGAAGGGAATAAAATTAATTTTAATATTAAAGAGATAGTACTTCAGCAAAAATTGTAGTGAGCACACCCTGCCAGAGAGCTGTAAACTAACAACAGTCATCCTGGACCTTGGACACTATCTTTAGGATACTCTTTCTAGAATCAAGCAAATCATGGTTAATACCTACAGGATGCTACTCATTCTTAGTGAGTGTGAATCAACCCAATAGTCATACAGTCTCGAAATTTTACATTCAGTTCATTGATGACATCATGAGAGATTCAAGATATCTAATTATTATACCTCTACTCACCCCCCATAAATACAAATGCATGGCCTGTCATTTATCATGGAACTGAGTTGAATCTGTCTAGAGTAATCTGTTCTTCAAAAACCAGCCTATGACTACTTAGTAACCTGTGTTATTCTATACTATTGCAAATGACAATAATAAGGCTTGTATATTTTTACACTTTGAAGTCTGTCAATGAGCTTTTATAAAACATCAAGTATTTATAAATACAGTAAATTTATAACACATCCATGACCAAGATGAATATTTTTAATGGTTTCATCCACTTTGTGATCCTTACGCAATCTACACAACTACAGGCTCGTGTATAGAATGAAAGCTATAAAAGAATCTTAGAATGGATATTATTTGAACTAATTTGTGGATTCTACTTTTTTCTTCAATGTACCATCTTAGTTTAACATATTCTCTTCCTGCTAATGGTGTAACTCTCCATCCTCTTTTTGTTAATAGTTCTTTTTGAAAAATGTATTTCCCTCTTGGGTGTACATAAGATTGAGCCTAAAGGCTTAATTTTCCATGATTCCTTGTTTTCATTGCACATTATTTTAAAAGTTATTTCAGTTTCTCAGATCTTGTACCTGACAAGAAGACAGTATTTGTTCTGTATTATCATCTATCTCAATTTCTACATTCACTGAAATTTTCAACATGCCCCTATTGTTTCTAACAACCCATAGAAGCTGCGAGTTGTGGAACTTAAGAACTAGAATCAACTTCCAAATCATCTGGTACTTGCTCTTCAATTGACACAGGAGAAATCTGAGGCCCAGAACTTCCAAAGAATCACAAAATCTGTCAGTCAATGCCAGATTATAGGTACCCTAAATCTAAAGCATAATGTATAGAATGACTACATTACACTGCCTGTCTCTTCATGTCCTCAAAGCTAGCTTACCCAAAGGGATTTAGTCCTTAAAGCTGCACAAGTCCTGTTTAAAAATGATCTGACCTTTGAGACCCAGTAGGGGGTCGTAGGCATAAAAATAACAAGGCAGCAGTGAGTGATTGTACCTATTAAAATTTGTAGTGGATTTCTAAAATAAAGGTGTAGACTTTCCTTCCACATACCTTCTAACTTCTTTTGTTCTTCCATCCAGTTTTCCGGACCATCACTTATCAAATCTATCCTCTTTAGAGGTTCTCACTGTCTACATTTTCTACTGTGGCACTGGCACCGCACAACAAGCACAGGATAATACTTCCTCACTGCAGTTAACTACCTCTAGATTTCCTTTCTAGGGTGGTGACAATTCTCTTTAGCAACAGGCAGCAAGTCTGGAAGAAGAGTCAAGGCAGCAGGCTGACATGACCACAAGCCCGATCTCATTCCCCATCACCCCCACACACCACAAGCATGTGAACTGGCTGTTATGACATTCATGTTTCCATGACCTTGCACATGCTGCTCATTTGTTTTTACCTCCACCCTATCACTCAGCAGCTGCCTACATGTTCCTCAGAATTAAGAGAAACCATCATCTTTGCTTCCCCCCTCGCCCTCCCTGGAGTTAGATGTACCCTCTTTTGGCTCCCATAGCTGCTGTATATAACTCTATTACAGAATGTCTTATACTGCATAGTGAAACTATACCTATGTCAGTGATTCCCCCACTAGACTCTGGGTTCCCTAACAGTAAGAAACATACCTTATTAGTTCTGATATCCTTAGCAGGCTACCTAGAAGAGAACAGGTCATAAGAATGACACCGTTTGAATTCATACCATGTGCCAGGCACTATGCTAAAATATTGATAGAAAGTAGGTTATCCTCACAATGACCTTAAAACCATAATAGCCTGATATTATGATCACACGCAGATTATAAAACTGAAGCTTGGACACATTAAATAACATCCCCACGTTCATACATGAGTTATTGTGGAGCTCAAATATAAGACTAACTCTAAGTCCATTTCTGGAGCATTCCATTTCTTCTCCAAGGAGGTCAACATACAGTTGTTCAACGAACAAGTGTATGGATGTGAGTGAATGAATGGAAAAAATGCTATATTAAAATAAATGAGATCCAGAATTCTAAATGCTTGAGCTGTTTGTCATGCAATTTGGATGTAGAAACTAGAATGTTCTTCTAAGGAAGAAGATGGATATGTAATGGGGATTTCAATGAAGTGTAACTTTCTAAGGGACACAACATGCATTTGAAGACTTTTCCTCGGAAAAGAACAGAATCGCTTTTCTTACAGACACATGGAGAATTCTGTGGACAAAGCTAGAATGGCTGCTGTGAAGTAAAGGGCCTGAAACCAATCCAGGAACACTCTTTTCTTCAAAAGAAAATTCCAGCTGTTCCAGCCAGGAAATGTGGCTTTGAACAAGGAAGGCAACTGTGAGTTGGCTCACGCTGGATTGGACATTTCCCAAGTGTTTTTCCCATGAAGCTGCAGTTTGGCCTTGCTTTTAAGGGCTCGTCTGCTAAGTGACCGAGACTGCTAGGACTCACAGACCTCAGGAAAAAAATTCTGGCAGACAACAAATTATTTAATCTACTTTCTTTTCCTGTTGCAATCTTTTACTTAAAAAAGAGGTCAAAATGAAAAGAATGTGAGTCTATTTTAATCGAAAAGGCATTTTGTGGATATAAAAATTCCATTTGTTTAATTCCTTAACAAAAGGGTATTTCTTATACTGAGTAAAAAGTCTAACTTTTATTTTGCTATATTTGATGTTAGTGTGATTTAAGTACTATTAGCAGGAGCATAAAAACTACACTATCGCTTCAGGGCAAGCCAGTAACACAACTCAACAAGTATTTATTAAGCTTCTATGCTGGAAGAGATATAAAAGGGTGCAGCCGCAAGGGTCCTGTACTTCAAGTTACAGACAAAAATCTTGTTATGAAGAAGAAAAAGATCCAGAAAATAGAGAACAAGATTATAAAAGGGGGTTAAGATATAATTCAATAAATTACCTTTACAGTTGTGGGTATAGAGGAAGACTCTGGAGCAGAAGTAGGAACAGCCAATGGTTTTATAGGTGAAAAGTTTTTTTTTTTTTTCTTTTTAAAGAGGTATTCTTACAGCAACAACACGAACAGAGGCAGAAAAGTACAAAACAGCATTCATTCAAGGGTTGATTCAACAAATATTTGCCAAACAACTGTATGTACAAGGTTCTGTGTCAAGAACTATTAAGACATTTCTTCTTATTTTTCAGAGAGTGAAGAGATCACCTTAGCAGGAACAAAGTGCAGATTTTAGTTATATGACTTTGGGTGAGTCACTTAACCTCACTGAGAGTTAGTTTCCTCCCTTCTGAAATGAAAGGATTAACCACCAAACGTTTATAAAGGTTTTATTTTCCTCTTGTCTTTTGGCTTTAATGAAAATTTAAACCCAACCCAAATATTTTAAAAACCAGAACATCCATTCTGGTTTCAATTCTAAGAAGGACTGGGGGTAAAGAGAGCCCAGACATGACCTGTAGCTCTAAGAGAAACGCCCCCACTCCTACGCCCCCAACTGCCCAAGGTTCTCTGCAGAATCCCGGATTAGAGGGGAAATAGTTTTGAAACAACTCCTCTTCCTGCTCCCTCAATTCCCTCCTAATTGTAAAGTATAAGCAATCAGATGATTCATTTTTTAAATAGCATTTGGTTATAAATGAGCCTGGACTTCAGGATGCTAAAACAATGTAGGTTCTTAAGTGAAATGACAAAATTTTTATTTCAAAGACTGTTGTTTCAACGTGTCTGGTAATGCCATTTATGGGGGAGGGGTGCTGGAAGAAGAAAACTACATAGTAAACTATAAAGAACTTGGCTACGTTAGCATTTAGGGGGATGGTAAGGGTCAAACCAATGCAGTGAAGGGAAAAAGCTACAGAACTTGGTTAGATTAAATAAAAGAAGGGGACAAAAAGGTGTCAAAAATAGCCTTCCAGGGCCTCCCCAGTGGCGCAGCGGTTGAGTGCTGCGCAGCGACGCGAGTTCGAGGCCTGGCCGGGGAGAATCCCACATGGTGGGGCAGACCTCTCCTGCCTCGCCCGCTGCTCCCCTCAGCAGTATACTTCTGATCTGCCGGTTCTGCTCCCTACTCTGTCTCTGGTGAACCCTCTCGCCGCCCCACGCCTCTGGCCTGTACCCCAGCTTGTATGTAAAAAAAAAAAAAAAAAAAAATAGCCTTCCAGTTTGTAAACCCAATATGGATACTACAAACAGACCTGAGGAAGTAGATCTCAAATATGGTACAAGTTGGAACTGCCACAGGAGCTTTGTAAACTTCTGGTAACTGGTTTTCACCCTCCATGTTTCCGAATTAATTCTTGAGGATGAGCCTGGGCACTGGAACTTTAAAGCTCCCTAGGTAATTCTACTACGCAGCCAGGTCGAAAACCACTGACTGAATAGAGGGGAAGGGAGTATGGCAGGGCCTGAAGAATATGCTTTAATGAGCTATCTAGTGCTGTTTTTATGGCTCAACTAAGTTTTATTATTAAAGTTAACTTTTTCCCAAACTTTATTGATTAATATTAAATACTAATTACAGAATCAGAGTCACAAGAAGAAATGTGTGTGTAAGTATGTATGCAAATGTTATAACTGCGAGAGTTTTCCTTACAAAAGATTGCTATTACAGATTCATAATGATGTTTACCTAAAATTTGTCTTTCTTAACACACACACACACAGGCAAAACTGAGACTTATGAACAGCATATTATTCAAGCATTCTTATCTTAAAATATTACTTAGTCTCCATAAGGACATTACTAAAACTAAGGAGAAGTTATGCATTTATTTTGCCTAGATATATTAAAAGTAAGATGGATAAAATATGAAGTGACAGCCATCCCCAATATTTGCATAGACTTTCTAAGTCTTTAAAACCCTCTGCAAACATTATCCAGTGGATTTTAACAATAGTTCTATTATGGGGTCTTGACAGATACTATCATTTTATTTTTCTAAATGATGAAATGGAGACACAGAAGTTTGGTAACATGCCCAAGTCCCCATGGTAGAATTTAACCTACTAAACCTCAGGTCTTCGCTTTCCTAGTTTGTTCTCTATAGTTTCTCTGAAGTAAACTATCCAGTTATCAGATGCATACCTGCAATTTAGGTTTTACTATGGACAGGGAGAGGCTTACCAATCAAGGTGCTCTCTCTCTCCTGTGTCCCACAGGGCTTTATTTACAATATAATTTAATAAAAACATTATCTTCTACTTTTATTAATGAAAATGCTTACTTTCATTATTGAACTGTAAGTATCTTGAAAGCTGAATCTATATAAGGCTGTGAAATCATGTTTCCAATCTCCAAAGCACCTAACACAGTTTCATGCACTTAACCAGTGGGAATGTACTCTGATTGCTCTATTCTCTTCACACAGTTTGTTGGATTCTTAGTTCAGAATCACAATATCACTTTCCAAATTAATTTATACTCCCAGTTGCCCCCTCTTGTGATGTGTATAGAACCTATGTACCTTTCTCTATATGGCAAACAGCTTTTAAAATAAGGCAAAATTACAATTTTTCTTTCTATAGCCAAGCCACATTTTCCAGTTTCTTTAGTAAATTAAAAGAGCAGATATTTTTCAGATCATTTACTTTCTTCGACAACATTTTCTGTATAAAATTCATGTTCAGCATAGGCACTCCAGGACTAAAACCATGACATCAAAAGTGACACGAAGGCCTCCCTGGTGGTGTACCACCATTGCTACAACCCTCTGTGAAGGCCTGAGTTCTGAGTTAGATCCCTTGACAGGGCGCTTCCCACTCAGCGCAGCAGACCTCTCCTGTCTCGCCCACTGCTCCCCTCAGCAGTGTATTTCAGTAGATCTGCCCGTTCTGCTCCCCACTCTGTCTCTAGTGAATCCTCTTGCCCCCAGCACCTCTAGCCTGCACCCCAGTTCTTCCATGCACAAATAAGAAATAAATAAATCTTAAAAAAAAAAAAGTGACACGATCCATGAAGCATTCGGAGGTGCTACTGTATCTCCTTGAGTAGGGACCCAACATCTTAAATTATGTCAGCTCCCCTCACCATCACAACTAATCAGCCAAAGGCTTAAGCCTGCTATTCTTCAGGTCAGTATTAATGGATACACAGTATTATTACCTGAAATAAGTGAAAATATATTTTAATTTGTATATCTAAATTCTTCATATATTTTTTCTGAAGACATGACATATAATACTGCCAGGAAGATAAGTGTGATGCCAAATCAGGGTATATTCCAATCAGTCTGCATTTCATGGTGACTATTGAAAAAGAACTTCACTCTTCCAGCATGTGTGTAGAACTGCATTAAAGACATGTGCTATAAACTACCCAGTGAAGCTCATCATGAAAACAAAGAAGACAACAATGCTTTTTCTTAAAAGCATCATTACAACAAAATCACACATACAATCTATCAAAGGCACAAAACTATTCGAAAGAATCACCAAGTGTGTCTTCCACAATTTAGCAGTAAGTTTCATAACATCTCAATCAATAGGTCTAGTGAGATTATCAGAAAAGTACAAAACCAAAGACTGAGAAGTAGTGTCACAATAATTTTAAGTGGTGGAAATTCTAAAAAGTTATTTTTGAAGTTCAGAATAGACTTCCATCCTAACTACTTCAATTAGAAAAAAGATGGAATCCATACCGTCCCCCATCCAATGTATTCTGACATAAATAAAAGGAGGATGAATTTAAAATTACTTCTACTCATGACAGTTTCATTCTAGACAAAGTTCCTGCCACAAAACAGAAGGTGAAGGCCTTCTAGTAAAGCTGTAATTGCCATAATCTTGATTAAATTCACACTTAATGCAGGGGAAAGCTTTGTTGTGGCAAGGCAGAGCCGTCTTTCTAGTGCTATTAAAAAAGCCCTTCAAGTACAATCAATCTTCTAAAAGTGGTACTTTGATGAGCAATACAACAACTTACCTGAAGTTTCACTGCTATGTGAAGCAGAGATTGGAACTGTAATGCGGAGAGAAATGTATACAATACTGCCTTTAAACTCCCACTTTTTATTCACTTAGATAGATTTCTAGGGATGAACTGTACAAGCAACCCAAGTTTATTTCACAGTTACAACTTTTTAAAGACCAAATCTTATCAATTTCATTTGATCAGTTCCTACTCTACCTCACTCATCAGGCTTGGCTCCATGTAACATTTAACATTTTCCCCCAAATTATTCACACACACACACACACACACACACACACACACACACACACACTTTTTTTTTCTTTTTCTTTTTTTAATAGATATTTTATTTTTGTTATTCATATCTTTTACATTATTGTGTGTTCCCCATAAGTTACCCACCACCTGTTCACCCGTGGAGCCATCACCATAGTCCTCCAGGCTCCACTCTTCCCCCCTCTTGAGCCCTACCCCTCCCCTCCTTCCCTGCTGAATGTCGCTTTCTTATTTGGCTACACACACACACACACACACACACTTTTTAAAAATATTTATTTATTTATGCATGCAAGAACTGGGGTATAGGCCAGAGGTGTGAGGTGGTAAGAGGATTCACTAGAGACAGAGTGGGGAGCAGAACGGGCAGATCTACTGAAGTACACTGTTGAGGGGAGCAGCAGGTGAGGCAGGAGATGTCTGCTGAGTCATGTGGGTTAGCTCCCTGCTGGGGATTGAACTGTGCTGCAGTGGCTGCAAACAGCTTTATAGTTCTGAGACTTAACTTGTTGCGCCACCAGAGAGACCCTATACATACATTCTTAAGAGGTAAATTTTGCCAACACTAAAGACAGTCAGAAGATAGTAGAATGGGAGAGAAAGCACTTCCAAAGCAGGAGGGCCAAAGGTATGTTGAAGGGCACAATGTGTATTTGTATTTGTTGAATAAGGTGTAGAAAAGTAGTTATAACTTTAAAATATCAGTCATTACTTAATCACGTTTCATATCAGGATTTGTGTTTGATTGTGGAGAAAGAGAGAACATTAGAAGCTTCCAGAGAGACTTCTTTCAGTTACATACAATGGCATTACCTAAATGAAACACAGGCTTTAAATCATGGTGCTCAGTAGTACTTAGAAGAGTAAAAGAAACTGAATGGCTTTCAAAACTCCCCTGCCCTCCAAGTCCACCTAAAAATCTTTAGATGTAATGTTGAAGGAAGAGTGGCTAAGTATTTTAAACCAGTGTCAGACTTAGCTAGCCAGACAAAAGCCTTGCTCCACAACAGTTGTGCAGGAGCAGCAGCTGTAAGCAGAAGCGCTGTTCTTTGAGAGTCAGTTTGGAGCACACTGTCCATTGACACTTGCCTTTGACAATCTGAACACAGTCAGGTCACCTGACCCTCAGCCTCATACACAGCTTAGTCAACTACATTGCTCCCCAAAGAATAATTTATCTTTTCCTTTTCAGAGTATAGACTTCACTCCAAAATGAGGTAACTGCGGTATTCACATCAAAGCACCACACTTTGAGAAAGAGTTAAGAATAGAGAATCAAGTCACAAAAGCAATTAGTTTACCTTTTATTCCACTTAACATTCAAGTGTATGTCTATCTAGGGAACAAGATGTTTTACCTCGTGACTAACAATGCAAACTTAAAATGTAGTGGTGGTGTTTTTCTTTATCCTAATACTAGTTTGTCTTAATCTGCTTTGAGTGTTATTAAAAATAAAAAGGGAATGGTAACATGCAGAGTTAAACCGAGGTTGAGTCAGGAAGACAAATGCACTCAAACACAAGTGCGTTGAAAACATCATCACAGCTTGGTAAGGTAGCAGCAATTAGTGCACAGATGCTTTAGAAAGTCAAGTATTAGCCCTTTTAGCAAAAACTGTATAATGTGTTAATTATAGTACACAAAATAAAAGTTAAATATGTATTTTCTTTGCTAGTCTCATAAATAAAATTTGTCAGAAAATATTTGCACATACAACTGCACTTCACAAAGAAGATATTTATATGTCATTCACTGCCACTGAAGTGAAGCACTCTAAAACCAATGTCTTTATGCCAGTGCCAGCTTCCAAAAGATACTTCATCTGAAACAGCCGGGAAATCACTCACTGCTGAAGCAAGTATCCGATGAGATCCACTGTGTGGGCATGTGGGAACTCGGGAATAGAAGACATGGTCCTTGGTTTAACAGTCAGGTCAGAAAACAGCAAACAAAAATAAGATATAGTCTAATTGAGAATTAAGAATGAAAGTTACTGATGGAGTTGTGAAAGATTACAAATGAAAGAGGTCAAGGTTAGCCTAAACTAGTTTAATACCTAAGATGACTGTTGACTGTAAAGGATGAAGAGGATCTGAAACATGAACAAAGGCAAAAAACGGGAAACTGTGTGCAGTATATGTCTATAGGAAGGGGAATGCTTTGAATGAAGAAACCACATTATTGGAGCCTTAGATGTAAAGAGGAAATCACACTTAGTCAAGTGAAAGTTGGGAGCTTCAGAAGATTTCTGAGCAAGGAATAGACATGGTGAAGGTAGTGTTTATAGACTATGTAGACAGAATAATGTGAAAAAGATGGAAGGAAGGAGAATCGAGGTTAAGCTGATAACTCAGGAATCCTCTTCGTTTCAATAAAATGGCAAACATTAGTTCTTATGCTGGACTCACTCAGACATGCTTTAGACAGGCCAGAAAAGAGAATTCTAACTAATGACAAGGAAATATTAAGCTAAGCAATCTAGAGAAGATCAAACAATACCATAAAATGGAGATGATCAACCTTTTAAAAAAACGAAAGAGGATTTCAATTGACTAGTGTTCAAGTATTGAGTCATCCTGAATTACACAGAGCCTTGACCAATATTTATTGCTACATGTTTTAGAAGCAATTTCCATTTTGATGGGTTGCTTCAAAAGTGGCATTCTGAAGCAGTTAGGTAACATAAAAATATAGGATCAAGATTATGTCTGTCAGATGAAAAATACAGCATTTATGCAGCATTATATAATCCATTCGCTGGTTTATGAGCCCAGGGTCCCCATGGGAGTGTCACAAACCCACATAATGTGCTACAGGGTTAAATTCTGCATTTGAGACTCCAAGTAAGGAGGAAATACTTTTTAAAACCACAAGTGTAACCAGAATACTTGTACTCAGTATCATGAAATAAGTCCAAAAGTACAAAAAAATTTCAACTTGCAGCTTACAATATCCTCAGTTTGGGGGATCCAAACATTAAAATAGATGCACTTTTTGTCTAGTATGTTAGTACCTCTCAATTGTTAAGATACATGACACATAAATCAGATGGCCAAATTGGGCCTATGAAAGAACAGTTTCCAATGATTCAATGCCAAGGAAGCCTACTTCAGTGTTCCCTAAGGATGAGACCAGTATTTCTTAAACACTCCAGCTAACTGCCTTCAATAAAGAAAGAACACATGATACTTAATTTGAAAGATGACATCACAGGGGGATAGTGGTGTGGTTAACTCAGGAGTGAATATAATTGGAATTCAAAATAAACAGTTACATCATGGGCATAAATTGAAAAATAAAGGATAGCAATAACGCTATATATTTAGGTTAGAAAAAAATACAGCATCACAGCAATCTCCAGCAGCAGATACAAATGTGCAAAACTGCTGTAGAGCTTTGAAAAGGACCAAAAACTATTCCTCATCTGAAATGAAACCATTTTTTTAAAGTGCATCTAATCTACATAAAAACAACATATAAATTGCAATGAAGCAATTATGCAATTTTGTCTTTAGTATGATTATTAATAATATCAATTCCATCTAGGAAAAAATTTAAAGGTGTGTAAAATAGGATTTGTAGGAGATGATAAAGAAGTCTCTATTATATAGTCTAGAGAAATAAAAGGTGGAGAGTGGTTCGGGTTTGAATATGTAAAAGGCTGTATTTCTGTACCTACTTAGTTACTTTACACCCTAAAGAAGAACAATGGGAATATAGTTCATGTTGCAAAGATAGATGTATACAGAAAAATAATTTCATAATTTTATAGTTACTGAAATACGTGATAAATTTCAAATTCTTTTGTTTTTTACCCAATAGATCTCACTCTAATCTATGATTTGTAGAACTGTAGATACAGTTCGGATTAAGACTGAAGGTTTCACGGGATAGTATCAGGAGCTGACTTCCAACCTGACATTTCCCAATGTGCTTTTTGGGTGAATTATCAAATTGCCTTTCAGTTTTTTGCTTAGAGGCAGGACCAAGTTTATTCAAAAATAAACTTTTTCCCAAAGGAAGCGAACCATTGACCACTGACCACAGAATTAAGAATACTGTACACATTGTAATAAACATAACACTAAATTTATCTTTCAAATTGATGGGGTCTCTAGAGGTCACACACACTTAAAGGCCATGTACAAAATGTACATCATAGAATGTTTATAAAAATCTTTAATTAGCTGTTTAGTCATTTATAAAATTGATACAATCTACATAAAAATGGTATAATCTGACAAGCAAAGCAAAGCAAATCTGTACCTGTATTTTCACAGGTCAACCACCTGCGAGTGTTCAGTGGTGATAAAGAAGGGGCCATTTTGCTATGATGCTTTCCTTCACTCATTTCTAACCAATCTGGCTCTTGGAAGCATCTGAGTTTGCAGTCCTTGGTTGGTAAGTGTGGACATTTTTCACTTTGCTATATGATATGGCCCACTTTAAACAGTGACTTTAGTAAATCTAAATTATAGTACAGGACTTGAATGAATCTAAGAGTAACTGAGTAACAGTGAGTTAGTGAAAGGCATCTTTTCATGCGTGGGACTGCAGTTGTTCAGTGCAGCCAGATTTCATTTAGTTACTAACTCTTCTGTTTTATCTTCACTGAAATAGGTTAGTGACAATCAACTTTCCCTCTCACTTCAAGAATAAAGGACAAAATTAACCATCTTAAGAATTAAAACTAAACAAAAACAGAGTGGGAGTGTGGAATAAGGAAAGGGGGAAGTATGTACTACAAGCAGGGCCAGAGGAATTTGCAATTATAATAAAGAACACAATGTCCTATCTAAGGAAAAGACAAATTAAATGCTTTTAAATTTGTTTCCAGGGATTTTCTCCAAGAGTAAAGAACCAGAAGCAAGCTCATCTTTAAAAATTTTAAACACTCAATCAAATCCATCTTAAACATTTGTTTTGTAATGCCTAGGGGAAAGATTATTCTTCTAATATTACTCTTACTACAAAAGAGGACATGTTTCACAAAAATAAAACGTCTTATTTGGCATCATTTACTGAAAACTATGAAATATAAAATTTTGAATCAGAAATGTAAATTGAATTTTTTACCATGTAGTTCTAACCAGGTTTAACAGAAGAATTTACATTGACAGTTACTTTTTCAGTTAAAAGATTATTAAATGAGAACATGATTCAATAAGAATGCACAGGGCTGGTCTTTCTAGATACAACCAGGAAATTAATTGGAACTACTAGCAGGGGATGTTGTTACCTTTCATAAAGTAAAATAATTGTAGCTACACTCTCAAGTATGGTGTTAGAAACACACTTTGCAATATACAGCAATGTGATATTAAATGCATGTTCTCCTAAGAAGCTAGAATCATTTCATAGGCTTCGAATATAATCTATGTTTTTGCATGGCAAGGAAGCTAATAACGCCTCTTAAATTAAATGAAACACACCAAATTCAAAGCAATGAAAAATTATAAAAAGTTTTTAAAAAGTCAATCTACCATAAGTGTCTTTCTACAAAAATTATGATTCCTAAAGGGGTTTGAAAATCTATTCCCAAAAGGTAATAGAGGAGACAGACTTGTATTAATGTTGGGTCCTCTGACATTTAGTCTGTGAAAATAAAAGGAGATAGTATTAACTTTTAGCCATGGACATGTGAAAAAAAAAAGAAGCAAATTCTAAATAGCTATATGGAACAAGGTGACCCCAACTAGTTTAACAAAGAACTAAAATGTAATCAAATGAAACCTAAGACCTTTGTACCAGAGAGAATGAGAGAAACAAGAGGTAAATACAATTTAAGAATCTGTGAAGAAAAAGCAAAAGCAGTCATATTTAAGTGAACAAATCCACCCAGCCTCTGCACAACATTCGGTCTTGGAAAGAGCACCAGTTCTAAAACGGAGCAGCCAAGTCCCTTGGTGCCTCCTTTAAGCACAGCTTCAGCATCTTCTCCTGATCCATTTTCACAAAGGAAAGTGAAGGCAACTCAAACCAACAGGCTAGAGAGAACCAGAGCTAAGTGCACTGGCCACAAACCACCTGAAACCACACCTCTAGTTTCCAAGTGAAAGCCAATCCCACAGACTTGGTCTCAGCCTCGAAGCAGATTCCACAAGTAGCCCAGACTCTCATTCTAATCAAGAATATCAGGAGAGGGAGAAGGAGAGAGGGAGGGGGAGGGGAGGGGGCGGGGGGGGGGAGGGAGAGAGAGAGAGAGTTTTCAGTGGACTAGAGCAGTGGTCAAGGAGATCAGGAGTGGGGAAGGGTCAACCCTGATGATGAATTACAAGAGGAAGAAGGATGAAAACACGAAGAGGCAGGACAGAGACTGTTGCACTCTTTCCCTCTCTCAGCAGAGCCTACACTGTTTAGCAAAAGACAGCAAATTGAATCAACAAAAGGCCTATCTGTTGGAATTACAAGTGTACTTCACAAAGTCCTACAAAATGTTATCAGGGAAGGAGTCCACTTGCTCCTGATGATCACAGTCTAAAGCAACCAAAGTTAGAGTGTTTATGTCAATAAAGAAATCTACAGATATAAAAAATAAATATGAAATAGTCATTCAAATTAGAAAAAAGAAATAAAAAAGGACACAGACATGTTAGGAAATAGTATTAAAAAATAAAACATATTGTTTTACTTCTGGGTTACACCCCTGTTACTGGTGGAGTAGCTTTCCTTTTCTAACAATATACAAAATCTCATATATTACAATATAAAAAAATTGATAGGAAATTAAAATGTTAGCTGATATTGTGACTACAGTGACCTATAACTACATTAAACCATCCAAGGATTATTACTCCATATTTATTTTCCCTAGTGGTTTTGGAACTTTTGTAATGATACAGATATCATAGAACGTGTCATCTTAGCCTTCCTTATAAGAATTTTATAAGCTTATAGTCTTTCTCTTCGGATTGTCCAAGGGAATTGCTGGAGGGGCCAGGAGTTCGCTTCCACCATCACAAAGCAATGGTTCCTAGACAGAGCTGCATCCTTTATTTATGTCAATATTGCCTGTGCCCAGGTTTTTCTTCTCCTTTCTCTGATATTAGAAGGAAAAGAATCATTTCCAAGCAAATGTTCCAGCCATGTTCACTAGAGACAATAATCAGTAAGCAGTTAGTGACCAGTTCCTGTTAACTTATAACAGAAGTTTTATGAACTACTTGGGAGAGCAAAAGCTTCGATAAATGTTTGTCATAGTATGTTCTATGGAATATAGGATTCTATAGTTAAATCAGTTTGGGGAACATAGTGTATTAGAACACCCTTTCTAAGATTCTTAATACACATTAGCATAGTAAGATTTTGAGAGGTTCTATTACACATAAACATATTGAACTGTATCCAAAACTTATTTGACCATGGAACCCTCTCCTTGGCAGGAGTATAGATGGGTTGTAAGCTTCACTCACAACATTTTGGGAAAATGTTTAACCACAGGATCTTAGAACTGGATGGAAATTTATAAAGGATCGATATAATCCTTGACTTTAGACTTGAAGAAACTGATATTCAGGAAAGAAAAAATCATTTGGCCAAGATTATAGAGTAGTTGCATACAATAGGAGTAAAACACCAGCTATTTATTCTCTTTATAGCTGTTGAGCTTGATTATTTCATTACTTTACCAAATTAAGAAAACATCAGAGTAGAATCTCCATGTCCCTACCTTCCGCCTTCTCTACCCACACCATATCTAGTCCTTGTATTGAGCGGACCAGCTCTTTCTCTTGGGCACCAGACTGCATTTTGCCATCTCCTTTGGTATCTCATGCCTTCACTTACCATGTTCTCTTTCATGCTGTCTCTTCTGACTTTCACTCTCAATTTTAAAAACATCCAAATTCTTTCCTCACCTCAAACTATTGCCTTAGTCACTCTTTGGCCTCACTGCTAAATTCCATGAAAGGCGGCTCTACTTAACTCAACTTCCCAACATCCAGTCACTCCTTAATCATTAGATTGTGGTTTCATTCTCCTTTATTCTAAACAAAAAAACTCCCTCACTATGTAACCCCCTATCCTGCAATGCTCCCACAAGGGGCTTTTCATTTTTCAGGGTCTCTTGAATAACTAACACTCTTCACCTCTCTTGGTTGTTATTAAATGTGCTCCAGTTTTCCTCGACCAAGCTTCTGTGACAGCAACCCCCTCAGCATCTTATCGCAGTTCAAAAATCATCTTTCCAAAGACATTCACCTTTGATTCTTCAGAAATGTGTCACACTTCCTTCATGTGTATACAAAATATCTTGTCCACACGTATATTCCAATTCATGTGGCCATAAAATGTGTTGTTCAACTAGAATTGGACTATTAGTAATTATGCCAGGAAAATGGGTATAAAGTGTCAATAACCCCAGGATATATGACCCCCGTAATGACAGCACTTATCAATCCATATCATAATTTACTCGCTTATATATTTGCTGTATGTCCAAAAAACTACAAGGCTGGGCCTCCATAGTGGCGCAAGGGGTTAACTCTTAGCACTGTGACGTTATCAGCAGCCACTGCAGCATGAGTTCGATCTCCAGCCAGGGAACTAACCCACATGGTGTAGCAGACCTCTCCTGTCTTGTCCGCTGCTCCCCTCAGCAGTGTATTTCAGTGGATCTGCCTGTTCTGCTCCCCACTCTGTCTCTGGTGAACCCTCTCACCAGCCGCCCCACCCCCACCCCAACCCCCCCATACCTCTGGCCTACAACACAGCTCTTATATGCATAAATGGATAAATCCAAAAAAAAAAAAAAACCTACAAGGCCTTCAAGGACAGAGACCACTTCCCACCCAGCATAATGCCCAACACATCTCAAATTCTTCCTAAGTAATGTTTCTTGATAGAAGAAGTTGAATGTAGATACCAAAGAATCAGTGTTTCTAAGAAGTGGACAGTTCATGACTGTAGTTCCTTTAGCAAAAGAACAAATTCATACTATTCATACTAAGAACAGATGTTTAGTGGAATGCCATAATCTCCTATTTCAGCAAAACTAGTATGAAATCTGGTACGGTGTTTCTGAACCTTAGGGTTTTTGTATTTGAATCACAAAAATACTGGGGGGACTCATTTTTAAGGAATGGTTCAGCTCCCCCCAGTGACAACCACCACACACAAAATCTCTCCTATGTAAAAACTTCTAGACACTGTGTCCACCCAAAGCTAAGACACAGCACTCCTTGCAAAAGGAAGACAAAAAGTCTAGGTTTTAGCTCAAGGGTAAAGGTGGAACTTATGAAAAAGAGAAGAAGGAAGACATGCAGTTTTCTTCCTAAAACATGAACACACAAGCATTCCCCTTGAACGCTGCACCTCACTCCTCCTGTTCCCTAAGCCCAACAAGACAGGGTTGGTAGAAATGAGAGACAAAAGAAGGGTGTTTAGAGCCAGAACATAGGTCTTGACAACTCACAGAGCTAGGTTTGGAGCCTGGTTCCACCATTTACTGTAGTGAGATCTTAAGACAAGTGACTTTCCCTGAATCTTAGTTTTACCAGTTACAAAACAGAGGTAACCAAAAACTGCTATACCTCACAGAGTGAAGATAAATGTTACCAAAGATAGCATAGGTAAAGCACTTAAATTATACTGAACAGATCATATGTGCTTAAATAAAAATAAGAATTATTATTGGTATGTTTCCTATTTCCCCTCCCATAATCTATCTTCCTTATCATTTCTATTTCCTTACTACTCTCTTTAGAGTGCTCAAGAAAACGGGAGATGACGGAAAAGAGAAGTTCCTTCCTGCTCATTGTGTAAAGCTCCATAGTATGCCTAAGAGAGCATAAGCTTTGCAAAGAGAAAGACATACTTTTCAATCCTGTCTCACCCCTGCATGCTGTGACACTGTAAGTTGTTTATTTAACCTCCCGGATGCTCACTTTCAAATTCTATAATAGGGATCTGTTCAACCCCCCAACATATATGAGTCTGGATTAGAATTAGTGTTATTCTTGTACTCTACCTTCTCTGAGCGGTCTCTAACAGATTTTCAGTAAATTATTGACAGAGAACAGGCCTCTGAGAGGATGGCAAAGTAGGGAAAGAAGAAACAGATGGAGACCCCAAACCCATTACCTACTCCTCCCATTCAGCACATTTATCCACTTCTCTCTCCCTGGCACCACTCATTCAGAAGCTCTGCCCAACCAGGAGTGGGGGGCCATGGTGCGGAGACAATGTAGGTGTCATTTCCGAACCCCAACAAGGACAAAACTATAGAGTCTACCTCTTGTCACCTTCATCACCAGAGCTGCATAGTGGAAAGACATCACAACCTTGCTTGCTAATTTGTTCATTTGAAACTGTGAATACACATAATTCATAGTAGAAGGTAAAGCCTCTTAATACCATAATTCAGGTAAATATGCATAGAAAGCTTTTATGGACTGAACAGGAACCCTAACCACAATGAAAACTATTTCTGCATTCTTCCCTTTAATCACTTGCAAAGAAACTTTTGGAACATACTGAATTTTCACACCAGAGACTGCTGGTACTGTATAATTAGAATAATGTTAGGTATTTTAAGTTCCTGTCAGCATGAAGGATGCTTTTTAAGGAGACTTGAAAATAAACTTGTTTCATCAAAGAAGAAACAAAATACATTGAAAGGAAATTTGGTGCATTTTTTTGTCTCTGTAGTCCAGGCATCTGATGTTGACAAAGTAATGGAGAATTTTACTCAAGCCCTAGGGAGGAGAAGGCACTCCAGAGGTCAGGCATTCCGTCCCCTCGCTCTAGGAAGGAATGTACCTAAATTTGCCATAAACAACCTTCAGGAATAAATGAGTTAAAACATTATTGATACAGAACCTAACAATAGATATAATGGGAATTTTTTAAATTAAAGGGCTTTGTGAAAACAAATTTCACAGAGCGCAAATCTGTAAAGAAGGAAAAAGAAAAGTTAGGGCATAACAGAGGTCAGGAAGAAACGATTTTGTCAACTATTTTCAGTTTTATGAAATTTGAAAAAACTATGGTACTTTTTAAAAACGGAAAAGCCATTCTACATCGATTTTTCTGAAAAAGTAGCATGTCAGCCAAGTACACAGTCAGAGTCACGCAGCTAATTATCCGTTTTTAGTATAAGATCCAGACATCAAAATTTCAAGCAAAACAAAACTACAATCTTAGATTAGCGTCTTTTCAAATGTAGGCCATTCTGAGTATTTTGAAATCATTTTTTGTTCACATGAATGTAGTTGGTTACTCTGTCTTACATTTAGAACATCTTTGAAAAAAATTGACGTAAAAATTCACTATTATTTTCTAGAGCTACATCAGGGGTTTAAGAACATCCTATTTAGGGAGAAAATTAAGATTCAATTAAAGCTCTTATATTAGTTAAAGAAAGGAAGCTTAATAGAGACTGTGGTACATTTTTTAACAGAACGGTTATTGTTCTATTAATTAATTAATATAACTGTACATAACTTTTTTCATAAATCAGGTCCATTTAGTAGAGATATTCAGGTAATGAAACAAAAATCTTTTATAAAGCGAATGAAACATTTGTAAAATAACTATCTTTGTCACCTACTTAAATGCTGATTTATGTGTACTTAATTTTTAAGTGTGTAAAATGACTACACCAACTCTTAGGAGCATGCTAGTTTTAGGCATTTTTCTTTGACTATATGAAGTTAAAAGAGGGAAAAGGGTAGAGAAGAGGAGTTCCAGATGAAAAAGAAAACAAACAAGGTTTTGGATTGATACAGGAGTGTATAAATTAAAACAAAACTGTAGAGTTGGACCTGATTCTAAACCACAGGGAAGTCTTCCTTTCTTATATTTTTATTTTGTGACAGACATGCGCTTAGTACACTTCTGTTAGTGTTTTTCACTGTAAAGCTGGGGAAACCTTTTTCTTTCTTTTTGAAACAAATGTAATTGAAGAAATAATTCCAACAACTGACATCAGGGAAATAGACTTTCCTATCTAACTGGCAAAAAGGGAGGCTAGTGGAATAATTTGGAATTCTGTGGAAGGTACAGATTTGGAAGCCTGTGAATAATGAGGTCTTTGAGCAGTTACACTTGAAGAGAAAGGAGGAAGGGGGATATGGGCCAGGGCTCTGAAAGATAGTTTAATAGGATAACAAGAGACAGAGTTTGTGGCAGAGGGGCATGGGGAGAACTCAGAAGAGCCTGGAAGCTCTGGTCTCAGAAAGCATCAGCCTAGTTGAGAGAAGATGAAATCCAGAATTCAGAGGCTGGGATGCCGCAATGTCATCAATAGGCAACACTGTGGGAGTGGTGACTAGTAGATTTATAGGGAACGCAGAAAGGGAAGAGTTCAGTCAAGGTTACAAGCAATGGAGGCAATTTGGAGAAGGAAATGGATGTGAGGATGTGAGAAGCCTAGGATGTGAGAAGATGTTCCATTTGAGGAGAAGAAATGCTTCTGAGTTGAGGATCACATTTTATGAAAGCGGAGAGTAGAGTATTTAAAACTGCTGATGACTTTTCGTCTGATAGCTCTGTCTTTTCACCGAAGCACAGCACAAAACAACACACAGTCCTGACTGTCAAAGAATACTTTGCTCCAATACGGTGCCCTGCCCATGTGTACCGTAGCTAATTGATATTTGTGAAACACTGACTAGATATACATTTCATTAGGTGTCTTATTTGGACACATTATAATAATATTATAGTATAATAACCAGGAGAATAGATATCCCTGTAAAGTTGTATATGCTTTTTTTTTTTTCCTTTTCTTACCTTTCCAATAAATTGCGATTTTTGTATGATGGTTAAAACAAATCTCTACTGAGTCAGTATTTCAGTGCTAAGTTCTTCCACTTCTAACTATATGACCTGGAGCAAGTCTCCTAACCTCAGTTTAGTCTTCTATAAAATGTGAGTTATAGCATTACACTGCTTACCGCTTAGAATTGGGAGAAGCAAGGGAGATAATGGATATAAAAGAACTTTATAAATTGCAAGTAGCTACCCAAAGGTAATATGGTATTAGCAGCATGTTTAACATATTCGTATACCCTACAGTTACTCAATAAATTTGTGCTGATTCGAAGCATAATCTAGACACAAGAGAGCACACACAGAGAGCAGCTACCCAAGATGAATGCCTGTTCCAACATTTGCTAAGAGTGTGAAAGTCTGACAAATCAGGAGCACTCTTCAATGAGTCCTTGGAAACCAAAACACTACAAGAGAACACCCTAGATTTCAGAAGCAGTAGTCTCCATGGCTCCCAGTAGAGTGAGAAATAGCATGTGGGACAACCCAAGTGTCTGTGGCACGAAGGAAGCAAAGGTAGCCAGACCAAAGATTCTTGCTTTATTGATACTTTTCGATTGCCCTCAACACTAAGCAACAGTTCCTTGCCTCAACTACTATTTCTAATGTCTACATTTTTATTAATATTTCCAGTAATCTCAGCCAACTCTAGTCTCCATTTTCTCATTTCTTCACTATGACACTTGAATATGCATTCCACACAATTTAGTATTTGAACAACATGTATAGCGCCTTCATGTATAAGCACTGTTTATGAATGGGGTGTCAAATTCTATTTGTAGGGACTGAGTCATTCAGTGTTTTGTAAGCATACCCCCAACCCCTGTGAGGTATAATATCAGTGCCAGGATTAAAGTAGTGCTTATTAATATTTCTCCAAATTAGAACCAATTCTGTCTACTTAGCTGACACAACTCTAACAAACCGAGTCAAAAAGAAGGCTTCAAATACCTGTTTTCAGTTATCACCTTAGTAATCAGCAGAGGCAGCTCTCCCATGAAGCTGAGGTTTCAGTGATCCTCACTAGCACCAGCCTCTTTAATACCTGTACCTAGTTCTGTAGTATTCATCTCTACTATTATTTTTAAAATAGGGTCCCATATTGTAGAAGATTCAGGTCCCACTAAGTAGGTATATCCTGCTGATAATCAATATATAAAGAGCTATACATCACACATCATTCTATTCGGACACATTCTTCAGTGTCAGCTTCACATATAAAAGGACAAGTCTATAAAAGAGGTAAATTTTCAAAGTGCCATTATCAGGGTAAATTTCATATAACCACCATTAATAACACTGAGAGTTTGCCTCTTGCCTTCTAATTCTGGCCCCATGCATGTAAAGGGACATTCATCAAAAAAAGTTTATGTTTGTAGCTTCAAACCAAAGGTTATTCTGAAAGAGAAAAAAAAAGAAAGAAAGAAAAAGAAGACCCCAATAAAGTACTTGTCAGAAACAAAGCAACTATAAACATCATATGATTAAAAAGAGAAAAAAAACGAAGTCATTTAAATAATGAACTCTAATTTGACTATTTAGCAATTCACTATTTAGCAATTTGCTATTTTTATTACATTTTAAATCAATCCATCTAACACAGAAATTCTCAACCCCTCATAGTACTATTTCATTGCTATAAACCTATATTTCATGGCAAGACAATATCTTTCTATAATAAAATGGTAATAAAAAGAGTACCAATTATCCCAGTATTTTCTCAAAATAGGTAGACTTTCTTTCATGCCTTAATTTTATGTTTTCCTTTGCCCCATACTAAAAGCTCGGCATAATTATCCCTGAACAGGTTGAGCAAGGTCTCCGCAAAATCTGCTCAGGGTGATTATTTAGCTTTTTTTTTTGTATTTGCAGAATTTAGCTGAGACTGTTACAAGCGGTTTATCAAAATAAATGCTTGATTGGCTTTAGCAGTTTTTCGTAATTGAAAAAATAAAGAAAAAAGAGTTTTCTAATAAATGGAGGGAGAGAGAGGTTAAATACTTTAATTACTAACTTGCAAAAAGATTTCCATTTGAATATGGAAACAATGTAAAGGGGTCCCTAATTTTTATGGGACTGGAATCACTCCAGGGAATGTAATGATACTGCTGGGCAACTGAAACTGTGCAACTGAATAATGTGATTTCTAAGCATACTTCCTCAAAATTTAATAGTGCTAAGGAATATTTAAAATGTGTTATTTTAAAAAGAAAGTTGAATATGCAAATTTGTGGGGGGCTTCAGGAAACAGTAAATTTTTTATGGTACATTCCTTCCTTCCTTTCTAACTTAAACACAGAAATTCAGACTTTTGAGTCAACAGGCATGTCAAAGAGAGTGTTATAGAAATATTTTCCCATCAAGGGTTGCTAGATATTAACTGAAGAGCTCAGGTAAATATGTCTTCCCTTTTTAAAGCATACTTGACATTTCTGATCTTTGAACTCTGATTTTCAGTATTTAGAGGGCTCTTTAGTAAGGTCTTAAGAAGTAAAGGTCTTCTTGAGCTCAAATGACCCTCATTGCTTCTTGACCCTGGTCATATTCGGGCACTGCATTGTGAAAGTCACATTAACTAGATTTCAAAGGTTTAGTCACTTCTGCTATACACTGTACCCCCAAATTGGAGATTTCATAAACAAAGGAATCTCCATCCTTCTAAATATCAGTTAATTCTACCTAATCAGATCTATTATAAGCACTAATCCTAACATACAGATTACCAGCATTACAAAACAGCCATTACTAATTAGTCCTCCTTCCTAATACCCCTAGCCCAGGGAAGCCTACCCACATTACTATATTAAAAGGGAGTCTAGTCTGAATTGCTGTTTTGTTTGGAAAGGAAGAAAAAAAAGAACTGTGTTCCTTTCCAGCTGGCAGTTTTCCTAAATTAGATTAACTTTTAATTTAAATTAAAAAATTTAAAAGCTTTACACAAAGAGACAGTAATTGCCCATTTGAAACATCCAAAAAAGGTGATTGAAGGGTACAGTAATATGCTTACATGAATAATAAATAATACTTAGCATTTAGATAGAGCTTTCCCCTTATCAAATCACTTCTTTATAAGCATTTACTAATTCACACATTATTCTAGCAAGAAAAGTAAGATTAAATAATAAAATGTTTCTGTACTTTGAATTTGGGTAAACTGAGGCACGGGAAAGCAATTCTGTCATGATGACAACATATAGGTTTCAGAATATGGGCGCATTTTCTTTTGGGAACTGAAAGTGCCATTAGCTAAATCTGAAAAAATTACTTTCCACCACAGGCACTGTATGCGGACTTCAATGCTATCACATAGACCAAGTCCAATTCCCTTCTCTGTCAATGGCTATGAGGAGCTGGAAAAAACACCTAATTTCCCTTTGCCTTAATATCTTAACTATGACATAGAAATAGTTATCCACATACCATACACGCACACATATACACACACACAGTGCCTAGTAAACACTCAACTTAAGGCAATTATTATTCACCATTAGATGGAATTCATAAGACAAAAACTAACAGTAAGCTAATGGGATATCAAGTACGCTGACAGGAAATGGAGCCATCACCCCAACTCGGTTTCCAAATGGAATCAAATATTCCAATGCCCTTGGAAAAATATTAATGGCACAACTTCCAAGGCAATGCTTAATAGTTTGCACTATATGCAATTAATGTACTCCCAGTGAGTACGAATTCATCTCAAATTACTGGTTTCCACCCTTTTTAACTTTAAAAAAAGCCTCATAGATTCAAGATATTGATTTTCCTTTTAGAAATACACTGATGGAGAAAATAATGACTAAGAACCATGGTGAATTTTGTGTCACTTCTTTGACACTTCAAATTATAGTGTATTTTTAATCACAAGATAAACCACACATATCCAGGACAATATGTGACAAACATGTTTTGGGGCACATGTGAATTTGTGAACCTTTCCACTATGTCCAAGATTCCTCAGGGTCTGCAGTGTGGGAATCATTCTCCTGGAAGCTAAGAAATAAAATGTTGTTCAACATACTCTGTTGCACAGCTGATAGCCACCACAAAAACTGAGTTGCACGATCAATTTTCACGTATTAAATTTTTTCAAATAGAACAGCACAGAATAAAACTTAGTGTTTTAGACTAGAAGAAATTTAGAACTCTTTCTGTGCAAATCATCTATTAGGAGATGAAAAACAGAGATCCAGATTGTTTTTACATCACCAACTACCAGACAATGTCAGCCACTTTAAATATAAAAAAATATATACATTCACATATACAATATATGTTACAGAAACACACACTGATGATAAGGGCTACTTCTACAAAGAACACTATATAAACTCTGGGGTGTTTTTTGTCTAATCCTAACAGAAATGATGCAAGATTTCTCCTTATAACTCTAAAGCAGCACTCAAAATCTTTTATTATAATGGTTTCTTTTTCTCTTCATTATCTCTTCAACCTTTTTCCATTAGCACAGTGACAAGACAGGGGCACTATGTACATGTTTGGTTTTTAACATAACTGATTTAACATAAAATCCAGTTAAGATATGCCAACTACTTACAGAGAAACTAAAAACTTTTAATCTGTTTTTATCACACTTACAAGTATGTACGCTTTTAAGCTGCTGAAATTTTAAATATATTTTCATTTCTCTTCATCTGGAGAATTTACATGGTTGCAAGAAAACCTTGTTGAAACCTTATTTTGGTCTTCATGGAATATAATCTTAACATCTCAGACAGCCTGAAGCATCCTGAATTACATTTGCAGCTTCCTCTGGGGCTCTGTGAAGCTCTATTAGTATTGCATATTACACGTAAGTTACTTTTAATGCTTCTCTAAGGCTTGTTAAATGCTACACAAACTTAACACTTCATGGCTCTAATGTTTAACTTACCTATCAGTAAATTTGAACCTACAATTCATCCAGCTTTACATATTGGTTGTTTTCACCCATTATTTCTAAATGAATTTTAAAAACAGCTAGATTTTGATTAATAGCAGTTACTGATTATGTACTTGAAAAGGAATGCTTTGAACCTCTGCCCTGGACATTCAACAACATAAAACCCAGGATGTAAAGATGATGGCTTATTAGATTTATTTAAACTGTGACACTATTAATAGGCACAAAAAATCCACTGAAATAATGTGTATAGATATGACTGTTTAACTTATCTGGAAATGTAAAGGTCCTCTACCAAAACAAGTCTATACATGATCATTGAAATAGGTGTAAATATTTATGTTTACTTCCCGCATAGGTTATGCTAATTTTTCTTTTTGTAAGGTGAACCTAACATAGATTTTTTAAAATATAAAATGTACAGTACTAATATCTGTATAACATCCCAACAAAGTGCATTTAGACTACACATATTTTTGATTTGAGAGAATTATATCCTGAGCGTCATACACCTAAAATATCCTGGTCTTTGAGGAAGAGCCACACTGAAATACCAGTTACTATGAAGCATGGAGGAAATCTTGGTTGGCTGAAACTCTTACAAAATTTTCAAACTGATTGTTATTAAGTTTTAACCTTAGAATAATAATCTCATTTAAAACAAACAAAAAATAGTGATATGCCCAAAGGCATAAGCAAACTGATAAAAAAATCTTCATGTTCTTCAGTGTCACAGCAATGATGGCATCAGCTGCATTTAGAAGAAATCTTAATGTCTCTGCCCTGTCTTCATGCCTAACATAAATTCAATTGGATAATCATTGTATCGTTGTTCTTAGATTCTATTTAGGAATAACACTGCAATTGTTTCTATTTCTAGATGTTTGGAATATTATGAAGACAACAAGGTTTGCCATGTTTATCTGTCAGAAGTACACTCACAAACAATTGAAGCCTCATTTTATTTTACTAGGGAAACTACTTGTATCAGGTCATTTCAAAAATACAGAAACAAACAAACAAACAAACAAACAAAAAAGGAAAGATAGAATTGGAATTCAAATGATTTGGGTAACTTAAAATAATCTTTATGGAATTATTCAGCCATAACTGAGTACATGTCAAACCATGTTTAGGAAATAAGTTATAAATTTCATAAATCTCCAATAGTGATCTTTTACTTTACATTAATTTTCAAATAACTTAATAGTGACCTAATTAGGTGAATCTTTTGTTAAAGAGATAAAAGAGTAAAGCTATCTGTGAAGAGGTGATGTGGACAATTGCTTTTCTTTTCATGTAAATTTATAATAAAGAAAAAGATATATTTACACTTAACAGGTTAAATATTTAGCAGACATATCACTAACCTTGATATAATCATAAATTTCTAAGTGCTCCCAAATATACTTTTATGTTTAGGAAATTATATTGAAGATTCTTTTACTATTTTTAAGAAATGCCACTTTCTGATATTGAAACCTATTTGTATATTACAATGACAGAAATTTTTTCACCATTTAAAAAGAACCTTCTGGGAAGAAAAGACATAATCATTAAAAATTCTCAAAAAGAAAATTAAATATGACATCATCAGAATAATTGAACCTCGACCACTTCGCATTCTGTTATTTTGATAGAACAGTTAGAAAAATAGGGCAGGAAACGCACCAGACAAGAACTTCTCAGACAGACACCCATATACTATTACATGTACCTTCCACCAATAAGAACGATGTCTGTGTAGACGAACCCTAACCGATGCCTCGATTAACTGGTATGAAATGGTAATTAAGACTATCCAATTGAGTTTTAACTTTTAAAATTTAAGAATAAAGTCAGTCATTCAATAAAGAGTTGTAGTCGTCTGGTGTGTTTCTAGGCGCAAAATATAGCAATTTACTATTGACAAGCACTAACGGACGAGGTCATTTCACAAGTATAGTGTGGACAAAGGTGAACCGGGCAACTGATGAAATCTGTGGCCAAGGCGAAATAGCAATCTCTGAGCCAAATGGTAATAAAGTTACTGAAATGAAGCAATGTAGTTTCTAAACCGAACTGTCATAAAGGAGGATATGGGCTTCAAACTGGCAAGTCAGTAGTAATTAAAATATTATTTCTCTTTTTTAAAAAGTTCCAAATAGCTTTAATAGTCTCATTGATTTTTTATTCAAACAACACAAAGTGTGGTTAGGAGACAGCTGCTGGCAGACTAAGGTGCACAGTGTGGAGGGCAGAGGTTTGCGGGGAGGGAGGTTAAAATCTGTAAGGGGAGAAAAAGAAAAAGAAAGTAGTAATATTAACATACTGGCGTCTATGAATGCATCCACAAACAAAATACTGTATTACCCCAAAGTCAAAAAGTTAAAGGGATTCAGAAGTTACATACCATATAAATGCTTAAAAAGTATTGGCTCCATAAAGACTATATTTATCGTTCACAAGGAAATAGAAAGTCCTGTGAGGCAATACAGCAAAAGTAAAATTATCAAAATAGATTCCTCCAGAAGAGTCATTCTCTACACAAGACTGTTCAATTGATCCCCAGTTGGAATAACTGGTTTCTCTAGTCAGTTAGGTGATCAATTTTTCTAGAACATTAGGTTACAGCATAAATAAAGCATTAAGAAAATGCACTTGTTTTGTGAACCTAGCTTTTCCCAATAGGAGAGAATGAGCAACTAGTGATAGATAAAACTTGGTCCAAAGTGCATCATGTGTGCGTGTGCATGCCCGTGTGTGTATTTATAAAGGATTTCTATGAGACTTTATATAATCATTGATCTTATAGCTAGAAATGATCAAAAGAGCATCTGACCCTGGATCCTATGTTACTTTTAGTAAGAGCAAGAAGGCTCAAAACAGCAGTGAAAAGCATGTTTAAGAAAAAAAAAAATGTGAAAAAGGACAGCTGTGTTCCCTCACATGTATGCTAGAGTGCACATCCTCCTATAACCCGAGTGCCACACTAAGGACTCAGCTTCCTTATAAAAAGTTAGGATTCCACCACCTAACTTGGCTGTGGCAAACATATCCACCCTGTACTCAGTGAGCAATGCTGCCTAAGTCCAAATCCAGATACTCCTTAGGAAGCAAGAAATGCCTCTCTGCAGGAAAAGTCTTCCTAAGAAAGTATTATTTAGCCATAAAACAACCCCCATACCAATTCTTTATGCAACCCACTTCACAACTAGCTAATTACACATGATCATCTTCTCTTAATTGAATTTACACTCACATTACTCAATAATTAAATGATTTGTCTAAGCATAAATATAAAGCACAAAATAGTTCATTTGGAAATCACAGAGGAATCATCAGGGACCTAGGACTCAGATCAGAGAATTAAGGGGACCTTAGTTTCAGTATGCTAGAGAAAGACTAGAGGTTTGGAAATTTTTACAATTTTTTATCCCTTTCGGAGTATGACCCTACCTTACAAACCACAGCATCCCCCACCCATCTGTTAGAAGCTCCAGAAGAGATCTGCTGTGTGATCAAGAATTTATCTGCACAGGATTTTGCAGACCTCAGATCCTATTACTCAAGAAGGCCCCTTCTGCCTGGATCTGCCCAGTCCAAAATAAAACGAAATAAACGTATAACACATGCTTCTGGTATGAAAAGTTAGCTTTTTTTTCTCATATCTATGAGCAAAATATAGAATGTTTTCAAATGGGCAAGTTGATTATTTTTTCCTCTCATACTTGGAAACTCCAGGAAAAAAAAATACCAGATGTAAACTGTTATTTATATTTATTTTGTCACCACTTTACAAACGTTAACATATGCTGTCATATGACAGCCCATAAGGAAAATGTAATACAAATACTCACTGAATAGGAAATGTTTGATTGAAACTAATAAGCAATTGATTATGACTGTTTCTTTACCATGACAAAAACGGTAAGTATATGTAATAGCCCGCCTAAAATTTTGTGCCTTTTACACAAAATTTTTTTGTTATTTATATCTTTTACATTGTGTATTCCCCTTGGGTAACCCACCACCAATTCACCCGTGACCCATCACTCTGGTCCCTTGTACCCTTTTCTACCCCTTTTTGAGCTTTTACACAAATTTTTAAAACTCTATACCAAAATAGTGATTATCAATTAAAGTCCCAGTAGTAATCACTGGAGCTCTACAGACAAAATATCTTCCTGATGCAGAAAACAGTTGAGTCAATGAGCAACTCATATTTTTAAGGGTAAGAGTAGCCATCTATACAACTCTTCAAACTGTGGAATTGCAGCCTGGAGAGCGACGATCTTTAGCAAGGAATACAAAATCAGACTTAGCAAGGACATAGCAATCCTCAGTGAAAAATCTGAAGATTAGGCAATCCCTGGTCTGTCCTTGGTTTATTTTGTTCTTTATTTTGTTAAGAATAAATGACCTTCCTCCACAGGAAATAAATCTGGGAGGAACTGAAAATCAAAGGCAATTAATGCACTAACCAACAAGAGAGTCCTCTAAAATTACAGTTGGGATGTGCCAAACACAGGTAGTGATGTGCGTGTGTGTGAATAACTAGGTAAAGTAAAATGCAGGCAGACTTGCACTACTGATAGAAAAGAGAATTGAGTTGAGTTCTATGCAAGATTTCATGCTGCCTGGCTGTGACTTAACAGCGTCAGCTAAATGAAAGGTTTTATTTAGTGCCAATTTTAACAAAACCCAATGTTTAACTTGTGACACAATAGGGATTTGGGGGTCTTCCTCATAACCTTAAAAGGAAGTAAGCCAGAATCCAGTCTGAGATAAAGATGCTATTTCATCTTGTATGGTTCCCACCCTCACCCCAGGTATAACTTATTGGTAAAATAAACACTTAACAGCATTAGCTAAAGGGACATACATACCAGATTACTACCAAGAAGTCAGTGTTCACCTGTACACAATGATTTTCTGATGACAAAGAACCATCCCAGTTCAAATCTGTTCATTTCATACAAATACTTTATTGCTTCACTAAAACTAAATCTACACATCTGTACACACACACACACACACACACACACACACACACACAGAAAAAAAAAACATGGGGGGGAAGAGCATTAATTTTTTAACGACAGAGCTGCAATAAAATAAAATATCCTTTTTACACCAAAGGCATCGCCTGGATTAGAAGTCGCTTGCTGATACTCAAAGCAAGTCCAGTTACCATAACAAATGTACATTTTACCAGCCTTAGAATTCTAATTGTGTTTAATACAGTTTCATGTTGCATCAAAGTACAAAATCAATACCATTTGTCCAGCACACAGGAAAAATGGAATCTATAAACGGCGCTTATTGAGTAATTAAACACCTATTATTGTCATGGGTAGTGAAACAATGAATATGATAAGATAAATTTTTGCTAGAAAATGCTGCAGTGATTAATACCTCCCTACGTGTTAAATAAAAATGACTGCCTTTTGTGCAGTACTGCTAGCAGAAGAACAGGGACGCGAGAAGTAGTTGCCAGTGCCACAATAACAGGCTAACCTTGAACTGAACTCCTTTCCTCAAGAAATTAAATGCTGTAGCAGGACTTTAAATCCCCCCACTTAGAGCTCATTTGTGTGCCATGTAACCTGCAGTTCCTGAAAAGAACTCATTATCTTCAAAAGGAGAATCCCTTTATAATTTCTTTATGAATGTGTATATTGTTTCTACACACAAAAAAAAAGTATTTCAATGTCCAAAAAGGATAAGAATATTAACAGTTTATGCAAGGCAACAAGACCTGCACCAATCAGTTACCATTTCTACTTCCAGGAATACAAGTGCAGAACGCAATCTGTTATGGAAAACTGAACATCAGCTTGAGAATGAGGCTAGAGGAAATGCATATTTAGCAAAAGAGATTTATCTGTTAGACTGATGCTAATACTCCCGTTTATTCTCTTGCAGGAGTTCCAGTGTGTTTTTGGGTATTGGTCTTCTCTCAGGCATAAACATGAAACCCCTCATTTTACAGACCCCTTTCCCTATACACACACACACACACACACACACGCACGCACGCACGCGCACGCACACGCACGCACACACACAGACACTCTCACACAGACACTCCCTACCCACCACATGGTTCCTCCATTGCTTTGCCTTTTTTTCTTAAGAATGATGCATCAGGAACAACTACAAAGTACAAAAGATGAATCTATGGATCTGACACTTGTAAAGGGTAACCCTATTTCACAAGTGAGATAGGACCAAAAAGAAAGAAAAAAGGCCACTGAAGCAATAACTGCTCACGGAATTACCATTAAATTGCAAGATTTACAATCCAATGTACAGTAAGTGCATATCTAATGGAGTTTGTCCTCTAAAAGAATATAAAGTGAATCTTTCCAGCATAAGATGTGTGTAGGTAATATATGTTTCTTTTAATCTATTTTTTTAATTAAAAACAAAAAATAGTTCAAAAAAAGACACATTGATGCAACATCAGCACAACCCTGAGGCAAACTCAGCTTACCTAATTTTAAATGCACTTTTTATTAACTATTCTCATTTCTATCAAGCTAAAGTCACTCCTCCAAATACAAAATTTAAGACATACAATCACATCAGAACAGCAAAGCAGAAGTCACAGACAGTACCCTTTACAGAGCATAAATACATGAACAGTTAAACTTTGTATGTTTGTTAAATAAAAAAAAAAAAAGCCCTTCAGTTCAAATGACTGGTTATAAATTCCAAGTTTTTTTGTTGTTGTTTTGCTGAAGGAAGGCAAATATAAGAAAGAGTCTATTGGTAGTATTGTGTATCATTTAATAACAGTAAATAAATTATACTGACAACATGGAGAGGATACCAAGATGATACCAATGTAATCAAATATCAATAACCGTTAGGACTACGTTCACTTTTATTAACACAAATAACTCCCACAAAGGAATGAACTATTTTGCAGCAAAATCACTTAAAATCATCTATAATTCTTTACTAGCCATTAAAAGCAAATTTTCATAATGATTCTGTGTGCTGCTTTCTAAAGTAAACATTCATGAAATCATGTCCCTTTTCCACCTTACAACAAAAACCTAGCAAAACAGAAATTCATACACATGGAATTAACATTTTATCAAAAGCTTCCTGAAAGAGTAAAAATTGGTACAAGGCAGCTTAAGTCATACTGAAACTGTATTTTGTTTAATACGTGACTTAAGTAGTATTTCAAAAGTCACTGTCCTTGAATTAAGTAAAATGGAAAACTATTATGCCGATTTTGCAAACCTGTGCTTTCTGTGCTTTGCTCTTCTCACCTCTCCCCCACATGATCAGAATCTGAATTTTATTTTATAGGATTAACAAGTAACACATATGATCAGCAATGATATCCTTGTTCTTTTAAACCTTAGTGAATCAAGTTCGCTAAAGGTGAAGTAGCAGAATTATCAGTACAAGTGACTGTCATCAGAGCCTTCAGCAAGGTGCTGTATAGAAATGCCTAAACAAACATCAGCATAAAGGATTTTATATATGAGGTATATACACACAGATGTCTCTCTTCCATACACACACACACACACACACACACACACACACACAGCTTGCCTCTGGTTATTAAAAATATAAAATAGATTCCCTACTGTACAGAAACCAAAAAGCATTTGTAATCCCCCATATTAATTTTCACTTCAATGCTAGTTAAATGCTGTACCGTCTTCTCCCCGCCCTCGTCAAGATATTTGAAAGATTATCTTAAAAATCTGTTGGTTAAAGCCCCTCTCTATGCTACAGTGAGCCGGAGAATTTCTAGCATCTGATGAAGACCAGTGGACCACCTGATACTTTTTCAGCACGGTGATAAAATTAAAGAATGGCTTTGATTTGCTTGAAGGATTACTTCCCTTACTTAATTGTTTAAAGTGCACAGTATTAACACAAAGAAGGGGGGAAGAAGAAAATTAAGAAGGTGACTGTAGAGCCTGAGCTAATTGCAAGCTTATTAGATTGTGCCATGCAAGAGCTCTCCCTCCGTTACATACCATCACAAGCTCTGGTCTTTTCCACCCTGCTGCTGCAGCAAACAAGCTGATTTGCTAACAAAGTGGTCAGCTCAGGCACTTGCACAGCAGCTCACGGGGTCCACAGACGGCTGCTCTCCATGCAGAGAATCTCAAGCTCCATTTTCCAATCTGATTACACGGCTCCTTGTTCCAGCAGCCTTAAACCTTCATGGCAGTTTACCAACATTTTCATCACTTTTTTCTTTTACAAAGCAAAAGAACTGATAAGCTCTCAGGTACCCAGGATTTCATAGTCAATGGCTGGCCAGCAGCCAGCGTTCCCTCACCACACAACTGATTCAGGCCACACTGCATAAAGCAGGCAGGATTTACCAGACAGCACAGAACTCTTAGAATTTTGCCGTGTGTACAAGTCAGCAGCATGTTTCTGTCCTTACAGATGTTGACCATTGTGTCTAATCACATCTAGGAAGTACACAGACCTAATAAGTGCCCTGCCTGCTCCAGTCCCTGTACAAAGGAGGCAGTCCAAAGTAAACGGATGAGCATATGCCCCTGCATCCACTATTACCCTACTAATGGACTCAGGAACTCCTGCCTGGTAAATACACAGCACTAATAACTAATTTTTAAAGACCTGGTCTGATCACCTAAACCAATTACCTACATTACCGTGAAAATGATCCTTGTGTCTTTTCAGTAGAATCAAACATTTTTTTGTGGGCAACGCAAAATAAGATTAGCATCTTAAAACTTTAGCAATTCCCTGTAACTTAAAAAAAGAGGCAAACCAAAAGATGCAGAAAATGAAGCACAAAATTTATCATGTAAAGCCACTTTGTGAGAATTACTGTTACTCTCTTTACCCAGAAATCACATTAGGCAGCGAGTAGGACTTTCAATGTAATACATGCACATTCAAAAGTTTGAAACAATGACTGTTATGACACTGCAAGTAGAACACCTATGTGTAGGTTTTCCTTCCATGTCATATTCTTAAAATTCATTTTTAGCTATAGCCCATGGGCCAGAAATGCAAAATAAACATAAGCCTAAAATACAAGCTTTACCGTAAGATAATGTAAATGTTTTTTTCACTACTGTATGCTTTCATTCAAGCAAAAAAAATAAAAATAAAAATAAAAACTAATTACAGCCCTCTTCAGCCATGGCCAATAACTTTCTAACAGAGATAAAGAAAAGAAAAATGGTTTGTAACAGCCATGCTATCCCTGGTTCATTTTTTGCATAGTATTGATCTATAATAAAGGATTTGGAAGGGAGGGGAGGGTTAGGAGTCTACAGTTATGGGAAAAATGTACAACTTGGCTCGCACAACGCCTCAGTACTCCAGCTCACCAGTGTGCTGACCCTCTGTATCCCGGAGTCATTAGCTGGAGTCCCAGTCCTGCCTCTAGGAGGGGGGATTTGAACTCACACATCGAAGTGGGTAGATTCGGGATTTTGAGCATGCCAGACAGAAGGGTCATTCCTCCTCGCTGATGAGGAGGACGCTTATCCCCTGGGGAGGGGAAAACTGGATGAGTGACTGTTGCAAGTTTCAGGCAATGGATGTGCTGCTGACTCAGGAATGGACTCTGACAGCCACCCCGCTTCAGCCCAGCGACAGTGAGTGGGAGCGATTTTAGAACAGCAGCACTGACAGGTACATGCAAAAAGTTAGGGGGAATGGGAAAGAGAAGGAATGAATGAGCAAATGCAACAGTGACTCCTTCTCAAGACACATGCATACAAGCAGCAAACATTTTTTTCTGATTACAAGTTGATACTGCC
>PVIJ01000233.1:217500-285000 GCA_004024925.1 Scalopus aquaticus | reverse complement strand
GAAAAGAGCTGTCAGTGATATATGTTTCATAGGTCCCTCAACTGCTACACACACAGACACATTCCCCCCTATCATGGCTATATTCACTTGAAATAATTTAATATTTCCTATGTCATTTTAGATCTTTAACCAAGAAGACAAATACAGCTTCATATGTTTCAAGAATAACCTTATCTAGACCTCATCAAACATTCAATTACTGACAGCTGTCAACTATGCTTATGAGGATCAAAAAAAAAAAAAAAAGAACCACAACAAATTAAATCACTGACCAATGCCTTAACAATGGCTCATATTTGGTGGCGACCAGCTTAAATTACTACCCTCTTCAGGTAATTACTCGATGTTCCTTTAAGAGAGTACTAGAGGAAAAGTAGCTGACATCTTAGGTATAAAGAATCTGTGTGATATTTTTGTTGGTTTAAAACTCCACATTCCTCATAAGTCAGGTAGAATTTTAAGCACACATCTTTGAAATTTTCCTTGATTTGGTTCAGTTGTTGGCAAGCCACCACCGTAAGTCTTTACAAATCACAGCTGAAAGTTACTCTCAGTCTCATTTTACGTTTAACTTACATTTAAGCAATTTTCACTTGCCTGAAGTTTACTGAACAGATTCCAGAAAACCAGAAGAGCTATTTTAACAAAGGAACTAAACAGATTGTTGTAGCCAAACTGCAAAAGTGCTTTTGCTGCCTTTAACATACTGTTTCACAATCTTTCCTCTTCTTCCTACAATGCACTGTCCTTCTTTACTATTGAAGCTCTGTGCTGAAGAGGCAGAGTTTTCATGCTATTAACTAAGCAACATTTGTCCACTGCACCTAACTTTATGGCATATCTTTGTTCAACAATCAGCACTGCAGATACTTTCCTTTACACAAAGTGTATGAGATTAACCTAGATTTCAATATGAAGTGGTAAGACAGCATCTAGAACTTTTCATACAAGAAGCATCCAAACTGAAAGAAAACTAGTGAGCAGGTTTCCCTAGTAAAACTGTATTTTTAAAAGAATGACAATAGAGTATTTGTTTTTTCCAAGTTCTTTCAAAAAAACAATGTGGACAAGTACTTTTCCCTGGTACATTTATCTTTAGGTTCAAACACACAAATATAAAATGGAAAACCGGTAAAATGTTATTGGCTAACTCATTACAATTTCAGCATCTGATCAAACTGAATTTCCCTTAGAAAATTTTGTAATGCAATTTGGTGTAACGTTAGTGACAGGTTCAAAAAAGAAACTGATGTTTCAGAAACACACAAACCCTACTGGTAGTGCAACTGAACCACTTGAAAATAGGGTCATTGGTGTAACCCCTGATAATTTTTTTACTGTACAGTATACAAAATAATTTAATGGTGTCAGATACTAAATATCTATATTGATCTATCTAAATATATATATTTAGACTACAGAACAAAAATAGGCCAATTAAAATGTTAATCAAAGACAATCACAAACTGCAAAGATAATGAAAGTTATTATATCAACTATACATCAAGTAATTGGCTAGTTTGTCACGCTAAGTACCATCATGTGTCCAAGGAAATCTGTTTTGAGTGCTACCAGGGCACATATTTGCAGAATGCCTACTTACTGGAAAAAAGATAAAATAGAAATGCTTTAGGTGATACTGTTTTCCATGTTCAACCAAAGTCTGAATAGCCAAGTGTCAATCAACCCCACATTAGCAAGAAATTTATCTGGAAGTCTCTAGGTCTAATGTTTTATAATTCTCTACCCTCTTATTTTTCTGAATATCTACACACAAAGAAAAATAAATATGTGGAAGATAGTAATCTGAAGCATTTTTTATTGTTTATAATCAAAATAGTCTTTAGATTTTTGTTCTGTTGAGATTTTAAAGATAGCAAGCATTATGTTCTGTTCTTCTAAAATAGTTTAAATACACTTCTATCCAGGATATTAAATAGAATAAATGATGGTAAGTTCCTTTTTAGATATATAATTATAAAACTACTTTTCAGGGTCATAAAGGCTTTCCTTGGTAATTAAATTACATGAAGAGTATAGAAATTTCATTTTTTAATGAAATACACAATTTGAATAGATCTGTTCTTTAGCTATTTTTTAAAAAAATATCTCCCTTTTTTTAAAGTAAGACTAATAAAAGATTAACCAAGTGACAGTCCCCTATGCGTTCATCAATTCAATTCACCAAGGCTTTACTGAACACTTATTAGAGGTCCTGCCCTGCACTCACATGTAGAGGAGATTCAAAATAAAAAAATGAAATAGATGGGGTTTGCTTTCAAAGCGATTACGATTTCATAAATGAGCAACATAAATACCCATCAATCTATAGTAGATGATGATGGCAAATGACTGAGAGGAGATGACTTTTTAGGTGTTTAAGAAATTTCAAAATAGATGTTGAAAGGGATCCTGACTAAAGTGGTTCAAGGGAATCTTTGTGAAGAAATATTTGAGTGATTCATCCCAAGTCCTGGTAAGATTTCTACAGGTGGAAAAGAGGATCCTGGGCAGTAAAAAGATGAATAAAGACTTGTTAAGGATAAAGACAAAACTGCTTCCAGTTTGATATAAAGTTCCAACATACCTGCTGATAATTTATATTAATTATTAAAAGACTTGTGACCCCCTAATTCCACTACTGCTTAAGTTAATCTGCTTGTCAGTCTATATCTCTTACAGGAAAAAAGTATTGGCTAACTAATACTGATCAGCTCTCAAGATACAAGAATTGCTGACACATTGACGTGCAACCAATTAGTAAGCATATTTAATGAATGGTTACCATCACTTCTGAACTGCTCAATGATGTGATAAATGATCCTTGGGCCTCCTTATTGTTTTCAAGACAATTGTGGAATTTTTGAAGGAAAACAAAAAGTCTTTTTCATCACTCATTGGTAACTGAGAAGGATCCAAATTACCCAAGCTTACCAGCCCATGACCAAGCAGTCAGGGATTATACAGAATGGGAAGAAATCTTAATAGTCACTGGTTCAACTATCCTTCTATAAAAAAGTAAACTGAGGCTCAAAAAGGTTGAGTGACTTACCCAAGATCATGGATACGACAGACTCTGGGCTTCTGCTGACACTTATCTTCATCACGGCTACTTTTGTGAGTATTTTTAACAGCACAGTGACAATGTTCCTAAAAGATTCTTTGGAGTCTGCTGTTGAACTTCAGCCAGATAATGAACTATCTCTAGTATATATTGTTTTTGTGTTTTTCTAAATACACATCTCTATTTTTATTATTTCAAGTCAGGAAAAATAATACATCCTCATGAGATATATAAACTTGCAGTTTAGAGAAGTAGTTTTCAATACTAATTCATGTTAGAATTATTAGTTGCCTAAGAGAAATTGGTCATTCCCCCCCCCCTCCCAATTTACACTCAAATGGTTTCAGCAGAGCTTTGGCAAATTTGTTTTGTTCTTGATCATTAAAGTACATTAGTATTTACAGAGGACACAGAAAATATATCATCAGACATTGCTCAAATCATATATTTACATCAATGATTTGAATTCTTATAATGACATTAAATGTATTATTCTTCAAAAGAAATCCTAAAAAAGATGTATCTCAATCCTCAATGAATTTTCTTCTGTATCTTCATGTGTGGCCTAAGCAGTCTGAGCATTTTAAGGGAGGAAAAAGACTCTTAGTATGAATGATCTTTACAGGTATTATATTATTTACACTTTTTCAAATTATGGAAAAAAAAGGGGGAAAAGACTTTTAATTGGGATGATCACAAATCCCATATAATTAAGATTTTATGTAGAAACTGCCATTTAAAAATATAAGCTGTTTATAGTGCCACATGCTATTTAAGTGCTGAATATAAGCTGTTTATAGTGCCACATGCTATTTAATGTACAAGTCACTAATTCCTAGCAATCTATCAGTTTTCTTATATAATTATATTAGAAATTAAATTTTTAACTCCCAGTATCATTTTAAGCAATGGCAACAGGAAAATAGTTCCTTCCCTTAGCCTTCATCAACAACTTCCCTAATTCCTTTGTCCTTTAGCTATTTCCTCATTCCTACAAGTTGTCTTTCACCAGTGACAGCAATAGCCTATGCTAAAAAAATACTGGTATGTTTACCTCCCCCTATACAGTTCAATATCACTTAATTAATTCAAATTAACTACTCATGATCTAAATATCATGTTCCACTGGCTCAAGTGAAATTTGATTTTCTAGCTGATCATGTAATAGCTAGCTATACAGATAAATATGAAACAACAACAAAAACCAGTCTCTCAAACAGTACACAGTTAGGTAAGGCTAGAGGCCAGCCACAGAAGGATGGATGAGACAGCGAGGCTGCTGGTGAGTTTTCAGAACGCAATGTAAGTAGAAAGCCTTTCTGACCCCTAGTCCCAAGCACAAGGACACTGCAGAGTTGGTCATTAAGAATTACAGATAGGGGCCTCCTTGGTGGGACAAGGGGTTAAGTCTCAGCACTATGAAGCTATCAGCAGCCACTGCAGCACGAGTTCCATCCTGGTAAGGGAGCTGACCCACATGGCGCAGCAGACCTCCCTTGTCTCACTGGCTGCTCCCCTCAGCAGTTCATTTCAGTCTATCCACCTGTTCTTCTGCTCCCCACTCTGTCCCTGGTGAATCCACTCACATCCCCCCCTACACACACACCCCTCTGGTCTACACCCCAGCTTTTATATGCATAAATAAATAAAATAATTTTAATTACAAATATAAAAATATATGTAGTTAGGTACACATGAGCAATACAATTATACATAAGCAGTACCTCTCGGATAAAGCTTGACAATAGCAGCATTTTGCTATAATGTAGATTTCACAGAAACCAAAGCAGAATGGGGTAAAATTGTGGGGTTTTGCCCATCATTATAAACAAACCTATCTACCACATGCTAAAATGTTCTTGCTGGGTTTTTTAAAAATAAACAGTACATAACAGTTTCTCTGTAAGTTTTCCTACTTTTATGTTATACTAAAACAAAACAAGACAAAAATTTAAAAGCATTAATGCACTGTATGCACTTTTGAGGAACTTACAAAAAGAACAAAGCATAATAAAAAGCTTTCATTATTAGATTTATCTTCCCTAATATTTTAACTGCTTAAATATCATTGATGGAAACTTACCCATGTTTAAAAAATATCACAAAAGAAATTTTGCACATATGTAATTTTTTTTCTTTCTAGAGAAATACCAACTCAGTCTAACTAACTCCCTCTAAAAATAATCCAAATGGTGCTATTTCACCATTACAGTAAATTCATATTGATAATTAGCTGATAGGTACTGTTTGAATTACATTAAACATATTTTTCCAATTATGGAACACATCATATTCTCAGTACATTTTAAATCTTCCCACAGAAAAACACTCACAATTCACGTAGACATATAAAATTCCAAAACTGACAAATTTCTTTCCTTCTATTTTGTCAGACATGGATTCAGGTCATTTGGGATTTCAATGTCTACATTTGGGTCATATCAGCATTCCCCACAAAAAAAAAGAAAAATTTTTTTTTGCTTAATCTTCTGAATAATGTAAATGAAAATCTCTCTTTAAAGGAGATCTTTGCCCCAAAACTTTAGTAGGTAGAGAATGCCATAGTAAGGGCAGGGGGATAAGACCCACATCTTTTGTAAGTTGGGTCTAAAATTGGCTCCAGATTTGTGACTCATGAACAGAAAGTCAGTTTTAATATAGATGTGCTTTAAGAAGTAAAAATGACTATTATTCTTAACAAGTTACATATTGAGCATTATTCTTTAAAAATGACTCATAAAATATCTTTTTAAGTACTTAAAGTCATGAATAAGTTCCACTCTTTTACCTCTGCTTGAATGTAATTTTTCATTTTCCAGGAAAGGATACATTTTCTAACTAACCCTGTTAACCTAATTACTCATAAAGAAATACCAAAAGCGTCCCTGACATCAATACCTTCACAAAGAAATGTATCTGTGCACATGCACAAGAGCATATTCCATTTAGATAATCAAAACTCTAATTTTTATTTAAAAGATTCCTTTAGATCCATGTAATTCCTCACAGTAAAATTTATCAAAAGCACTTAAAGTTTGCAAACAGAAAGGCTGCCCTACACATATCCTGATTTCTTCAACCTGATACTAAAATTCAAATGTATTCACTATTAACCTTAAAAGAATAACAGTACTTTATTTACTTAATGGTATTTGTTTGATCTTAAATGGGAATTGTAATGAAAATGCCTTCAATCTTTAGGGAGCCTTTTATCCTACTCAGAATAATTATCTTGTAAGATTAAAATCAGTGAAACTTACCTAATTAAGATTTATAATTTAGCATCATTCAGGTATATGATCTAAGAGAAACAGCTTACAATCTTAACTTTAATTTGACATAGAAAAGGAGAGAAGTGAACAAGGAATAAAATAGCTATTTCGGAAATAACGAAGCATTATATTACCACATATTTACCCAGGTTGCAGGTTTAATCCTTTTTAAAGCCAAATATTTAATAAGAAAATATTGCATACAAAAGATTCAAGTAAGATGGGAAAAGAAAGGTCCCAATTTAAATCAAATTACACTCAGGATTGGTAGGTAGATAGTATCACATAGAACATTTTAAATATGCATTGTAGCTAAATATTTTAAGATTATAATACCTATTTTGCAAGTTTCCTAAACTGTGAGAACTTATTATTAAATAAGGCACTGTTGTAATAGTTATTTCTAAGTCTCCTTTCATTAAAGTGTATATAAACTGAGAAAAACTGAGAAAGCAATTTCTAGTTACACACAAGGCAAAAATTTTTCTTCTTAGAATGTCTCATATAGAATAATTCTCTCCATGAAGTCTATCAAGGCATTCAAAATAAATTCATTTTTTTTCTTCCTCAGAAATATCTTTAAAGTCCCCCACCCTCACCCCAGTCTTGGATTATATAAAAGAATAGTTACTTTTCCAAGGTCTTTGATATTTCCTTTCCTGGCAGAGTCATCTGATGTGAGACATATCTTTTGAAAATAAATGGTACAACTTCAAGTGCACTCAGCTCCATTACTTGCTGGACATTCCATCATATCTCAATTTTGATTTGAAAAAGCCTCTTGACTTTAAATTTTCATTTAGGTGCCTGAACATGAAGCTTGATCTCATTGAGTAGTATCTTGGGAGGCAACAAAGTAAATGTTTTGTCCACCCATCATTACAGAATGTGCAAACCAAGGGGGAAAGGAGGCAAAGAAATGACAACATCACTCAGGAGGAGGGGGTTATTCCCCTTCAAGGTCAGAAACCAAGTTCACAATTTGAATATCAAATACTACAAAGTTAATGTAACTGCAAGGGAGAGTTACTTTTCATCTTTAATACAGCTGTCACCACATGTTTATAGAGCTACAATGCCATTTTCTAATGTCAAAATATCAATTAACAAGGTAATTATATTTGTGTTTGCCCCTTCTTCCCTGATTGCTACTCAATGAATTGTGCTTTTATTTTTCAAAGGTTAGACCTTTCTATATGTTTAGATAATTTAGAATTCTACATTAAAAATACTTATTTCACTTGTGCCTGAAACTTAGGTAAGGTCATGGTTGTGCATGGCAACAGAGAAACTCCTAGGCTCTTACTACCAATCTCACTAATCCTCCCACTCCAATGGGTCTCTGCCGGAAGATGCATAGTTAAGTCTGTACCTCCATGCAAACAATTAAAAAACACAGAGTTTCTCTTAAGAATATTTGCACAAAAATCCATACCAAATATGGGAGCACATATCAGGCAGAGGGCAACATGAGATAAAGGCAAATAGTTTAGTCACCAGCTCATGTATAGAAAAAGCGAAGATACTCAACAGTTCATCTTCACATCAGTTCCCTTATTCAACTCTCATAGAAAGACGCACACAAAATAAATGTGGAAGAGACAACCGGCATGTAGGAAACCCAGTGACTTCCTCAAAACATATCCTCAAAAAAAGTTTGTAGGTAATGGAGGCAGGACCAGCTTCCTTACCCTGAGACCTGGGCATGGCACCGAGGCCCTGCACTGGGTTTAATGCTCTGCTGTGGCAGTCTTGAACTCTCAATAATTTTTTAACAAGCTGTCCCACAGCTTAATTTTGCACCAAGCTCCAGAACTATGTAGCCAGTCCTAGATGAAGGTGACAATGTGTGCTGACATATGGGCTATAATTCAAAAGAACAGCAAAAATGTTCAGGAACCTCTAGAAACCCATGACTTCACACTACTTTTAAAATTTATTTTCAATGTTTCTGTTTCCATGAATACATCCTCACAAACCAAAGCATAAAAGTACAGGTCACTCATTCTGATATGAGTTTACTGTCATAGGTATGTGGCATTTAATCAATTATCAGTTGCTTTTAAAGCATCCAATTGATATAAGACAAACATTAGTTCAATCGGGAAATAAAAAAATGGGTTTTTTTTGTGGGCTTAAGTAAAAGGGAGTTTCTGTTCCCTTACCAGCAATAGATCCACAAGTGGAACAGAATAAATGTCTAAACTGACCAGCAGAAACCAAAGCTCACAGGAAAGGAAATAAGTGAAGGTATTTTCAACATTTAGATATTGGGGAAAGAAAACAATTTACAGTTTTTTCACATTATGTATTGTTAAGGAAGAAAATCTTTGTAAGTTCACTAGTAAACTTTTCATAAAAGCTACTCATGCAATGGCAATTAGAACAAAATCCTAACAAAAAGCAAAAATTTCCACTATAATAGAAAATAATTTATAAATAAAGATTTTCCAACACAAAAATATAAATACTTAAGCTAGGTTGCAGGGTGAAAAAAAAGTTTAACCTTGGGCCTTCATATAATAAATCATGCATTTCACATTCAGGATGCATCAGTTTCAAAAAACGATAGGAAGCAGTGACACTCTAAATGCTTTGTGAAAGTCATCGTAGCTTAAATTGTAAGCAAACATATCCATTTATACATACATTTAACATAAATACATCTGAATTGAAATTCTCCTTTGAATTTACTGCTTCAAATATTGCCTGAAACAACAGCCCACCATATGCAATGTTAAGCAAAGTGTCAATATTCAAATAACAAGACAACAAGCAGATTTGTTGCATAAAATATGTAAATATTATTAACAGAGAGCAGCATATGATAGCTCATGTTTGGATGGTTTCTGATCACCTATCTCTTCTGCCGCCTCAGTCTCTCAGCTAAAGACTCGTCAACAGGTATTACAAGCATGTGCTGTGCAAAAGCAGAACTCCTAGCAGGCAGGCATCTGTGGCGCTGCCCTAAGGAAACTTAACATACCCACCTGCTTTTGATTTGCTTCAAACTTATCAGTTCAATTTATTTTTAATATATTCTTGCCCACCCCTTATTTCTACTATCTGCATTTCTTGTAGTAACCATCTCTCCAGTACAATTGGGATTTAAATGATAACATTAAAAATATCAAAAGAATCAGTAATCAGCAATCATGTAAAGCAGCTATACTTGAAATTTCTATGTAAGTTGTATTTAAAAGTTAGTGATAAAAATTCAAGTTAGGTAAAAAGGGATAAAAGTCACAAATTCCAACCACATAAAGCACTTGCTAAATAAATAGCATGTTAGCAATTTTGCAAAAAACAAAAAAAACCTTTCTTTTTTATAAAAGATAAAAAGATAGTTTAATCTGTGAATGTGTTTATTAATTGAAAGCTGTGATAATTTTCAGACTTGCAGTCTTCCAGCTAGTATCCCCAAAATCATTTCAAAGTTCATTTACTCTTAGTAAACATTAGTTCTTGTATCTACCAAAAATAATAATAATAATAATAATAATAATAATTGTATTGTTTCATAAGCTGAAGGGAAAATTTTACTGTTTCCTGGCATTTGTTTACTCTGTTTATCAGTGACTCAAGAAAAAAAAAGATACGTTGATTAATCAAGTCTTATCGATCAGTAGCAAATTTTCAAACAAATATCTGTAGAACAATTTCTCCCAAACAAAAATTTATAAATCAATTTAAATTCCTGGTAATTAAACTTATTAACTCTACAACAATAAATGTGATACTTTATAAAAGCAGTATGTAAAATTTGTACTCAAGAATGTATTAAATGCAAAACAGCAAACATTTCTATGAAACCACAGTTCTAAGAAGAACCTAGAAAGTGCAAAACATAAAAGCCTGCAATTGTTACAAATACACCTAGCAATTCTGCTGATTTTGGACCATTAAAACTGATTACTTAATTAGGCAATCATTCAAGGCATCCAAACATTCACACAGAAAAACAAGGAGTCATTAGCATAGCCGTCTTCACCTTGAGATGAAAATTCTGAAAAATGTGGCAGACCCTTAATCTTTCAGGATCTGTCCCCACACAAGCACTAAGCAAAATATTTAAATTCTAAAAGGTGGCAACATGGAACTCAGAGAAAAAAGAATATATCTACAGTAATAGGATTCATTTTTTCTTTTCAGGTGCTAATAATTCTAACCGATCTTAAAAATATCAAGTTATAATACAGATTATCTCTATAGATGCTTGGAAGAACTACTTTATCCCCTTCCCTCCGGTCATACTCCTGTACTATCTACAAGTAATTAATGAAATTTCTGCTCTCTTGTATGTCTATCAGAAGTACCTACCTACAAACAGGTTTCCAAAGTTCTTGCCTAGCTTGAATAAAAACAACAACGAAGATATTCTATCTATGGAAAACAAAATAGTATACTGAAAACTCAGCCGCAGGAGCTTTTACTATAAAGAAAAAACTGTTTTCACTCAGAATATATCAGGGACAATTTTAAGAATCTCACTGATTCAGTTAGTCAGGAGAAAGAAAAATAGTTTGCTTTAAAAAAAAAAAGATGATTCTTGAAATAACTCCAAGGAGACCCTATAAACTGTCTTTTTAGGAGAAGAGAAATGCAAGTCAATTCACACATACAGCTTCCAAACAGAAATCTTATCCTCTTCCAGGAAAACAACAATGGGACTTTATTACCCTGCTATGATTCTTTCATTTCAGACATGATTAATTAGCAAGTATTACACTTCCCAAAACTCCCACCACACTCTTTGTAGTCTGTCGCCCTAGTTGTTGATGGACCATATGAAATAGCAAGGAGTCACCAGCAGTAAAAGACAAGTATCCAAAAACTCTGTTTCAAAAAAGGAACACTCCTCTCCTGTTTTTTCCTCCCAGAGTGAAGGAGGTTGCATTTAACTGTTTTCACAAAATTGTTTTTTAACTTGGTCATTTTCTTAACAATGCCACTTAAAATCTGAATAATAAATGCAACATATTCAGTACTACTTAATCTGTTACCTACCTATAGTTTTAAGCTGAAATTCTGAAAGACTATTGAGTTTATGTATTCTTTGCTGATAACCATCCACATGCACAATTAATAAACAACAGAGATGATGTAGGCAAACATATCTTAAGGAAATGGTTTTTAAAGAAAAAAATGTTTCCTAAATTAAAGCTAAGATGGCACAAATAAAATGAAGACAGAAGACCAAAAAAAAAAAATGACTTAAAGAGAGGAAGAAGGGAAGAGGGTAACTCTAAAATCTGAATGAATGAAAACTCTGTTTCTCTGCATATTGTTCCAAAACACTCTTTCAAAAGAATTTTCCCTTTAAAACCATCTATTTTCAAAATGTCCATGTGAACCAATAAGCCAGCTATCACTAAGTGGGCTCTAAATATACATTTTAACAACCATCAGTTTATAAAGGTTGGGGTTTCCCCTTCAACTTACTAACTGATGTCCAAAAAACTTCACACATAGTACAATACTAATAAATGTTGATTCCACGAAACATTTTTTAATCTATTCTGTTCAAAAATACCCTTGCCTTTTTTTTCTGTTGTATTAAATTTAGGATCAAAAACATCAAAGCAGCTTCCACCTCGGACCTAACTTTTAGAGGATCAGCGTGACAAGGCAGTCCCTGATAGATGTTTCTCTTGATAAACGACTTGTTCAAAAGAGACATTGTAGCTTTCATTTCCTGACCACAACACACTTTTAATTTGCAACAGCAGAGCTGCCAGAGTGTGAGCACTTGCCCACTTTCCAGCCTTTTAGGTTTGTAGCTCTGGTTCCTTTAGGCCACACATCCGAGACAAACAAAATCGAAAAATAATCAGAGCAATAGTGTTACAAAATAGGAGCCACTGATGCCACTTTATACATATACACAAGTGTCTAGTTTATAGACTAACATATATAAACTTTCCCTCCCCACAATCCTAGTGCATGATAACAAGGCTCCTGAGTGAACACCAATTGCACATTGGGCATTTAAACACATAGAAATAATGTGACTATTATTTAATAGTAAGTAGAGGCTGGGGGGGTGGGCAATTTACACTTTTAAATCTACTGTTAAATGTCATGAATTATATGATTGCCTACCCCACTGTGTTTTTTACATATTACTGCAATGATTATTATTACTACTACCCAGAAATCACATTTAAGTATCAATACCGTGAACAGTCAAACCATCCAATTTCTGCTCTCAGCACATTGTCCGAGCTCCGATTTAAAATTTATAAATGTAATATCCTCCTCATCACAGGCAGCAGCCCAATCTGCTCTGAATATATATTACAGCTTTAACATCACAGAGGGAAATCGCCCATCTGGCAATCCCATTCGCTCCAACAGCTCCGGGGGAAAAAAAGCTGTGCTCTCTCCTCCTTAAAACATTTCTCAGGGCAAATTATGTGCATCTAAAATAAACAGTCTTCTTATTGATCGCTTCAAAGTCAACAAGTTCCAAATGCAAAATTCAATCAAATCCTTCCTATCATGTAAGAGTGGTGTGTGTTTAGTTCAATAGTCACCAGAGTCCAACCAGAAGTGCATGTGGCTCAAGGGCTCCTGCGGTCCCTTTCCTTGTATTCACATTTGTGTTATGAGAGAGCAGTAACCACGGCCACATTACAGACCCCTGGCAGCTTTGCCCCACTGCTATTTCTTTCTTTCATATTCTCCCTTTCCTTCTCTCTTTTCAAGATGAATGCATAGTGGTGGGTAGATGTAACAAAAAAAAAAAAAAAACAGTTTAAAGTGGACATAGTCTTTGATTATGCAAAATACTTTTAACATCTTTTTGTTGTTGTTGTTCATTCTCTCTTAGTCTTAATTGAATATCACAAAGTGTACACACGGCATGGTCATAAGAGCTATTGAAAAACCCCTCTCACTCCATTTATCTGACCTTTTTTTTTTTTTTGGTAAAGAAAGAGAAAAGAGCGATTTCAAACAAAGTCAATTTCAGTGCCTGATTATTTAATTCTGTCACAGGTTAAAAGTAAAAAGTGCTGACAGGCAGACAAGTGAATGGCAAGGGGGAAAAAAAGAAGAAACTACCACTGTTCCTTAAAAGACATTAAGGACTTTAAGCAATTAAAAATATATTATAATTTCATGTTTAAAAGATACCCGTTCACTCACTCACTCACCAAAAAAACCACACTCAGAAGAACTGATTACTCCACAAAGTGCAATCATCTAGAGAGCAGTCAAATTGCATTAGTAGATTGAGAAAAAAATATGTTCATCCAGTTGTGTGTGTACATATATATTTATATACATTCATTAGTAAGCAGTCTTTCCCCAAGTTCCCACCCTCTCACCCTCTATCCAGCCCCCTGCCCCCCTCCCCCAAAAAAACCCACATTGAGTTTAACTAATTTACATACCATTTGACTTCAGCAGTTATATAGTAAACGTGCAACTTTAGGATTACAGTTAAAACAGATAAAAGTGGACTCCAGTACTCTATTAATCAAAACTGAAATATACAAACAAGTGATAGCAAAAGCAAACAAGCATTTTGACATATTAAAATGTACATTTTTCTTAAAAAAAAAAAAAAAGAAATTATATATCATGAGCATCTGTTTCCCAAGCATAGTCTTCAATGGTTTTATCATGCTATTTAATTTGTCTCTCCTATTTAGATGCAAAGGAAGTAAATTCCAAAACTGACATACCATAAACACTGGTGCTACTGATCATTTCTTGCTGGCAGCACAAAAAGCTGAATTGGATTTCTCACAAGCAGGAATTCCAAAGGTTGCTTTTCATTAAAGCCACTTTTCCTCTCAGCTATCAAATGTCACTGCCTTGAAACGTGGGCCCTTTCGTCAGGTATTCATTTAACCTACATGCATATAATTAAGGGGGAAAGCAACATCAACAAAAAGGGGATCTCAGATCACAGGAGAAGAAAGAAAGGAAAAAAAGCACATGACCAGGAATGCAAGTCCATGTCAATTTCACTCACTCCCATTGAAACTAACAAGAGCTCCGGGGAGGACGGTAATAGGATCAGTGGATTGTATATACCATTAAATTATACATCTTTCTCTCCCTTTCCTTGCCAACAATACGCCCACCACGCTGTAACCCCTCCAAGATGATGTGCTTACATTTTTCTGCAACCGATCTTCTGACATTTTCACGTTCCCCCCGCCACGAGATTGTAATTTAACCTCAACTTTTTGTGTGTGCAAGATTCTTATTTACACTTCTTATTTACTTAGAAGTTAGTTCCCGAAGAAAGTCTAGCCCCACCCTATGGCTCCGCATTCTTATTTTTTATTTTTGAAGTAAAAAGATAGTAATAAGTAAGCTCAATATAGCGGAAAACGAGACTCTTGCAATCGCGAACTCTTAATCCCATACTATTGTTACAATGATTAAGCAGCAAAAATATGCATTATAATGTTTCAGGGGTACTTTGTAGAGCGAAATTAGACAGCAGGTTGGCGTATAGAATAGAAACGACTGCAAATTAAATTTAATGTTTACAGTACAAGTCGAAGATCTCTTTTTATTACAGGTCTTGGGTTTATTTATATTCTTTTAAAATAAACAAAAACAAAAACAAATTTAAACAGATGGTGGAAAACTACGAAGCTCCTCTTACCTGAACGCGCGGAGCGAAAAGCCGATAGGTTAGCGTAGCATCGATCCGATGTGTTTGCTGATGAATGGAAGCTAGGGTTAAGTGAAGGTGCCTATGATTTGAAATCATTCCAAGTTTTTGAAGGGAAGACGGACTGCAGCCTCTGCCATGTTGGAATTTCAAACCCAAAACAGCTGCTTGGAAGGAGCCAGCATGCCAGAGGCTGGGCGCAGGCGCAGAGCGCCGCCGAGCCAAATTCAAATCACTTTCACACTAAGAGCCAAAGATCAGTTTTCAAAGGCGAGAGGGAGAAAGAGACCGAGGCTGCCGTGAGGGAGAGAAGACGGGAGGCAGTGGCGAGAGGCGGGCAGTGGAGAGAGACGGGCAGCGGGAGGACCGGGAGGGAGAGGGAGAGGCGCACGGAGCCCGTGGAGCTGGAGGGGGAGAAAGGGAGGCGGGAGGCGAGCGGGCGAGCGAGCTAGAGACGCGCCAGAGATTCATGGGCTGGGAGGGCTCAATGGCCGCGCCGCGCTGGCCGGCCGCCGCTCGGGTCATGTTACACGGCCGGGGCCCGGGCGACAGCCCAGCCTCACCGACGCGCACACGCGGCCCGAAGGGGGCCGGGAGGTCATGATTACGCGCGCCGGGACCCGAGCTCTCCTAGCCCGCTCTCTCAGGCCGCCCAGCCGGGGGAAAGGGAGCAATGCCGGGGGGGGGGGGGGGGGGGGGGGGGGGGGGGGGGGGGGGGGGGGGGGGGGGGGGGGGGGGGGGAGGGGGCTAGGGGGCAAGGGGCCCTTCTTGCCCACACGTGACCAGCCGGCCCTTACACTTCCCAGCCAGTCTTGGAGGGCCCGGGACAGGGCTGCGCTGCTCCCAGGCCCGTGGGCCCCTCCCTGTCCGCTCCCAGCCCTCTCGACAGCTGTGGCCTATCCACCGTTCCCCACCCCCCACGACTCCGCGCACAGGACAAGATCTGGCCCTGAGAGCCCGGCCCTCACCCCTTGTCTCCCCTGGGCCCCCAGCACTAGCCAGAAAATGACTTTATCTGCCAAGAGGAGGCAACTTCAGGGGGGAAACCCCGAATTAATCCAGTTGCCTTCCCCCGCCTTTCTGTGAATAAATAAAATCTTAAGTGTCTAGGTGTGCGGTCCATTCTAGCGCTCCCAGGCTCCCCTCCCTACCTCCCCCAGGCGGCTCCTGCAGGGGAAAGCAGTGCCTGGGGGCCCCCAGTGAGGGCTGCTGGTGCGCAGGCATAGACGTTAGGCTCTGCTTTCCCAACCCCCTTCTAGGGAGCAATCTGGGGACCCAGGAGTGAGAAGAGAGTAGGGGCTTTGTGGTGCTGGGAGCTGAGGAAGAATGAAATGTGCAGTTGAGTGTGTTGCTCGCATCCCAGGGAGCAATGCAGTGCTGATTGTCTGTTGCTGAGATAGCCTTTTGTTCGGAACATAAGGTTTAAGAAACACACACACGTTTTCTGGGGTCTCTTGTTAGATGTAAATGTGCTGCATCCAGACGCTTACTGTGCAGTGTAAGCTCAGTTGGTTTACTAATCACCCCGCCCCACCCCCAAACAACCAAGATCATTTGAATGGGAACCTCATTCAGACTTCTAGGCTGAGAGTATTGCCTTCAACCTATTTCATTCTAGACTAGCCAACCATCCAACTGAGATAATAAAGCAAACAATAACATTTGATCATGATGTCTACGAGATAATGTGCCCGGCAAAGTTCTTTAGGAATTGTAATGAGAAAGAGAGTGAGTGGGGTAATAATTTCTCTTCGTTTTCATTAAATATGACTTTAATAGATAAATGGTAAGTTTGTACTTTGGCCTAGTGGACACCTAGTCCTTTATGTTTTAACTAAACCAAGGATGAACGGGGCAAATTATATATTCCACTAGGAGCCCATCAAACTGAAAATGTTACCTTTGAGGTTGCTATTGAAAATATACTTGTTTTGGACCGCCCTCTTCATAAAAATGTTCCTATTCCCTCTGTTACTCTGCTATATATTTAATAAACTGAGTTGCAGCTCTCCAGATGGTGAAACTCAGCTTTTAAAATACACTAAATGTATACTTCAAAATTAATTTCATCCTTGTGATTCGCTTACCATTGAATGGATAGTAATTGAGTGAATGCATTTAGCTAACACCATGAGAAAGAAATTATTTTAGTTAGAGCTAGGCAGATAACAGAATTTAAAAGCTATAAAAAAGTGATTCAAGATCTTACCAAATATTTCTAAGAAATGAGATTTCTTTTTTGGAATGGATTTGACCTTTGTGTGCATTTTTTAAGTCAGTCTTCAAAATAAAACAGAAGAACTTTATTCTGATGTAACAGAGAACACTGAAACCCCTTTAGTTATATTCTACAAGATAGCCTTGAAAATGATATTATGAAAAGTTGCCCATTGGAATTTACCACAAAAAAATAAGTGTAGGAAAATATCTGTGGAACATTGGTGGGCTGAATACAGATTAATTAAGCAACAACAATTGTGAAGAATTCATAATGTCAGTTACTGCCCATTTGAAGAATAACCACATGAAGTCCTCTGGCACACAGCTGATGTTCTGTGCAATTCAAGCAAAACTGCCACATCCTTGTTTATTAAAAAAAAAAAAGAGTTCAAAGCTACCTGATGGAGAGAATCCTGATATTACCACAATTAAAAGAATGAATTATTTTTTTTAAAAAAAGTTCCAAGCTCATCAAACTTTAACACTAAATTCCTACTATTGAATTTTTAGTTTCTTGTGTAAATACTGCATAAAATATATCTAATGGTATGCCAAATCAGTCAAAAACAATGTATTTTGATGATCAACCTAAAGTAATTCATTAAAATGAAATTAAAAGGAAGGAGGGAAAAGTGTGGTTAGTTTATTAATAGATTAGTAATACTTTTCTTAATTCCCTTATATATTCATTTGTAATACACATGATAAAATCCACCCTTCAACATGCAAGTGGGTATAGTTAACTTTGGATTAAAGAAAAAAATTATTCAAAAGTGCACAACATGTACAGTTTTAAAATTATCCAAATTGTGTATATCCTGGGGAGTGGGAGGGTTAGTGAGGGGAGGGCTTACACAACAGAACATGCATTATGAGATGGGCATGACTAATAAGAGCCACAGTGAAGTGTGTCACCCCACTATTCCTAGCTTTATTTTTAGGTATGGGTAAAGGTTACTTTTCTCCAATTATTTTTTTAAGACAGAAAAATGAAACTTGAATTTGATTTTCAAAAAAACACATTCTTTGTTAAAAAATAATTCACACGTTTCTTCTTTTAATAAATCTATGTGATATGATTAAACAGCATTTTAGTAGTTACTGTATTCTATCTACATCTTAAAATTTCATTTAAGTAATGTTTTTGATTGTAGCTGAAGCCTATCTCTATATTTCATGAAACTTCTTTTTTTAATTGAGGTAACATTTGTTTACAACATTACATGCTTTAGGAGAATAGGTTCACACCTCCTCATATGGATATCACCTACCACACCCACCTCCAAAGCATCCATAGTTCCTTATTCTAAACTTTTGGGTCCCTTCCCTTAATCTCCTTCCCCCTCTAGTATCCTCAATTCTTCAGCCATATTTTGAGGGTTTGACTAATTTCATGATGTCAGTTCCTTTGTTTTGTTTTTCCGTATTGCACATATGAGAGAAGTCATGCAATATTTTTCTTTCTTCTTCTGACTTATTTCACTTAGCCTAATCCCTTCCAATTTACCCATCTTGTCTAAAATAGCATGAGGATAAGAAATTGAGACTTTAAAGTTGATTGAGTAGTCAAGGAAATAGTAATTCTTTGCAAAACTGACTGGACTGATATTTTCTCACTGCATTAATCATATTGCTTCATCTTTAAATTTTGCTTTTTAAAATATTGTTTCTTTAAATTTTGCTTTTTTTTCATGTAGAGAAGACAAATGTAATGAACTTCTATTATACAATATATTCCCACTGGACTTTTTAAGAAAATAAAACTAATCATAACTATTCTTATTTCCTTCAGGAGGAGTGTGTGTGTGTGTGTGTGTGTGTGTGTGTGTGTGTGTGTTAACTGTGTGTCTATTCTTCAAAAACTAATTCAGAAGGGAAAATTTCTATTTTTTCCTGTCCTTATTCTTAAGACATATACAAGCAATATAAGCAATAAGAACCAATGTAAAAGGTAAGGAAATAAACAAAGTAATACTGAATGTGATTTTGCAGGTGACCAGTATGCATGTCATCTAAGAATAGTTTGTGTAGGTTAGACTTACCTGTGTGAAGGCATCAAAAGGGGAAGAACAGTGACGGTAAATAAAGCATAGAAAAGATGAAGAAGAGGAGGATGAGAAGATGCTTTAAAGTCAGAACCTATAATACATGATTTTTCATAAAATGCTAAACAATTCATTTTAATTTTTATATATCACCTTTTAATTTCAAACTCAATAGTAACTATTTTAGTAAACTTTCATTTAATAGTATCTACAAAAACATTCTAGAATTTAGTAGCTGTTTATGAGACCTAAGCAGTTGTTTTATATTCCTCAGAAAATCAAAAGCAGTTCTGAAAATAATGCAAATTACTGACACATTTTTAATGTTTCCATAAAATTGAAGCTTATTTTAAGGAGCATCATTTGCACTTCAATCCAACTAAGACTACTAAAAAGGCCTTACACCCCGGCTTCCCCACTAAAAAAATAAACTAGTGAAGACCTTGACCTCATTTTAGTAAAATTACTCAATTTGTTAGAATTACACTTGAATACAGGTACTGTCAAATGATATTAGAGTGGTCCATATATCTTCTCAGAGTTCTAGCCCTGCAGTGGAGAGACAACTGGAAATCATGTGAGATGTTTTCTCAGTTTTGAAAAATATTTTTTCCAATAACCTAAGGGCTACGTTTTCTCATCCACTCTTTAATATTGGTAGTGTTGATATATTTGCTACAATCTTTCCTGATTTTGCATGATTCTCTATTTCAATTAGAAACTGCATGCTGACCACTAGTATGGTTAAAAGAATTGTATGAAAAATTGCAGAGGATTTAAAAAAAGTGACATTGCCAGTATTACCATTTATTTATCTGAAATGAGTCCAGATAAATAAAGTGAATGTTGTAAATGACTCAAAAAGGGGTTCTGTCCAGAAGAAATGGGTTCTTTTATGAACAAAAGTGTAGTTCTTGGTCCCTGTACATAATAATATTCTAATACAACAAACTGCTTGCTGTTTGCATCCAACCTGTAGTTTGTTTTTTTGGTGTCTTGCTTTTCATTTTGATCTGATTTCCCCTTTGGTGGATTAATTCCCCTGGGACTCTTAGCACTTAACCTCCTCCAAGTAACCTTCCTAGTCTTCAGAGGGGCACTTCAATATCTTTCTCCTGGATTCCTATCTGAACTCATCTCTCTGTCCTTGCACCCTTGTGTTACTTTAGAAGCACCTCTCTAAGTGACTCCTCAGTTAGATGAGAAGTTTCTTGAAGGCAGGTAATATCACTGTAACTTCCATCTTTGTGTTTGTTTTTATACCCCCCCCACCCCATTCTTAAAATAGGGAGAATCCTGAATGTTTATTGATGAATTAATGGTTTACTTGCAGAGGAAATGGGCATACCCAAAGGCAAGAAGAAAGGAAATTATGAGAGTCTTTGCAGGAAACCGCACATAATGAAGTTTGCCTGAGACTGCTTTAAAGAAGCAAGGAAGGGGAAATAAGGATGGAAATGAGAATCGGGTATGTATTACAGAGGACCTTCATTCTGTCCTTGGATGAGAGGTTTGCATTTCAGCGGGTAGGTAGCAGGAAACTCTGAAGGTTTTTAAGCAAGATTTATGTGGTCCGAGTGAGTCCTGCTTCAAGAAGATATAGCTAATAGAACTGGAAATGGGTAGACTAGCAGGGAAGTTATTGCAATGGTCTATCATTTTCTGGTCCCTCAAACTGTCAGTCCCTCTTGTAGGGTTTGCTGATATACGTCTTTGCTTTTTTTTTTTAATAGATGGTCTATATGTATTGATTGCTCAATACTGCATGTTCATCTTGTAATATTAAAAAAAGTCAGTGTGTTTAAAGACATTCCTATAATGTCAAATACACAAAGAGGGACAATACAGTGAAACTGAATGTTTTTTCACAGTGTGGAAGTGGTCTTTCTTCTCTTTATTTCCACTTCCTCTCTCCATCACCACTACCACTACAATTAATTCCACTCAGAGAGTGCTTTTATCTTAGCATATATTTCATTTTCAAGCGAAGTAATGCCTGTAGATAAGAAAAGTTCCTCCCTGGAGTATGTTTGGACAAAATAAGCAAAGTAAATTTAGTTTTCATATACAAATAAAAATATAAATACACATTTCCTTCATTTAAAGTATATTAAAGTTTCCTAAACAGGATTTTTAATTCAGTTAAAACGGCATTAGGTTAGGTGGGCTGTTGGTGCTTTGAATTAATGTGCAAGCTGTTAATCTCTATAGACCTGGATTTAAAATTAGACAAAGCAATAATTAGTTTGGCACCATCATTTCACTACCCAGAGGGTAATAATGTAGGTCATAAAATACTACAGCCTGGCACAAGTTTTTTTGTACAAAACAAGGATTTAGTATTAGGTGGTGTGAAAAAAAGAAAAAGGTTGCCTCTGGAAAGTACAATGGCTCAGCTTTTGATGTGAGTCCCACTCTTCCTAAAGAGACCTAAATTCACAAATTCTTATCAGGTTTTCCTGGTTAAGGTAAGTCTTTCCCTTATAAATCACACAAAGAAATCTTCGTAGCTTCTCATTTCAGTAGTTGTCGTTTTCCTGTAATATTTTCCCACAGAGCATTTATGTAGTCACAGAATTAAGACTTTAATTTGCACTATGGTGTTATTTTGCTGTAGATATTTTCCCCACCAGTTTGCCATTTGGCTAAATTATAAAAATAGTATATTGTAAACATTTTTTTTAAATATAAAAGAATTGCATTCAAGGAAGTGCTTACCATACAAACCTTGATTTGTTTTCATGGCAAATGACTACTGGCAATATCAATAATTCAGCAACAGAAACAATGAAAATACAGAAGAATTGCATTTGGATACTTCTTCCTGTCAATCATCTTTGCCAGACACCTATTTGAACATTCTGAAAATGAGGAAGCCATCAGATGTAGCCTTAAGTATGAGTAATAGTTTTCTATTCCCTTACACTGCTCACCCCAACTGAGCTTTTAAAGCACAGGTACCTTGGGTGTCTCTATGTGGCTTAATATTTCAAGCTATGGAAATAATGTTTTAATATTGCATTGAAAATATATTTCATACAATATACATGTAGAGGCTCTATTTTACATAAAGCAATATGCAAGCACCTGTATATATCTATAGAGAGTGTTCAATGTATTAGATGATACATTCACAAATCATTTAAGTTGAGCTTTTCAAGTGATATGAGCTACTGATACAAACTTGCTAATGATAATTATAGAACTGATGCTGATTTAGTCATTTCAAAAAAGCCACGGAGGCATAATTAGTGTCTGAATGGCCTCAATATTGCATTATTAGGAGGCTAGGGTGAAACTTGAAATGAGAACATCAAGGCTGATAACAGAAAAGAAAACATGAAATACATACATAATTCATTCTTAGATATTATAAAGGTTTATAACCAGAAACAATAATTTGCAGAAAGCATCTCATGCACTGGAGCCAACTGCAATCATTTGGTCAACCTGTTAAAGATCAAATAGTATATTCTTAGCTATTCTCAGTGGTGTCTTTGTAATAAAGTAGCAGCAAACAGACACTGTTTGCTTCTGGTCACTTTTAAAGAATGTTCAGTTTATCAGTGGGGACTTTAATCTCAACCTTAATAGAGTACAAAAGCAGCCTTGTTCCCGAGCTTCTCTCCTTAAGGCCACAAGCCATGTGCGTTTTTTACATTCAAAAGAAGAAAAGTAAAATTCTCCTTCTGAGAACACTAAATACTGTGTTTTTTTTTTTCCAGAGAGTAATTTTCATTCACCTTTCCTTTTTTTTTTTTGACATTTTTCTTCTCTCACTCCTTCTTGCTGATACACAAATGCTGCACCACACATCAGACATGCAGACTATCTATGAAGATTCCCCAGCCTTGGACCCCTGCCAGGCCAACCATTATCAAGTGACCTGGTGTGCTAGTTGACTGGAGCATTATAACTCAAAACTTCCCCTTTTTGGTACTTATTCCTATTAGGGGACAACAGATAGGAAGAATGATTCCCAAACCATGTAAAGCATAGAAACAGACTACAATCTCAGTCATTTTTTCTCATTAGCATAGATAAATAGGCAATCAGAAAAAGGCATCTTTAAATATAATCTGTCTGCTGACTAAACGCCTGCTTCCAATGTGCTTGTCTCTGTTGTTACTACTATTAGAGTTTCAAAATATGACAAGTTTGAGTTGTATTGCACGGGAGAAAGCTGGGCTAGAGTTACCATGAATATAACTTATTCATGTACTTATGAATAAGAATAAATATTGTCCTTCATTTTCCAGTGAGGTGTCACACTCATAATAAAATAAGCAGATTTTCAACTACCTGGGTAAAAACCACAGGTAATGGGGATGGTAGCTATGGAAGAGTAGGGTGCAAGTAGGGGGATTTAGGAGACTCCAATGTGGTACAGGAGAACACGCTCTAGCCTAGTTTCCAAAGCCAATTAACTTAATAAAAACAGTCAAGTTAATTTATTTACTACCACACTAATTGGTACACACTGAATATAGTTTACTAAAATGATATTCTTCGCCAATTCAGATGCATTGCAGTCACAGAGTGAGATGGGGGGGATACCAGAAAGATGTTTTTATTACACTTCCTGGGCACCAACTACAAGAAGGTGCAGAGCCTTTCCAGCTCTCCGTTTCTATGCTGAAGAATGGCATAGCCAAATTCACGATTTTTAGCGAGAAGGTTTTTGACTGCAAATAAAAGTAGAAATAACTAATGGTAACTTAAGCATGAAGGCATTTAACATCTTTCAATAGTAATTTGTGATTAGGGCAGTTCTTGATTTTCTGTTCTATATCTTGAACATTTTAGTGATCTCTACTCCACATTGTGAGTGGCAATGCTTCAGATATCACTAGGGGTAAAACTATGTCCAGTGGAAGTAGAGGGGAATTGTTCTACAGATCTCTGTTCACTTCTAAGGACACCCTTTCCCAGATGGTTTACTCTTACTATTTATGTCTCTGTGTTTAAACCTTGAACTGGCAGAGGAGTAAAACCATTTGGATTGGCTAAGACCAATCATGAATTGGCTCTTCTACTTAGAAAGGGGCTATCTCTTGATGAACACCATCAATTTGAAGTTTTTATATTAGGAAGGAACAGCAGTATCAGTGATGGCCACTCTTCTGCAAAAAATCAGGGAGCCCATTTTTACAGGTGTGCCCTGAAGTTGTTGTACTGTACCCCTGAAATGTGTGTCAGTATAACCTGCATATAAACAACAAACCGAGTACATACTTGTCATGTTTGCTGCCCAGCTGTGTAGATATGAGTCAGGTTGGGTTGTTTTTTTTTTTTAATCTAATATAAATCTTTATTTTAAAAGACTATTTTCCTACATTTCAGTGGTTCATTGTACAAGTAGGTGATTATAATTTCAGAAGTGTTGAGAAATCTGGGGCGAGGACGTGGAAACTATTATTTTCAACATTAATTAAAACATTTAAATATTTTCCAATGTAAGCAAATTATAGAGATACTGAGTCAGTAAATATAACAGTAAGATGAATAAAAACATTCAAATACTAATAGTCTTAAAAAACTTAAAGGAATAAAATATGTGGTTGAGCACATAATAGACACTCACAAATACTTGTTGAATGTTTGAATAAATGAGTGGAGGCCATCTAGAGAAGAAAGAGCAAAGTCCACCTAGAGAAGAAACAGCAAAAAAGATAAAGTTGGGGTATTTCTTGATAGTCCAACTAGCTGTTCTAAACACTCTGGAAATAAAAGGGGTTGTAAAAATTATAACAGAAAAGATTTGGTATAGACAGTTTTTCATCATAAAAGAAGTGAAATAATGGCCATTAACAATTTCAGTTCATGGACCTAGGGATTTTGAAAAAAGAGCCAATATTTATCCATGAAGACTTAAAGTATAGCTAGTGAATTTAAACATTAAAACGCCACATCATAGTACTGATACACAATGAGAAAAACAATATTTCCTCCAAATAATTTTCTATCGGATCATAGGCAATACTTGCTCTCCAAAAGGGGGAAGAAGACCATTGGGAAAGGGGAAGGCATAGATTGACAGTGAATAATTTAAAATGTGAAGAAGTATGATTTCTACCTTTAAGAAATGTCTCCCTATAAATATTGTTTCAAATATGATCCATTATTTTAATTACTTTAATTATACATTTTAATTTTTCATTGAGTAACATTACATTATATAATGATATAAGTTTTTATACTTTTAAAAACTAAACAGTTGAGCATGATGCTAATATCAGACGCTGCAAATGAAGGCTTAGCAATGGCACCTGTCTTCTGTATTCTGTTTTCCATTCTTCCCTTCTCTATCCCTGATTCTTCTCTATTTATATAATTGGAATTAAATCTACTTTTTTATTCATAATATTGCTCAAGACTGGTGTGGGTGCTGGGTTACAGTGAATGCAGTATCTGAAAACAACAATTATATAGGCACAAGTTCTAGTAAGCACATGGAATATCTTCTGTGGTTTATTTCATGAACTCTGGGAGATGTATGCAGTTAATTTAGGGATCGTCCTCTTCCCTTCAACTTTCTCTTCCTGTGGGGGGTATCCAGGGCCTGTTTTTGACACGGAGACTGTGGTCCACAACCACATTCTGTAGTCACTGAGATTTAATTCATTTTTCTCAGTCTTGGTGCTTCAACCTCAGACACATTAGCGTTAAATACCTGTTTTCCGAGCCTATGGTTTTCAGCTTTTATAATCCAAGTTGTCAATATAATGCAGTGCAAAGCAACGCATATTTCTGCTTTTCTACCCACACTCTTGCAAACTTTCTGTTTCCTTCTTGGAGGCTCCGAAATCTTTGGATGTTTTCTCACACCATGCTTGGTGTCTACTCTCTGAGTCAGTCCTCAGACCTAATCCCGTAGACATTTAACCACTCATTGTTCTTGTTCCACAGGACCATCATAATTAGCACAGACATTTTAAAAAGAGAGGGTGGGTGGGCCTCCCTGGTGGTTAAGTCGCAGCACCGTGAAGCTATTGCAGCCACTGCAGCACGAGTTCAATCCCCAGCCACGGAGCTTCCCACATGGCACAGCAGACCTCTCCTGTCTCACCGGCTGCTCCCCTTAGCAGTGTCCTTCAGTTGATCTGCCTGTTCTGCTCCCCACTCTGTCTCTGGTGAACCCTCTCACGTTCCCACACCTCTGGCCTGCACCCCAGCTTGTATACATAAATAAATAAATCTTTAAAAAAAATAAAATAAAAAATAAAAAGAGAGGGTGGAGAAGAATCCCATACCTATGACCAAGTCCTATTCTTCCCCTCCCCCTTTATGTCCAAACTTATCTCCTACCACCTCTGTCCTTTTCCATCTCTCTCCTTCTTCCAATACAGAGATAACTTTAAATCATTCTCTGTAGCAGATATGTAATCTTTTGCTTCCTCTTATGTTCTTTCTAACTCTGTTATTTTGGGTATAAACCTTATTTTATAGAGGATAATACTTTTTATTCATGATATTCAAAAAAGTGCTTTCTCAAAAGCATTTGTCTTATCTTTCTTGTGTTTCATATTATTTACCTCTATGATTAGAACTGAAAGCTGAGATTTTGACTGTTTGCTTCCTTAACTACATTCACCCTCATCTGGAAAATGAGTCATTTGGAATGGCACAGGATGGGTAATAGGTACAATATGGAGGATGACCGGAGAAAGAAACATCAGTTAATATCTCAATATACAATTCTATTAACCCATCATATTAGCATGCAAGAATGAGAAAAAAAATATTTAGAGAGAAACATCTCAGTCTTCTGGAAAAAATAGCCAAGATTAATTGCTCCCATACATTTAGCAATTACAGCATTGAGGACTAATTGTTTCATGACAAATCAGTGCTGTACACAACAACAGACATGCCCTTTATGTTTTTTTTTTATTTTATGCTGATTATTTGGTTGATTGTATATCTTATTCTAAAACTAGTCTATGTGTTTGAGAAAACTAAAACTTGCTTTTGGGTCATCCATTGAGTTAGGCATTTGACTTAAATTATTTCCCATAATTTTAGTGAAGGAGTTTCACCGTCTTCATTTACAGGAAAGGAAATTGAGTCTCAAAGTGGATAAGTAATTTTTGCATCAAGAACAAAAATCTAGTAAATGTCAGAAGTAGGGCTTACCCCAATTCTATCACTCCAACATCCTTGCATTTTTTTTTTTATTACATCTTGATCTTGTCCCTCTTACTTTTAGTGGTGTTTTTTGCCCCTGGGCCTTGCTCAACTCTACTCTGATATGTATACACCCAGAATCAGTGTCCTGACTGCTAGGAAACTGCTCAATGCTTTTCAGACTTGTTCAGGCAAAATTTCCCATCCTAATTAGATTTGAAGTTACTCATTCATGCTGTAAAGCTGAACAGAAACACTGTGCAGTGAAGTTCTTGTTGTTCATTATTCAGTTAAACTGGTAGGTCTTGACTACACTTTTTTTGAAATGTCAGCTCCTTATGAAATTGATGAGGGTGAGCGGACACTAAAACCTAATATCACTCAAATTTTTATGTCCATTTTCTTTTATTTGAGAAATATTCATGATTAGGAATAAGTGAATTTTTCAATAAATAAGTTTTCACTCTAATCTCTTTGGCTGAACAAAAAATGATACGTGTCTTGGGTGATTTGGATTCCTTTCACGAATCGCTTTCTCTTCCCTCTTGTACTTTTCCTTTTTCCCGCTATCACTGATATCTTTTTCCCTTATCACAGTTATCCTTTTTGGAATTTGCAATGTCAAATTCATTCAGGTCTGAGGTAAAGACTGAACCAGAATTATATATGAATATATAATGTACTGTAATATACACACATAAATTCTAAGCATGTTTCTAAGATCTTTGTTAACTTTGATGTTGTGGAACTGCAGAACTAAATTTCTGTCAGTAGATAAATCATGAGACTAGAAGGAATTTTTACTATTCCTTAAGGGAGGATTTCTCAAAGTATCGTCTCAACTCACTGTGTTAGATTCATCTAGGGGAGATTCTTGAACCTGATTTCAGATCAACTGAATTGGAATCTTTTAGGGAGAATCATGGAATCTGCTTTTAACATGTTGCTATGATGATTCCTTAACATTGTAAAATTTGAGGGTTCTCCCTTTTGTATAGTTTAGACCACTCCCACCTTTGGGTGAGAATGATACTTCTTAAATTCAAAACACCTTGAATCCATTTATACTCTGTCTTCTTTCCCCCCTCCTCCTTCCTCCTCTCCTTATGTCTTTCCTTCCTGAAACAGGGATTCTTTTTGCCCTGAATTGAGTAGAGAAGGATCCTCCATATATTTAGCGGTAGGGTGCAAACTCTTCAGGCACAGCTAATCCTTGCTTCTTTATCCATTTCTTTCCTATTTTAATCTTTTCTTGAGATATTTTTGTTCCTCATTTAGTAAATACCAAAACTGTACACAGAATTATAAAATGCATCTGACCACTATGAAGAAACATATTGGTCCCAACAATGCCTCTTTTATCGGGGACTTTCAAAACTGTCTTTGAAACTCCATTTTCTCATGATTATCTGTTTTGACATCTACATTATTTTATCTGCCTTCATGCTTAACTAATCATGGATTCCAAGATGTGAAGGTGAAGATCACCTATGAGACAATTTTCAGTCTTTGCAGAGGTAAGCCTTATTTACTCCTACACAGACATGTGCACACACACTTTTGGTCAACTATTAGTAGTCCTACAGGGAAACAACTTAGAGACTATTTATCCCAGGGAGTCTGCCCAAATCACCAAATTTAAAGGAGTTGTCCTTTTATGTTATGTGTGTCCCTATATTGCCATTAAATATGCTACATTACTATCTTTTCTAATGTCTATAACCTCACCCTTCAAACACTTACAGGATAGAAATTATTTTTTATTATCTCATTGGAGCCCCAAATGATTCCTAACACACAGTTGATACTAATTAAAATCTCTTGAATCACTGATAAAAAATAAAATTATTTAAAATACAAGCAAGTTTGTGTTGCTCTAATTATAGCTATTATTCCATGAGAATAGGAAGTTATTTGTGAATATTTTAGGTATTCAATAAATATCTGCTGAATAATTTTTTCTCACCTTTCCTTTTAGTGTCTCCTGTGTTGTTCTTCTTCCCTAGCATCTTATTCCTCTTGCCTTTAAATAATTCTTCACATAAAATGTAAACACAAAAAGCATACTGAGAAGGAATAATTGCTGCATCATGCACCTAGACTGTGTAAACACTCTAGAATAAGTACACTTGCTGGGATTCAGAGGGATCTGGGATCTTGTGTTTACCTATCTTCCTTATCATTATATTCTCAGACATATGAGTCAATACTGTTACTTTATCTATATCTACAGAAAATGAAATTCCTCCCCGATCCTTGAAACTTATACCTTGACTGAGCCACATGTTTCACAAAATTTGGTTGGTCACAAATAAATAAAAGCAGGAAGCTTCCTAACATTGGAAAATACAATTGGGACTTGCCATCAACACAAATTCTGTCCGTAGCAGACACCTGTTTCTGCACTGAGGTGAAGGTGGTAGAATTTTAGTCTGTGGGACCAGCTAGTTCTTCCTTGTAACCTGCAAACAAATGAGTCAAGGAATTGAACTAGTAATGACAGTCTCCACTGTGTATTGTAACCTGGGTTAACTAAAGTGATTTCACCTAATAGATTAGATGAAGAGGTATAATTGGGTGGAGGATCTGCTTACTTCGGAAAAGGAAAAAATGCTTTCCTCATTTTGCAGGTTATCACTCTAAGCTTAGATATGCATGGCATCTGTGTCCTCCTGAAATTGTCTTATTACCTTGTGAATGGGCAATATGCCATCTTAGCAGATGGGCATAAAGAATGCCAGAAACCTGGACTGTGTATCATTTTTGAATATTAGTGTCCAGAAATCTATGACATTTTAAATTCAGCTTCTGAGCTTGAAACACACTTGGAGAGAACACTGGCACACTCAAGGGCTTGTCAGATAATAGACAGTGATCTAATATGCTGAAGGAGGAGATAATACAAGGACAGGTATAGTTCTGCACCTCTCTCTACTGATCTTTCTGTCATCAAGATGCTGTATTTAATTACTCAGAATTTGTTCTAAGAAACATTTAGGGTCATGTTTCAGGTGGCAAGACGTAGGAGAAATACCATGGGCTTTGTTGACCATGGACAAATTACTTAACCTCTCTGAACCTAAGTTTTATCATTTATAAGATGTGAATTGAGGTAACAAATTATATAGTATTAGGTATTTGTGTATGCACTTCACAGAGTAATTGTGCAAATGAAATGTGACACTATTATGAAAGAGCTCTGTGGAGGGCCTCCCTTATGGTGCAATGGGTTAAGCGCAGCACTATGAAGCTATCCACAGCCACTGCAGCACGAGTTTGATCCCAGCCAGGGAGCTTCCCACATGGTGCAGCAGACCTCTCCTACCTTGCCCACTGCTCCCCTCAGCAGTGTACTTCAGTCGATCTGCCTGTTCTGCTCTCAACTCTGCCTCTGGTAAATCCTCTCAAACCCTCCCCCCCAACACACACACCTCTGGCCTGCACCCCAGCTTGTATGCATAAATAAATAAATATTAAAAAAGAAAGAAAGAAAGAGCTTTGTGGACTGTATTGTACCCTTTAAGGGATAGTGGTGAGCTATTTTTTTTTTCTTTGACCTGCTAGTAGCCCAGCTAACTTTCTTATTGCTGATTGCAGTTCTCAGAATATCAGAAGAGAATAGCATGGTTAAATTTAGGCATCGGAAGTTCTTGTCACTGAGTTGCTGACGAGAGGTTAATAGTGAGCTTTATTTTGGAAAAAAAATTTCCTTCCTATATTGGAAAGTGCTTGATCTTCATGAAATCTTCACTGGGTAGACAAGCAGCAGGGCAAATTGTGAACCACATTTATACTGCCCAAGAAAAGAGAAGCATTGAGAAATTTTCTGGTGATTTTAGGCATCATAGACAGCTGATCTAGACCCTTGGTCCCAAAGTGAAATTCTGAGCATAAATTATTCAGAAGGGCTCCCTAAGCAGGTCAATGCTAGTCGACCATATATTTGCTCAGTCCTTTGTTTTATATTGGTTTTGGTCTTTCGTGCCCAGAAGGGTTCTGACATTGTTCCATTTGACTTGTATTAAATTAAGTTGAACAAAATGATAAATAAAAAGAAGCATATGTGTATATATTTATATATTTTGTGTTTAATATAGTTTGTTCTATATATTCATGCAGATGGAATGGTGTCATGGCGCTACTTGGATCATAGATGGTCAATAATAGAAAGCACAATGTTATTTATAAAATGAAATAAAAAACATGACACATTGCCTCTACCTAGCTCGAGTCTAACGCCGAGAGAATTTGACATTGAGTGCCCAGTTCTTTTTCAGAAAATGCTTTGATGATTACTATAGAGTGAATTGTTCCCTTTTTCTTTTGCCAGTTAGTTGGTTTTATGCATGTTGGGTGGGTAGGAGAAGATGAAATACAATGAATGCCCCCCCACACACACACAAGTCTTTCTCATATTAGTATAGCTAATCTCAAAGTGAAGTACAACAGGTAACCAATGACACTGAAAATTGGAACATACTTAAAAAAATAAATCTCATATCAGAGTTTTAGATTGCTTTGTTTTTCTTTCCAAGTTTTCTGGTATTTGTTTTATGTGCCAGTTTAAATCTACATTAGTTAGTTCCAGTTTTATGAAGTGCTCATATCTGAGTCAGGTAAGAATGGGAAAACATTCGTATTTAAATTCACCTCTACATAGTATGAGTAAATTTTCAGCGGATAAACTACCACTGGCTAATCTGAGACTAGAGAATACAAATGGTGATTATGTTCAAATGAAATTATTTCTTAAATTCATTATCTTTCTTTAAAATTTTTCAATAATATTTTTAGGAAAATACTTTCATTAGGGTATTAGGTTGAATTTCATATTGAAATAATACAGTTCCCCTTTTAGGGAACTAATTAAATTGGAGAATAAAATGATATTAATTATTGAATTAATGTTAACTTCTTAAGTTTAAGAAAATTTTAAATATGCTTAAAGTAAAACAGTACTGATGAATATTTTATAAGTATTATTATGATGGGAATAAAAAGAAATGAGGTTATAACTACAGTAGTAGAGGATAATTTCAATGAAAGTGACATCACATATCAATTTACTATCTGATTTGACACATTATATTTTACCACTAACAGCTCCTTCAGGAAAGAATAACAACAACAATAACAAAAAGAATAAAAGGAGTTTAAATATGCCCGACTCATTCACACAATCTGAGCAATGAGCTTTTTATGTGACAGACTATTTATGAAATGCTAGAACTCTGTAGATCTGGGGTATGGGGATGAATATTTGCTTTTTTCTCCTGCCCCCCCATTTAGCTGTCTTGACATGCGCTGCATATTGACATAACCATTACTAATATCTTTCTAAGCACTCTAATAACACATTCTTGCTGTGTGTCCCCACTGGTGGGTCAGTGCTATGGTTAGAATAACATAAATGTATGTAGAATTAGTAATGGTGTACTATAACTTGATTGTAAATACTGACTAGTATATTTCTATATAGACAATGAGACTTGGACTGGACTGTTCTTGGTAGTAAATAAACTGACACTTCTCCATCAACTTCTGTTTGGCAATTCTTAGGATTCCAAAATGAAACATCATTTTTCAGAAGTATTTTTTTATTAGTAAAATGCAGTCCATAGCATTCCTTCACTATACACACCCACACACCCACACACACACACACACACACAGGTATGAAATACTAGCAACTGATGTTTGCAGTGTTTTAGGGTTTAAACAGCTTTTTTATCTAGCCATTCTATTTAAAAATAACTTGAGACTCAAGGAAGTTAAGTGATTTATTTGAGATCTCATAGCTTGGTGAGTGGCACAGAGTGGACTTGATACCTTCTGATGCTAAACCCCAGGCTTTTCCCACTGCTAAACCCTTTTTGCTACAGAGCGCTCAAAGGTAAGGGCTTTGGCATCAGATGACCTGATTTGAATGCCAACACTTAGATTTACTTTGGGCAAATTATTTAAGGTCTTAGTTCCTTAAACTGGGGGACTCTTACAGAGTTGTGAGGATTAAATAAAATAATAAAATAATACTTGCATTGCTTTTAGCAAGGTACTTGGCACACTATTATCAATCAATAAGTATTGATGATTTTTAACAAGTACAACCATGTGCTAACTTATGTTTTCTAGCTGTCATTTGTATATTTCTGTTTCTTGACTTTCCTCAATTCTTATCTTGTCTCTCAAGTTTCTCAAGGGAAGTAACTTTTAATTTCAATTCTTTTATGTTCTCTGTAGATGTAAGAAAATGCTCTCGGGATGAATGTGAAAGTGAAGGATGCTAGAAAAGTTTTTGGAACGAATGTTAAAAAGAATGAAAACAAAGCATTTCAACATGCCACTTAATTGAACTATTGGAGGTAATTAGAACCCATTATAAGCATCTATTCTAGAGACTATGAATAACTAAAAATCTGAATTTTTCCACTTACAGACCAATTAGTAGTAGTGCCTTCTGAGTTATGATGTAATACTTTAATTTAGTTTATTCATTGATGCAGAAACTCTCTGCTTTCACATATAATCATTTTAATTTTTGCATATCTAAATTTTTCACACGATTTGGCAGTTCTCTCAGACAAATATTCTTATGGACTATTGGAAGCACATTATTAATATCAAATTGAGTTTATCAAATAGTCAAATCAAGCTGTTTGTAAACTTTCACATTTGGTGACATATTTAATTATAAGCATATAATCAATCACAACATATACAAATCTTGGACCCCGTTACCCTTTTAAAAGATTTCATACAAAGTAAGCAAAGACAAAAAAACAAAAACTTTTTCCTAATCAGATGAAGTCATCACATCTACAGGTGCCATAGAGAGAAACAACACATCGTGGATGTGTGTGTAGCACAGAGCCTGTAAATGCTCCATTCACTTTATTTAAATTTCAAATTAATAAATGTAGACCATCTCTGGGGCAGTTATTGCATGTCTTCCTTTTTTCTTGCTAAATATGAGAATATAATCTTCAACCTCACTGCTTCTGCTGTACATGAGGTCACATTCCCTTGCTGTTGGGAGGGTTGTGATGTCATAGAGAATAATGATTTCAACTGAGGTAGAAACAGCAGGAGTCACCCACTGATAAGCAATCAGGAGTTTGTTTCCAGGCAAATGTTCTTGGCAACAACAACACAAAGAACCCGATAATAAATAGCAATCTACGCTCTTCTCAGACTTTCCCACACTGCTTTAAAAATGGTTTTGGCAAGAAAGGAAAAATTGAGATGAATATAAAGATACTAATTAAAATAAAATGGTCAGGGATTTATAAGAACAACTCTCCACAAGATTCCTCTCCCAGTGGCCTCGAGAATTATGAGGAATGCTTTCAAAATCTATAGCCTTTCTGGGGCCTCTCCGGTGGCGCAGCAGTTGAGCGCCTTGCTGTGGAGCTGTCGGCAGCAGCGATGCGAGTTCGACGCCCGGCCTGGGAGAATCCCACATGGCGAGGCAGACCTCTCCTACCTCGCCCACTGCTCCCCTCAGCAGTGTACTTCTGATCTGCCTGTTCTGCTACCCGCTCTGTCTCTGGTGAGCCCTCTGGACGCCCCACATCTCTGGCCTGTACCCCAGCTTGTATGTACAAATAAAATAAATCTTAAAAAAAAAAATCTATAGCCTTTCTGAGCATCGAAATCACCAGGCAGCTGAAGAGACAACTACAAGCATGATGTACTGGGCTAGGCGACAGCAGTCTTCCGGTCCTCAGGTTCAGAACAGCTGGTTCCCAGGCTCTCCTCAATGGGAAGGCTGGTTAGGAAGCCCTATTGAGACAGTATAGGGATGTATCTTACAAAGTCCTAAAGCGGGGGGACTCCAGGGCATCCTGGTGTACCTCAAACCACACTCATTTATCAAAGAGAACGGTGGATTACTAGAGGACTAATCTTCTTGATTGTTTCCTGACCAAAACAGCTCCTAATTTGCCACATCTTGGGGATATGCACACTCTTCATGCTGCACAGATGAACATTTCTTACACATGCTAACACACATGCAGATACACAAAGACTTACGTATATACACATTTAAAGATGCACTATTTTTAGTTCAATTATATAACTGACTGAATACATGTGAAGCACTAGGTTCTGGGATGATTGCAAAGAACCCGATGTGGTCTTGCCTTCAATGAAGTTACATATAATCAATGACACGATGGTAAATTTTTAAATTTAGGGCCGTATGGTCCTACTGTCTTTCTCTCTCTCTCTTTTTTATTCTCTTATTTCATAGATGAAGAGTTCCAGGCTCAGAAAGTTTCAGTTACTATGTCACACAAATTAGTAGCTGATACAAGTCCAGTCTCCAGTTGATTGTAACAGGAACGCCTTCAAAGATTTGGGTTTTAAGCACCACTGTAATCTCACTAACCCCTATTACATACAAGCTCACTGCTGAGTAGTTTGCAGGTATTGTCTCATTTAAGGACCCAGCAAAGTCAGTCCTACCATTATCTCCATTTCATGACTCAAAGTGCTAGCCATGGTAGGTGAGTCTTGAATTTAGTGCCTTCTGACTTGCTATTCAGTGCTCTCAACCAGAGAGTTTTCCATGTGCTGTGTCATTTCCCCTACATGCTTGTGATGAAAGAAAAGAAAATGAGAGTCAGTATGTACTAAGATGACAAGCATAATCTAATCAGGTGCCACAGCAAAGGTAGAAATAATGGGTTCTGAGTGGTCAGAGAGAGTGCGGTTTCCCTGTGTCCCATCATGGAGAATTCATAGCAAAGTCGCATGGGGGTTCTGGGTTGGTGTGGGGGAGGGGTTCAGGAACCCAGCTGCACTGAAAGAGTTGTGTCACTGAAGGACTAGGTAGTGGGTTTTAATGAGGACCTTTGGCACTTTCAATATGAGTAATTATTTTTTATAGTTATTGTTATATTTCAGATCTGTTAGCTTGGAAGAATGAAGTCACATGTCTTTCCCCCTGGCTTTAATTCTCTTAATTTATATATTAATTTGCTAATTCAGAGAAGTGAGATACTAGGAGGAGTTATTTTAGAAATTAATGCATTGTATTGCCCTGCATTAGGTGACTATGAATAATAGCATTTTTATTTTTTCATTCTAAAAATAACAAACTGGCAAATGGTCTCTTTCCTAGGTTCTGCCTTCACAGACTGCTTTAGATAGCTTTGCATTTGCTTTTGAAAGCCAGAGGATTGTGAATTGACCAGAGGGACATTTTTAGAAAGCAAGCATAGTGTTTAGACAGTTTTGGAGAAGGAGAGAAAGAAAAGTGAAGTGACTGTATAGAATAATTAAGTTTCATCTTTCTATTCACCTTAGAAGTCCAGGCTCATTTAACTGACCTCCTCTACCTCACAGCACAGGAAACATTAATAGTGGAGGAGGTATAAATACTCCATAGTGCTGCTATGTTTGAATTAAAACAAAACAAAAAAACCCCAAAAACTTGCTGTCTTTAAAAATATTGGCTCCTTCACTGTGCAGGATAAGAAACCCAAATGCATGGTTCTGAAGCACAGGCTTAGAAGATTACCGGAAGCACAGAAGTCACCCTGCAGTCATTTGATTAGCTGAACACTAGCATGGGTAGTAAAATCACATCATTGTAAAAATTGTTTTCAGAAATTTATATAATTTTTCTATCAGCAATTGTACATGACATGCTTTAATGAGCTCCTCTGTCATCTTAACAGGCATTTCTATGTATTTCAGCAAGGCAACTACCACTCTAGCTTAGTCTGTTGTTCCCTTTGCTGTTCTCCTGGAGACAATGTAAGCTCAAGGTGTAAGGCAGAGCAACTTATTCCTGAGTGCCCTCTGAGAACTGGAAGAGGAGGTTTCAGGTTGTTTTTTTATAAAGAAACTAACCTTGCACTTGACCACTTGACCATCCAACTACATGTAATATGATTCTGGTTTCAATATTAAATTGCATACTTAGTGGTGCATATACGACAGGAAGCTTGTTCAATTAATTTCTCTGCTTTTCCTTTTGTCTTGGAAGGCGTTTTCTTTTTTCACAGAAGCAGTCCTTATTTAGTGGGGGGAGGCATATTTGATGCTCTTCGCTGTCAGCATGTTCAAATGATGAAAAAATCATCTTTGATATGCTCCACTGAAAATGCCTTGTATATGGAGTAGAGATGCCTATCTCTGGAGTGGGTTGTCTTGTGTTATAGAGCAGGTAAACAGGCAGGGCTCGGAAGCACTTCCCTGAAAATCTCCAGTCCACATTAATATGCTCAGACTTGAGTCTGGAGCTTCTCCAGTGCGCTAGATGGTGTCCCTTTACTTAGATTCTGCTACTGACAGGCCGGGCTAGAGGGTGATTCTTGCTGGACTCTGCAGTTTTCTGGCTTTCCTCGTTTGACAGAATCCAATTCTCTTGACCTTCAGGACATGGAGCAGAACTCATCGCTTCCACCTGGCCTACCCAAGTAAGTAAAGTTATGCTCCTAGAATACCGCTGCCATGGTTAGTTTAATTTTAATTTATTGCAGAGATGGTTTTATGCATATGACTTTATAACTGTGCACGCACCCTGAGACCTCTGAAGGTCAAATAAATAATAAATGCTCATTAAGAGCTTGGTAGTTTTGCTGAAACTGGCCAACAAAGGTGTCATTGGTGATACTTTCATGTGAACAAATAGCATCGAAGTCAAGTAGGCCCTAGTATTAAGCTATTATAGCATTTGGCTTTACTGCTCCAGGAAATAATATGCCAGCAATGCCTATTGAGTCATTAGAATAGTAGGAAACAGTTTAAAACTGAGATTTACTTGCTGTTCAATCTATTTTTCCTTTCTATCATTGGAATCATTCTGGGTTATTCTTTGCTTGTTCAGTGTGTGTGTGTGTGTGTGTGTGTGTGCATGCATGTGCACAGGTATGTATTTACATGGGGGAATGGAAGAGGATGTGGAAAGCGGGGAAGAGAAAGAATATTAAGTTCCCATACTTCTTTAAAAAGTCTTCTCTAGCTTTCAGAGGTTGCAGATGGAAACCCCAATTTGCAACCATGCATGAGGTACATATTAGGGTATCAAAGTGACCCTGGGCTGCGGATGCAGGATCCCCACCAAGAAAGTCCTGGTACAGATCTCATGTTCAGTGACCTTGAAAGGAGAAGTACTGTCCCCACCTCTGACACGCTGTCTCTTACTCCATATTTCTCAGGCTCCTCTGTGCTCCTCTCCCCTTCCTGGGGACCTGGGCATGGAGCAAGGAGAAAGCGCTCAGTGTACCCAATGCCTTCTGAAAAGTGCCGAATCACTGCCTTTTTGAACATGCACATATATAAATTCTTTGAAAGTAAAAAATCATGGAAATGAGACCATTTCAATTGATTGTCCTCATTGAATGTTATTGAACAACATAACATTGACGTAGGAGAGCATGCAATAAATGACAAGAGTTATCCTGTGTTCCAACCTGTTCTTCTTCCCAAGTCCATATATTTATGAACTAAGTACACATGGACATATCCTAAACATACTTAAAGCTAAGAAAGGGAATCTAAAATTGGAACTGGATGCTGTTTGTTTCACTGGCTTAAAATATTTTTACAATCATAATGAATTTTCCAATGGAAAAAGATCCTAGTTTTTGACTTTAGTAATATGCAATTATTCTTCACTGAGAAAGGTAATCATCATATATTATTTTATCCTGTATTTATTAGATGTGTCCAAGTCTTGTTTCCTGTTTTAAGAACTTTGTTCATATCAAAACTAAATTCAAATGGATATATCCTGATAATTAAAATTGCTCTCTAATTCCTAAGTTAAATCTTTGGTCCTCATCTGACTTCAGAGTCAGATTTGGATTTGGTCTGGACCCATGGAGAAGATAAAGCTGGACATGGAGTGTAAGAGGGGATATTCCTATGATCATTCTTCTTCCTGAAAGTTTTCCTAGCAAATCCACCTGCTTATTTGATTACACCCTCCCACAAATTGTGAGGGTTAGTTTTCATCCATCCAAATTTCTTATCTTGCTTTTGGTGTTTTAGAGTTTTCCTTGATGTGCACAAATTTGACTCATTTTTCTAAGGACCAAGAGAACACCATTATCCCAATTTGCATTATTGACTTACTTTATAAGATTTACAGGCTAAACATAAAAGTGAAAAATGAATTATATTAGTCCTCTCGATTTCACATGGTCTCATTGTAAACTAGCTTCAACACTGAACAAAATCTTCAGTAATAAGTACATAACTGCAAATAAGAAGTTGTTTTTTCTCATATAATCTGAGATACTGTTTTAATCTCATGGGATTCCCAACATCCAGAGCAGCATATCCAGGCTAAGCAAATGCAAAATCAAAAACAAAGGCAAAGAAACATTCACTGAGGATATTTAGAGTACCAAGATCTCCACCAGGTATTTGTTATGCATTATCTCATTTTTCCTCAAGGACCACTTGGTGAGGGAAGTATTAGTATACCCAGTTGACAGATGAGGTGACTGAGACCAAGTGATTAGCATTCCCTAGCTAAATAGAGAAATGGAGACATTAGAAAAAAAATTTATTTATTTATGCATACAAGAACTGGGGTGTAGGCCAGAGGTGTGGGGAGGTGAGAGAATTCGCCAGAGACACAGTGGGGAGCAGAAGAGGCGGATACACTGAAATACACTGCTGAGGGGAGCAGTAGGCGAGGCAGGAGAGGTCTGCTGCACCCTGTGAGAAGCTCCTTGACCGGGGATGGAACTCATGTTGCAGTGGCTGCGGATAGCTTCATAGTGCTGAGACTTAACTCCTTGTGCCACCAGGGAGGCCTGAGAAATGGAGACTTTACCCAGATCTAGCTGACTCCAAAGCCTTTGCTCTGAACTACACAGAGCTTCCTATCTGTGAATCAGAACTCTGATTGACAAATAGTGAAAGGGATAGAAGGCATTTAAAAACCCACAACAACACATTTTTTTCTTCTTGAAGAAAATCAGTAGTTATGAACTGCAGTGTGAAAGGGTAGGGGGCTGCATATTTCTGCCAGGCAATTTCTCTCTTGTGAATTTAGGTCCAATCCACTATCAATATTTTCTGGCAATAGTTCTTTCCTTTTACCGCTACATCATTCATAAGGTTCAGTGTTTCCAGAACTATAACACGCCAATCCTTACCATGCTTTCTCAGCACTATTTGTATTTTAAATTACTGGAACTGTTGCAGCCAATCACATTAGAAGACAGAGGACACCACTGTTAATTCCAGGCAGTATGTGAAGGGGTAAAAACCCTGCGCGCTCTACCCGCCATTTCCCAGATGTTTGTCAGATTTGTCTATTTTCTCTAACTCACATGCAAACAGAGCGACCCAGAAAAATCTGTCTTTTCCTTTCGTATCGACCAAGTTCTAGGAAAAAATTGTTTTCCTGAACAACAACAAAAATACTATTGAGTGATTGTAGTTCAATCTATAATATATTTATTTGAAGCTTTTTTGAAATGTGTCCCTTTTGTGTAGGACTTTTGACTTGATTGCTTTTTTTAAGCAACACTGCTCAGCATTGCTCTTTAGACCCACTGATTTTAAAAATATCCTAAAGTAAAGCAGGAGAAAAACTTCAAGAAGGAAGGAGGAATTAGAAAGCAAAATGGGAATAGCAGAAACTATTCCTTAGAAGAGTTCTGATTTATTTAGGATCCCTAATTAGGTCTCCCGTAAGTGGATATTTCTTTAAAAGGAACCCATTTCTTTCTACATATTAATTTCCTCAGATATAAAATTATGACAATATTTCCTCCACACTTACAAGTTTCCGATGGTGAATAGGTGAGATAATAGACTATTCATTAAAGTTTGAAAATTCTCATGTTATTAGTAGAAAATATAATACAAATTCTATAGAAGAAGGTAAAAGAAATTTCCCATCATCCAGTGAGGCACTTACAGTTGAACTTATGGACAGATTGGGACCTGAATAAGGATCTTACAAGCCACATTAAGAAACTGAAAGAGGTAGAAGCGAGAGGTTGTGAAGGAACATAAGGAGCACAGGTACAATCAGTCAGTGCTTTTGACAATGAGGTGGATATGACAAATGTTGGGAGAGCATGTTATTACTATTATTTTGATACCAAAGCGATATTCAAATATTTCCCTGAATCTTTTATAGGGTCTAGTTCAGTGCCTGAAGTATCATAGGTGCTCAATACATCTCTGCAAATTTAACATTCTTTCTTTCCTGCTCTATCTCTCCTTTCTCTCCTGATTATCTCCTGAGAAAAGCATTGGTATACGCTTTCCTAGAGCTAACAGTGGTTCTGATTCTTGGTGTTAGACTTGCACTTGTGTGAAGCTATTAGAACTATGAGGGTGGACAAAGAATAAAATATACTATCCTCTCAATTTCCTCATCTGTAAAATAGGGAAAATGATAACATATCAGAATATTTTTGTATGAATTATATTGGATAAAACATGAAGTATTCTGTGTTATGTAGATACATAATAATTGCCTATTAGAAGAGTGGTTGTTGGGCCTCCCTGGTGGCGCAGCGGTTAAGCGCTGTGCTGTGGAGCTGTTGGCAGTGGCGACAAGAGCTCGACACCCAGCCGGAGAGATTCCCATGTGGCAAGGCAGACCATTCATGCCTCGCCTGCTGCTCCCCTCAGCATTGTATTTCCATCGACCTGCCTGTTCTGCTCCCCACTGTCTCTGGTAGACCCTCTCACTGCCCCACGCCTCTGGCCTGTACCCCAGCTTGTATGCATGAATAAATAAATCTTTAAAAAAATTATCTCTTGCTGTATTTTCAAAAGTTAAAGAAAAAGAGTGGCTATTATTATTCATGGTAGTACTGATAATCTTACGATATTTCTACCCTCCCCTCTCTTTCCCTTCTTTCTTTCCTTTCTTCCTGTTCCCCTTCCTTCTTGCTTGGAAGGGGATGTTTCCAAGGAATTAACATAATGAAATACACCTAACTATAATGTTCTTCGATGATCTGTCGCTGAATATGCTGATGACAAAGTTAAAGTTTAGCTGTTAAAAAATTCTGGATTTTTCTATCACATCCATTTCCCAGGAACCACCTATATTTCTCCTAATCCATTGGTGGCATAGGTTCCTCTTCTTTTGCCTTTGTTGAGTCTCTATGGTATACATTCTGTTTATCTTATAACAATAGTTGAAGGAGATCATTGTCTTTTAAAGAACTGTCACCTAAATCTCTGCTCACTCTCAGGTAACAACCAAAGCTATTATTGTTTCATTATCTTTTCTCCTCAAACCTAAGAAGAAATGAAATAAAAATATACTGCATGAGTTTCCTTGGGCTAACGTAACTGTGATATAAACTGGGAGGCTTAAAACAACAGAAATATATTGTCTCACAGTCCTGGAAGCTAGAAGTTCAAAGTCAAAGTGTCTACAGGCCTGTAGTTTCTCTGAAACCTGTAGGAGAAAATTCTCCTTTGCTTCTTTTTGTTTCTGATATTTGTTGGCAAGTCTTTGTGTTCCTTGACTTATAGATGCATCACTACAACTCTACCTCTGTTTTCTAGGACCTCCTGTGTCATTGCATTATCCGTCTGTGTGTCTCTTCTTCCTGTTATGAGGACTGCCATTATGTTGGACTAAGGTTCCACACACTCCAGTATGATCTCATTTTAACTTGAATAATTCTATCTACAGAAATCCCACTTCTGATTAAAGTCACGTTTTGTGGTACTAGAGACTGGGGTTAGGACTTCAACATAGTCGTTAGAAGGCCACAATTCATACAGAATATAACATAGAGTATAGTATACTATGTACATGTAGTATACACATAGTATACAGACTATATGTGCATATACTGTACATATAGTACACCATATATGTGATATACTATAATGTTTATTTTAAATAAAATATATTTTCAAGTAATTTCAGTGTAAATCAAAATAAATTTGACAGTGCCATCAAGTACAGGCAAGGAGGAAAGAATTAAAGGATCACTTGACCCAGAGAGATTTTTATTTTAACACTTAATGTGTGCCATTATAGAATATTCTTTACGTATCAGGTACTCTACTTATCAACAAGGAATTCATAGTTGAACTGAAGGATGTCAAATTATGTGTGGTTAGGAGCTAGCCGAGACATATTTTCTTACCTTAAAACACATTCAACAATCAAGAAGTGAACAAAGGGGGCCTCCCTCGTGGCGTAGGGGTTAAGTCTCAGCACTATCACTACTATGAGTTGAGTTCTATTTCTGGCTAGGGAACTAATATGGTGCAGCAGACCTCTCCTGTCTCACCCACTGCTCTCCTCAGCAGTATATTTCAGTAAACCTACTTGTTCTGCTCCCCACTTTGTCTCTGGTGAATCCTCTCACTCCTCACACCTCTGACCTACATCCCAGTTTTTCTATGTTAATATAAAAAAAAAAAATAAATAAGTGAACAGAACAAAAACAGCTCTGGCCAGCCCATGGTAAAATTTCAAAGTCTGTGCACTAAATGCATGTAGTTACTTTGTACAAAAGTAGTTCAACAATAGTCTGCCAAGTCCTATGCAACATATAATTGTAGGAATCCTATCTGCCTGTTCTCCAGCTTAGCACAGATTAGTCAGGCACAGGACTATAACTGAAAACATGACAGCAAAACAAGAGAGACAAAGGATGAAGAACTCATAGGAGAACTGAAACTTTGCTAATTTGGGGGATCCCTTAGTGTAGAGAGATCTTACTCCCACAAGTTGTGTTCTGTGAACCATATTTATTACAGAACAATCTAACAATTGGTGTTCACTCTATTGATCCCAATATATTGAGAAACACTTAGATTCTGATCAATATATTCTATTTTTTTTAAAGATTTATTTATTTACACATACAAGTTGGGGTACAGGCCAGAGGCATGGGGCGGCGAGAGGGTTCACCAGAGACAGAGTGGGGAGCAGTACAGGCAGATTGACTGAAGTACACTGCTGAGGGGAGCAGCGGGCGAGGCAGGAGAGGTCTGCTGCGCCATGTGGAAGTCTCCCCGGCTGGGCGTCGAACATGCATCGCTGCTGCTGACACCTCCAGAGCGCAGCACTCAATGGCTGCGCCACCAGGGAGCCCCCTGATCAATATATTCTATTTATTAAAACAGATTTATATTTTGGTACTTACCCAAAAATGATTTTAAAATATTAACTGATAAAACTCAACTATTTACAAAATTTAATCTGCAATGATACAGTTCATGAGCATTTCTAGCAGGTTTTATTTAAGAACTGCAAATGAATGGCAGATACATGCTTAGAATTTCAGTGCAGGAGAAGGAGATTATAGACATTGGGTTGGAAGTGTCATTTATAAAGTAAAAATATGAACGTACAGGATACTTGAGCTCTTGTTGGCACTAAGAAACATAACTGGCTCTGACTATGCTTCAGAGTCATAGATCTAGTGAACTAGGCCCCAGCAGCTCACCAAGAGTGGCCCTATTATAAACCCAGAATGACAGCTGATCTATAGACTCAAGAGTCTGGAGGGGCTTTGGAACTTATAAACTGACAATTCAGTTTTCCCCTTGGTTAGAATGCAGAATTTCTAATTTTAAATGACTTGCGGGGGTCTACCAGGCAGCATAAATAAATTAATTTTATAAGGTATGAGGTATTATTTGGAAATAAATTTGGACAGAATGTGCCTCTCTAAAATCGTTATTTGTATTTTTAAAGTGATCTGTGCTTTTTAATGTAGCCAACAACCTGAAACTGAATTGAGATCTAGAACCTCTAGATCTCACAACTGTGGCATCTAGAATCAACTCATTGAATTCTAGACCCAACAGCATTTTGACTTCTTGTGGCCTATGCTTGTCGTCATTCTCTTCAATCAGTTTTACCTAATGGCCTTGGTATTCTATATCTGAGAAGTAAGAGACTATTCCATTGGCATGCTTCCCAAAAGATGTTTTTAAGGACACTGTTCCTGTGAGATAGTCCTAAAAAATAGATCTGATCATCAAAAAAATTTGGAAAACAACATATACTAATCTCATCCCAAATGATCATAACATACATTCACATATTAAAAGCTCTGAGAATTCCTTTAGTAAAGAATATGATTTGATTAAATATTTCATTAACTCCACCCCCCATAGAATGACACCACAAAGGACAAATACCCCAGAGTATGCTCAGGCAAGAGCATTACACAGTTAGAAGCATTACCTTTTCTGCAAAACTCTATATTAAATTTTATATGTGAGAAAGAATTAATTCTTAACATATAAAGAACTTAGATAAATTTTTTGAGTTAAAAAAATAGTTGTTTACTCTAGAATTTCCATATAGGGAGAAACCACCCACAACAATGTCACACTTTGTCCCACCAATAAGTGCTAGCAGAAAAGTTTTGCCCCCTTTCTCCTTCTACTTATTTGCTTCTCCCCTGGAGGCTAGAGTGGCTTCCCTGACCTTTCCATGTACTGGTTATGACCGTGTGACCTTGCTCTGCTGCCCAAATCTGGAAATATACTCGCTTTCTGTCTCTTGGACTATCAGAGACAAGATATCTCTTCTCCCTGCTCTTATGTTGGATCTCTAGTAGGGGAAGCCTTCTGTCCTTAGAGTAAGGATGTTCTACCTCCTTTTCTAGTCCAGCTTCACTGGGCGGCTCTCCACAATAGAGCTGACCTGCATCTTGTCTTACGTTGTTGAGATTTTGGCGTACATAATTCACTGGCCACTACTTGGAGGTGAAGACGACCAGTGGCAGGATTCCGATAACAATCCTGTGCGTCAACATTACACACAGAATAAAAGGCAATTGTACTAATCCATTTCCTAGGTTATTACCATGAGAGGAAAAATCTGTGTGTGCTCTGCTGCCCATTGTAGGCTGAGAAAGAGACCTCTTATTTCTTTAGGTTCCTTCTTTTCTTCTTGTTTTTCTTTTTTTTTTTTTTTACCATAACCTCCAGAAATCAGTTAAAATAGACACTTTGCATATCAGGCAATATTTTATTTTTGAGGAAATGATGTAAGAGGCTGCTCTATTTCTAATCTTGAGAATATTTGGTTTCGGTCTATTTCAAATGTTGATAACCTCATATCTAACAGACTGATATGAAAATGCCAGTTAGTATTCAAAATCCAGGACAAAGGTTATTTCCACACAGCTCAATAGAAAGTAATAAATAATTCTGAAATATTGTCTTAAAGTAAGAATCTAAAATATTATAACTGTCAAGCCTTCAAGTCTATGTTGGCCTATTATTGCCAATCTAGCAGGTATAACAAAGGTTCCTGCTTCTGGACTGACATTTCAGCCACCTGGAGAGGTCCACTTCTACTCTCCAAGAACCATTTATCAGAGTTGCAGCCTTATTCTCTCAAAAACTTTTATTTCATAATAGAAGCATCTTGATTGTACTGATTATCTCAGTTACATCAATGTCAATAAAGATCCTCCATCTTGCCCACTGTACTTGCAATACCTGGAGCTGTGATAATGCATTGCTGATGCTACATTGAGGCAATTTGTAGGAAAGCAAAACCAAAGCTAATATGGCAACAAATAAAAAAGACCATCATTCATTTAGATTCGTAAGACTTCTTGCAAGGGTTTATTTCTGTAAAAATAATAGTGTCTTGGGGTTTAGTCTAGGATGCATGAAAATACAGGCTGTTTGCATCTGCCTCCTGCTTCACAGATGATTTTGCAGAAGTGAAATGCAAAACTAGTTCTATGGACTTGGTAGTGACTTTGAATACAATCCATATATCCTGTTATTGGTGGAAGGAAAAATGGTATATGAAATTTATCATCCGAGAGTAGCATGTTCTACTCATAGGTAAATATTGTTAGCTCAGCTACATAGTCCAGTGGTTACCTGCATCATACATTGTTGTTTTGACAGATATAAATGAAGATTTTTGTCTTTTTCTTTGCATTTCCATTGTTAAAAATAACTGGTATGATATCAGGATAACTTAGTTCTTATTGTTAGAGAAGGAAGGAAATATAGTAAGACTGCTTGCATAAATATTTTTCAAATTCTGTTCACACAGTGGACATTTTCACTCTCTGCTTGTCTATCTCCAGCCCAGATCACTTCCAGACAGGTCTGAGAAACGTGGGTAGGGTCTAACTCTTCACTGCATACTCTTTTTTTTCACTTGCTAATATGCTTTATGGATCCCAAATGTGATGAAACATCTATGTCTTATAAACTTTCCCATTAAAATAAGTACACTCTAAATGTAAAGGACATCATCTTCTGTGTCTCATTTTAAATACTATCTTGCCAAGAATTGTCTCTTTACCCAATGTGCACTAAGGCTTATGCCTTTCTAGTGTGCTGACACTCTGTGTTCGGGAAATTTTGGTTTGATTCCCAGCATTGACAGTCAAATTGGCGATCATAAACCTGAGCATAGAGCAATGGTTTACTAGATCAGCAGGAGACACTCAAGACAAGAAACAGAGAAACAAGAGAGGGAGCGGGTTCACCTCTCTAATCCACAAACCTCACCGGTGCCCTTACAAGGATTTTGAGTGCATTTCTGCCAGTATCAGCAATAGTGAAGTTCACCTTCACTAAAATCTAATTCCAGCACTAACTGGCAGGCCAGCACTAGTGAAAATAACATTCCGGTTTCCTCCATGACCTCAGTCCCGACATGATAACGGGAGCCCTCAACAACTCATTTCTGGCTTGGAATTCTTGATGGTTTATTTAGTTTGACTGACTGTCGGAGATTGCCATTATGAATACAGTTGCTAGGGAAGGCCTGCCGTAGTGCTGTTTGGCTTTTAAAGGGGTCAGGATTTTGCAACATCTCAAATAACACTTATGGCTTAATGTCTGCAAACAATGCAGCATTTAACATTTACTATGCATGAAGAGGATCATAGTTCATCATTTATTATTCAAAAATTATGTAAAATATTTTTATGAGGGAATATGAAGAATGTGTTCAAAATATTCATGTAAATAAACAACACATAATAAATTTACCTTAAAACATCAATATGTAATCAAAGAAGGATTTGGATTTCTATGACATGGAGCCAAATTTTAAATATCTCAAAATTCAGACCTTTAATCACATTTCTTTCAAGCAGGTAAGACCAGGCTCTGGTACTCTTCAAAAAAGAGAACATTTATTTCTTTATACTGGGGAACTATTGCTTTTAATGGTAGGGAAAAGCATGGTGGTTGGTTTGTTAGAATTTAAACCAACAAATTTCTCAATCTGAAACAGTTCGTCTATTCCATCTTCTTATTTTACATGTTCCAACAACATGTTTTTGTTTCTTATAAAAGAAGATGATTTTGTATATTGATTCTCAGAAACTGGCAAGCATGGAAACTGCTGTGGTTCTTACAAGTAAAGATGGATGAACAAATCAAATCACTGTGATTTGTTGTTCTCATCTGTGATTCAAGTTCTCTCAAATAGAAGGGCAGATTTCAATAGAAAATAAAACCCAAATGACTTGAGTAAGAGTGGGAATGAATCCAATAAAATTTTCTATTAATATGATAAATAATACAAACATTTGGCTACTGATTTTGTGGTATGACATGTACTCTGCTAATAGAGAGTTCTCAATTAGTTTAAATTCTGCATATTTGAGAGCCTACAAATTTAATCAAGTCTTGAATCCCTTTATAGATTTGATCCTTTTGTTTTGGAAATGAATCATTTCCAAATTACTATTTTAATTATGTATGACGCTTAACAGGACATCCTGCAAAAGTGATCAAATCTTCATAACATTTAAACTCATTATAACACACATTAAGTCTTCATAGGAAGGGGTGACAATCTAGCTGCATATGAAAATTACAAAGATTGTGAGCTAATGAAGTAAGTCTCCACTCCCCTTATCTGCCTTTGCTCTTTTCTAGCTATTTTTATCTTCATTTCTTATTGTGCTTATTGTTTGCTTCTCTCAGCGCTGTACATTTTAAACATTTGTGTGCTTAGTAAATGTTTAAGTACCAGTTATGTGCAAGAATTGCGTAGGTGTTAAAAAAAACTTTTCTTAATCAAAATTTTTACTTGTCCCAAGTAATATAATGAACTAGATAGAGGTAGTTCCAGCACCAGAAATCAGATCTTTGCACTTTATCAGCCCATAATATACTTGGCAACTTTATTCTGAGAACATGATTAAAACTTTTGCTTAAATAAAACATTTCATGTTTTGATTTAAACATTTTGTTTGCTCCCAAATTACATTTATAAGGTTTGAATTATTGGCTGCCATTGACTTTAATTAAACTCATTATGGCCTCACATGTCTGGCACTTGCTAGGGAGGGGAAAAAAACAAATTTAAAAATGAGCCCACTGACTTCATGCATGCTTTCTCAGCAAATAGTCACAATAAGCCCTGCTGGGCCACAGCTCAGCTATCAATGTGCTACTTGACCCTCACCAATGTTTTTTATGCTAAAAAATGTGCGTTCATCTTCCTTATTCTTCAATAAAAGGTGTTCTCTGTTCAAGTGAATGCCTTAGTGACTTGATTTGAATGGAAGTGCAGGCAAAATGATTTTCTTATTATTTCTTTAAGGAGCATAGGCTCTTGACTAAGGTAAGCAGTGGAGAAACAGTACTAGCTAATCGGGTACTTCTCAGTCCCTGTCACCGGAATATCTAAACATTCAGTTAGGAAAGAAAACTCCCAGCCATACAGAGGCTCTGATGGCAGTTTGACACTTACCTTGGTGTCCGGGGTGTCCAGATGGCTGACTGGATGTCTTGGATTCTTGTGGGTGTTCCTCATTGTGGACACTATGCTTTTGGGACATTAAAAAAAAAAAATTACTCATGTCCAAACTCTTTAATGACCTGAATTACAGAGCATAGATTTTTAAAATTAAAAATGTATTTATTCATTTAGTTTTCCAGTTCCATCATTTCACTAATGGCATAACAGAGACCCAGAAGGTGAAAGAATTACCTGAGGTCACCCGGACTAGGAAGTGACAGAACATGGTCATAAACCCAGAGCACTTGCAATTAAAGGCTCTTTTCATCATACTAGACTACCTCTACGAATACTGTGAGCATCAGAATCCCTATTCTCCCACTGTGATACGGACTACATACTCCAGTAACCCCCAATCTTTCCCATTTTGCCAAGATAAACCAGAGAGAAGGCAACATTTAATTATTCATAGATTTACAGTCTTCTAAAACACATTTGCTTAGGGAAATCTCATTCATTTGTTTATTCTGCATGAATCTATGAAACAATTAATTACCGATACCTTTTCTACCAGTGTTTTGATATTCTATCCCCCTTAGGTACCTAGTCATATTCCTTGATTCTTCTCCCACCATCACATCTCACTTCTTTAAATACAGTGTGTTCTATGAATGAAAGATGATTTTTTCCCCTCAATTCTTTGTAGGTCTTTAATTTTCTCTAAAGCCTAAATAAAAAATGAGAAATGGGATGAGCTCAAGGTATGGTACAGAAATAGATGTATAGGCTAAGATATTTAATGAATATAGGTTTCCATGAGTTTCTTGCCTATAAGCCCTAACTAGTCACCCCTTTTCCCCTAAAACCAGAAAGATTAGATGTTCACTTTAGAGACTTGGGAGGTGAGTGTAGGATCATGTGTTTGCATTACTTACTGCATATCCAGGAGGGGAAGAAAATTTCCTAGTCAGATGTCAATGATCAAGTAGAGCATCATAAAGTCAACTCAATTCAGTCATCAAATATATGAAATAGCCAACAATTTAGAACAAAATTATTAATTATTTCATACTCTTATAGTTTATCGCAGCCAAAGTTCATAAGAGAAGTGGAAACTAAAATAATCCAGGACTTTCAAAATATTCACTTTTCCACATTTTGATTTAACATTTGGAGACATTTAAATGTAATCTGTATACGGTACTCCACTTAGACTAAAATAAAAAGTCCCACATATTTAGGTAAAATAAGAAATTTCATTTTACAAAAGAATTTCAGATCTGTCTAATATCCCATACTTAAATGAGAAAACATGTCATGCTGTGTACTTATTCTCATCGTTAGCACATCTGGAATAACTAGCAGATGCCAGACCAGTTTCTGCAGTCTAAACTGTTATAAATCAATACCCTGTAATAGGGGGCTATTCATGTCAAATTTCAGCTAAAATTTATTTTCACTTAATTCATATCAACGATCTCTGAGGGTAAACTTACAGTGTCTCAATGCTCACTTTGAGCAAAAGGCATTCAATACACAGAGAAAAGACATTTATTCCACCTTCAAATGGCATTCCTGTGCTTGCAGAAGTTTCCAATTTTTATAATACAGACACAATTTACTATTAGGAATTTTGAGACATTTAAAAAAATTAAATGTAATTTGGGAAGTTATTTTATTTATCATATGATATGTTTCAAATCTTCTTAAATTCATATCCTGTTGCAAACTCTATTATAAAAGTGATTTGATTCAGTGTTTCCTCAAGGGAAAAGGGAGAGCGAGAAGTTAAAAAGCACATTAGACTAAGGAGTTTCATAACACTATGATCTATTAGGAAACCTTCAACAGGTCACTTTGGGCCAACAAAACACATAAAGATACAAGTAAGAAAAATGAGTCAGGTCTAGATAATGTGCACTATAGTTCTCCCACACAAGTGTGTGTGGATCACCATATTTCAATTTTCATGCAAAAGGGCTTCACATCTAACCCTGTAATCCCATAGTCTTTTCCTAGCCTTTTCCATTTTCCTGAACAGGGTACATTTTATTTTGGATCCTTCCCCCTCTTAGCACCCCTTGCCTCCTTCCCACTTAATAGATACTTAATATTTTCAAAAGTTTTTTTCAAGTTTCAGGTCAGAGAAAAAGGATTATTTCAACTCAAGAATTTTATTTATTTTTCTAGACAGAGGCTGCAAAGTCACCATCTAAAATTTCAAGCAACTAGAAATGCAATCTGAGATGCACATTAGAACAAATATAGCTTTTATCATTTTATGGATGAATCAGATTTCCTCTTCTTACTAATCTAATCAGGGGCATCTTTTTTATTTTGGGGGGAATTCTCCCACATATGCTATCTTGTGTGAAAACGAGTCAACTGGAGAATGTATTCCGTGTGCTCTTATAACAAAAATTGTTCTTTCCTCAGAGAAGGACTAAGCAACAAGAAGAATGTTTATTTACTCACCATATTTAATATTTTAAGTTAAGTAAATTTTCTGACATGTAACAACTTTCATTTGACAGGTTTCACATTTGCAAAGGGCTACATAGTTTATATTCATTCAGAAAGATGTTCACTGTTAGTATCTTTTTAACCAGAGCATTATAATATTGATATGATATTTTGTGTTATTTGTATTTCTAAAAGTTTTCAGCAGAATTTAGGAACAGATCAAGTTATCAACCTTTTGAAGCCTAGAAAATGAATGAGATACTTTTTCTCTTTCTACCATTGTTTGTCAAATCACTTATTTTGTTTTGATCGTGAACTTCCTGTGGATATAGTGTCTGTCATCTACTCTAACTCCGTTTTTTTTTAGCCAAAGTTTTGGGTTTGGGTTGTGTCTCTATATTGCAAAGCTGGTCCTGAAAACAATGACTTCCTGGTACATCTGATGATGATATACCAAGACTTGAAACAGTAGCCAATTCAGTAGAAATGATACTGATTTCTCTCAAGGTGTCCAAACTCAGTGTACGGAACCTTAGTTATTTTATTTAAAAAGTCACTAACAAATAATAGTTAAAAGGAGAAAAGGGAAAGCATTTATATAGTGATCTCTAAAAACTTGTATTAGTGACCAGATCAGGTCACTATAAAGATATATGTTGCTCTCAAATATGTTTTTAAAACATTGATTTGCTTTAAAATTTTTGATAAAATTTTTTCAAAGGGGATGATTTTTGAAGTCTTATAATACATTTTTTTGACAAAAACTGATATCCTTGGATGCTAAGATTTTTTAATTCTTTGAATTTCCAGGCCTTTCAAATTTCAGTGAATCCTTTCATTTTAATTTGGATAATTTTTTTAAAGAATACCACTCATTATTGTGGGATAAGGTGGTATTTACATGGGAATACCATCTTTTTTGCTTTCATTTCCCATCCATACAATTTCCTTTTCATCAGGGGAAGATACAAATTTATCATTTTTTCTTTCAATGTCATGCTTAGTTTTATTCAGTGTTATATCAAAACATTTGGTTTGAAATAAGTTTACATAACAAAATCTTGCCCAGTTCTATTTATTCCACACTGGTCAAGTATCCAGTAAATTTTATTTATGCAAGCCAGAGGTGCGGGGGGGTGAAGAACTGGGGTGCAAGCCAGAGATGTGGGGGGGCAAGAGGATTCACCAGAGACAGAGGGGGGAGCAGAACAGGCAGATCCACTGAAATACACTGTTGAGGGGAGCAGCAGTTGAGACAGGAGAGGTCTGCTGTGCCATGTGGGTCAGCTCCCTGGCCAGGGATCAAACTGATGCTACAATGGCTGTAGACATCCCAACAGCACTGTGCCCCCAACCCCTGCACCACTAGGGAGGCCCTCATGTAAAATTTGACTTTGATTCTCAAGTCAAAAGAAGAAGGGAACCAACAGGTATAAGCACTCCATGTTGGGGCCTTTCCGCAGTGTCTCATTTCCCCCTCACATGCTGTGGTTCAGATACCAATTGCTCAGTTTTGGAAATGAGACTCGGCTTAGTTAAGAAACTCACCCATTGATGGCTATAGTGTGGTGACATACATTCGAAGTGGTGTTATGTTATACCTGTGAATCAAATCTATAAACCAGTTTCATCTCAATTAAAAAAAAAAACTTAAAAAACAGAATCTTACTCAAGGCATCTTCTCCCAACTAGCATTTTCAGAGCCAAGTTTGCTGACAATTCTTTTCCCCTTGTGTTTCCTACCATGTCACACTACGACATTCGTTTCCAAATGATTCCTTGGCTTCTGAGAAATGAGCTTGTATAGTTTGAATGTACAATTACTTATTCTGATTAGTTTTTTTCAGTTTAATTTCCTCTCTCTGACTGTCAAAGTTAGGCCATATTAGAACACTCTATACTCCCTTTATATTTAAACTTGCATTTAGAATATTGTGATTTTATTATCATAAGTTGCTGAAAATATCATTGTTATGTATATTTCATCTTCAACTGACTAGAGGCTTCTGATATCAGTGAACAGCATAGATTGTAGAATCATAGTTTTTGAAAGGACCTTAGAAATCACCCCTAGCCCCCGAGTCTATGTCTAACTTTGCAACCAGATTGATCCTTTTAAGACTTGCTAGATTATGTCACTCTTGTTCAAAAGCCCCCAGAGGCATCTCATCTCCCTCAGAGGTGAGTTCAAGCCCTCACTTCAAAGGATCTACAAATCCCTGCTCTACCTGTGCCTGACCGTTGATCGTTGACCAGGTGAGTATCCTTTCTAGTCCTTGAACAAGCCAGATGTGTTCCCACCTGTGGCTTGGCATCAGTTGCTCACTTCGCTTGGCACACTTTCTCACTGGTACACTTCACTTGTTTCTGTGTGCTCAATTGTGACCACCCTATTTACAATTGCACCCTCTCCCCCCATACTTGCCATGACTCTTAGTTGTTTTTCTTCACTCCATTTTCTCAAATATACTGTATTTTTATATTTCCATCTCCCCCTAATAAAATATAAGCTCATTGTCAACTGTAATTGTTGTCTTTTTTTTTCGCTGAGATCACCCCAGCACCTGAGACAGTGCCAGAAATGTGATTCGTCATCAGTAGATATTTGTGAAATGAATAAGTAAATACAAGTTACAACACGTTACGCATAGAGAATGCCACATTGAGTTCAATAAAGACCATGGAAAAATAAGAAAAAAAATCCCATATCCTAGGTTGTTTGTGCAAAAGAATAAAGACAAATTTAATCTGAGTCAGCTATGTATTAAGAAGTAAACTTTGTTTCCGTCAACTAAAACTCTTGAGCAAAAGTCTGTTTTAAAAGAAAAGATGCTGGGTCCTCCCTGGTGGTGCAACGGGTTAAACGCAGCACACCGAAGCTATCCAGAGCCACTGAAACCCAAGTTCGATCCCTACCAGGGAAATTCCCACATGGCGCAGCAAACCTCTCCTGCCTCGCCTGCTGCGCCCCTCAGCATGTACTTCAGTCGATCTGCCTGTTCTGCTGCTCCCCACTCTGTCTCTGGTGCATCCTCTCATCACCCCACACCTCTGGCCTACATCCCAGCTTGTATGCATAAATAAATGTTTAAAAAAAAAAGAAAAGATGCTGGTACATAAAGGTGACACATGCTATTCTGTGGGTAGTAGGGGGTGACTTTTGACACATACATGTGGCTTTCATTAGCTGTTTTTTCTTCAATCTAATAATGTTCTGGAGGAAAAGCAAAATGTGTAAGCATCATAAAGTAAGCATGGATCAATCTCCTTTCACTTGTTTTAGCATGACTGAAAAAATTGATATAGCAAGCCTCTTCCATTCAAACTTTTTCTTACCTCATCACTGTCTGATGGAAAGTATGTTTTTGGTTCTGTTGATTGGGTTTGGTGTGAGATGGAGAGAAAAGAGGTAGTTTTAATTAAGAATGAAATAACACTGTGATTTATAGTCTTTGTTCCCACGTGAGATATGCCACTCTACGACTCCTCAGCTTTCTGTTGTAATAATTTCACAGAAACAAATTCTGTCCATGTGTTTCGCAGAGAACCAAGGTTTATGCACATTTCTTAATGCCATGAGCTTCTATTCTGGGGAGTAGGGTTGTAGCAAAGGGATGGGAGTAGTTGTTCAAAGCACAGTTTTACTTTTTGTTTTGAATGTTGTAATTTAAAATTATTTTTAAAGGCACATGAACTTTATTTTCAGTTTACAGAAAGCTAATTTGGAAAGAAAAATCCATCTATTCTGTTAAAGCTATATTCTGTACATATGACTAACATTGCTGGGTGCTGGGGGGCGCGGCGAGTGCTTGAATTATCTCACTAAATATTTGCTTGACTGAGTACATTAATGCAAGAATGATTTTCTAATTCCCAGAAATGAAATAAGAAGGGAGGAAGATGAAACTATTTCATGGAATTTTAGAGGGAACATTAGCAGCTGGAAAGAAAAAGCATGGCTTAGTAATGTGTCCCAGAAAACAGAGAAAGTCTGGACTCTTTCCAGAGTCAGACCAGGAATGCCAGAGGACCTGCAGGGCAAGAGCAGGGCAGAGTTCAGGCCTGAAGCCTGCACACCCAAGGTAAGATCAGGGCGCTACGGGGACGTGGCCATGAGCAAGATCCTCGGGCCTGCAGGTGAGGTTTAAAGGGCCAGACCCAGGTTAGGGGCTATGACCAGATTTTGCATATAAAGACGACAGCAGAAGAGAATAGAAAGTGGGACACTTCTGATTCAAACTGAATATATTTAGTCATTTTGGTATTCTTAGATAAGGTATCCCAGATAATCTTTTTGCAATATTTTTAGGGAATGTACTAACTTTTAGGAAAATGCTCTTTCTAATATCTTCTAATTATTTCCTAGTATAGACTGAGTTCATGACTATATCAGCTTTAGTTACAAATCAATAAATGTCACTGTTTACCATGTAATCATCTTTATATCCATTGTCTTCCAGTGAATTGATTATATTTTCCTAAGTAACATTTTCCTCCACCAAAATTGGGGTTGTAGATGATATGGATCAGCGTAAAGAGTCCCTTTTCCTCCTGATAGTAAGACATAGTACGTCCTGTTCATAGCTGTTCCTGCAGCAGTGTGTGTGTGGTGTGTGTGTGTGGGGGGGGGTGTTGGGAGGGGCCCAAAATGCCACGGAAGGCATCCCTCTTTTCTCTTACAATGTTAGCTAAGAGTTTAATCTCTGGGTGGATGTGTAAACACCCGGGTAATTAAATTAATAGGTTAGTAATGGAGAACTGGTGACAGGAAAGTGTGAAAATCCATCTGCGAATACCCTTTCGGTGTTGGTATATATTTTTGTGCATATGAGTGTTTATTGCGGCAGGATGGGGTAAGATTACTCAGAAAAACCTTGAGTTTAACCATGTTTCTTGTGGACAATACTAGAATAAGAAAAAGCAGGAAAAAGGTTTTGGGTTAAAGATATGTTGTAGAATAAAGAAATTGCCAATAAAACTAGTATTATCTGTAATATTACCAAATTATCTTACCAAATAAGTTTCTTGGGATAGGAGGAAAGTGGAGTGAAACTCTTTTTGTTTCCCTGTGCATACATATTCTGTGGCTCCTGCACAAGGAAAGATGTTTAAGATGATTAAATAAAAGGTTTTCCTTACTTGTATGGTACCTGAAGTTGTCTTTGGAAACCCAGTTAGGATTCTCCTAATGCAAAGACAGCAAAACTCAGAAAGCCCCTTTTCAACACTGAGAGTGTTTTCTATAAACTGGTTTATTTCTTGTATATTCTCACTTCCCCCAAAAGACATAACTAAGAATCTCACAAATACCCTGAAGTCAATGGCGTCACATATAACAAATTGGGTAACATGAATTTTGGATTTGTAATCAATGGATGTTCAGACTCAAAGGGTGAGGATTAATAGGGTGATACTAACCTTTGGGGATTCTTAAGTAATACATCATGAAGCCCTTTTGGCTGATTTTCATATACCATAAAGGAAGGTGGAATAGCTTAAGCACGCCACAATAAATCAGAAACCTCTCAATCAGAGGGCCTAATATTAACACACTTGAGTTTACAAGGTTACAAAATAACATATATGGAAAATATATGAATATTAAACTATCTTACATATACCATACAAATGACTTTATATAGTTGTTGAGGATATATAACAAACTAAGAATATATATTGTACATATTTGAATGAGTGTTCATAGGGGGGCATGGGAGTGAGAATCTAGGGATAAAGGTATATTAATGACAAACTAAAAGAATGGCATCATAGAGTTCAATAATATCATACCCAAAATTATAGATTATGAGAATTATGATGTTTTGAACTTGAGTTACAAAGAATAAAGAAAATAGAAAAAGTGAAAAAAATAAATCAGTTTACTAGAAATCAACATTAAGCCCAAATTGTTGGTATACATCTAGCAAAGAAGCCATTCTTAAATGGTGATATGAATGGAAAAGACTGGGATTTTAGTTGTCTGTAGCTTGGGTCATCATTGTGATATAGTCACCAAAGAAAAACTAACTCTAGCTACATTAAAGGAAACATAATAACTAGATCAAAGAAGGTTAGAGGGCACCTCTATTCATAAAGCCACACCCTCCTGATGATAATCAGGTCTTGTTGCCAACATTTAAACTCTGCCAAAGTGGAATATATTCAGTCAAGAAAGTCATGTCATAGGAAGAAAATATAATTGATCAGGCTATGAAACAATCTAAAACTCAATATGCAAAAAAATCTTAATCTGAAACAGCAAAATTTCTGCCTTTTAGCCTCTGCTCCACTAAGTTGGTGGAAAGATTGCCAGTTCAACTAAAAATACTTCCCATCTCAAGTTGTTATTCAATTCTGGAACTTAGGCTTTGATGGTAGGGGTTACACATCTTTCAGTCATGGTATATCCTCAGATATTCATTGTTCACACGTGCCTTCACCTTATCTTTCTTGGCTGCTTTGTCCCTTCAAGGCAGGAAAATCTGGGTGCAACTTATTCTGGCATTCTCTGCCTGATAGACTAAACTTGGAGGTCATTTTATTTGGGAAGTGAGGTATAAATCTCTCCACTTTTAAGAGTTATAACATATTGTCTCTCTCTCTCTCCTTTCTCTTCATTTCCTTCATATTTCCTTCTGGAAAGTTTCTTCTTAGTATGGGTAAAATCTTTCTCCCTTCACATTTATCAAGACTTTAATTCCTCTAAAATTTTTGGCTTTTGAAAAGTAAAATCATGAGGAAATGTTTCCACTGATTCACCTTTTAATGATCTTGTAGAAGTATTTGAAATACTGGATGGGTGACTGAATGAAATGATCTCAAAGGTTCCTGTCCCATGTAAAAACATTGGATGATGGCTTTCCTACATTCTGTCTTCAAGTGTTGAAATGATAGTATATTGTAAATAGGAGGTAACAAGCGATCTCATAAAAGAAAAAATTTAAATAGAAAATATTATAGGAAAAGTGAAAACCTGTCACATGGTTGGTTATAAATATATTAAGCCAAATTTTATTATAATTTTAAATAATTTTTTAAGATTTATTTTATTTATGCATAGAAGAAATGGGTGTAGGCCAGAGCTGCACCAGAGACAAGGTGGGGAGCGGAACAGGAGGATCCACTGAAGTACACTGCTGAGGGGAGCAGCGGGCGAGGCAGGAGAGGTCTGCCGGGCCATATGTGAGTCAGCTCCCTGGCCGGGATTGAACTCAAGCTGCCGTGGTGATAGCCTGATACCACTGAGACTTAAACCCTAGGCCACGAGGGAGGCCCCAATAATCTTTTTCTTTAAGAAAGTAAAACTATGCAATATTTTAAAGGCAAGTGAGTATAAAGCATACCTATAAAAACTATAATCTATTTTTAGGAAAATGAACTTTGATGATTCAACAAATATTCATGTCAGATTATAAGCAAGAAACTTAAAACCTCTAAAAATAAAAACAAAACTCTACATGAAAGAAATACTTTGATACTCATAATTGTATTAGCAGTCTTGCTTTCTTTTAATTTTAGCTGATATTCTTCAAGACAACCACAAATAATTTTTAAAAATTTCAAATGTTAACAATGTGTCTTTGATTTAGTACACTCCATTAAAATAGCATGAGAGAAACATGACAAAGAGGTAAGCATGCAACTGAAATTTTTAAATGACTAGAAATGATAAGATCAGCCCAGAATATCAATTTGATCTGATTTTTTTCTGCCTCATCCCATTCTCTAAGGAATTAAATTTACCATGGCTCTCTGCTTTAGTAAACATTTTATAAATAGGATAATGTTTCCTTTCTTAACGTTAGATTTTGCTGTCACTAGTGGAGCCTGGAGGGTCAAAGAAAAGTAATGGTCGTGATGTGTACTTGGTGTCATCTACCACCTTTTCCAAAAAGATTAGATAGTGGTGGGTGTGGGTAACTTTCAGCCTGAACATGCTTTACATCCTTGAACAACAATCATTTACCAGGAGAATATGTAAATCATTGTATTTTCTCTTCAATCTTCAGATGTAGTTTTATCTGCTACTGAGAGAGTTATGATTTCTGCCACAATCTCATTGAAATGACACTAGACCTCAGTAAGGACTAAAACATGTCATTGCAGGGAAAATAATAGTATTCATAACTACCTTACTAAACTTCTTTGACTTGAGTTGTGTAAAAAAAAAAAAAAAAGAATTAATAATAAGGATTTTGAAAGCACTGAAAAAAGTACAGCAATCATTTGATTACTTTCATTTCCCCTTTAACATTTTATTTCTAGATATCCCTATTCTTTCCTGAAGGCTAGGTTTTTCTTCTAGTCTTTTTCATCTATAGAATTCTTCTGAGGCTAAAAGGCTAGGTGAGGTGTGCTTCAAATACATTTATTCTGCTGACAAAGGGAATGGGCATGCCATCAAATAAGCCAAGAAGCATTGCCTTTTATCTTTAAATCACTTTCCTAAATTAATTTTTCATTCATTTGTCCAGTAAACATATACTGAGTACTGATTATGTGCCAGACATTATTTTTCATTCTGGGGGGAAAAAGTGAACAACAGCAGCCGCACAACAGCAACAAACATAACACAGCAATTTGTGCCTTCCTGGAGCTTACTTTCTGGTGGAACAAAAATGATAATAAAATACATAGGTCAAATATTTGGCTTTTAGATACAACTGACATAACAATTGGGCATAATTTCTCTTAATCTTTTTAGGAATTCCACATTTTTTTTGTATAACCTTCTACCTACAACATTCCCTCTCTTTTCTGTCCATAAAGTAATTGGCAAGGATGAACCACAAAAGTCAACCTGTGCAAGAAGGTGCCATGGGAGTTTACTGAAGCTTTGGAATGGAAGATCAGAGAAAGGGAATTCTATCAGGCTATGGGAAAAAAATGACCAGAGTTGTGAGTGACTGCTGCATATTGGGAAGAAAAGAGAAATCTGTCTTCCTTTAAGTAGAATAAATCTGTACCAAGGCAGAGAAATCAAATCATGAAAAATTTTAATTCTAGTTGAACATTAAGACTCAAAGGGTTGGGGCCTCCCTGGTGGCACAGCGGTTGAGCGCTGAGCTGTGGAGCTGTCGGCAGCGCGCTATGCGAGTTCGATGCCCAGCCAGGGAGAATCCCACATGGTGCGGCAGACCTCTCCTGCCTTGCCCGCTGCTCCCCTCAGCAGTGTATTTCTGATCTGCCTGTTCTGCTCCCCACTCTGTCTCTGGTGAACCCGTTCGCCGCCCCACACCTCTGGCCTGTGCCCCAGTTTGTATGTATATATAAATAAATCTTTAAAAAAAAAAAACTCAAAGGGTTCATGCTAGCATATTTCCAAGACTAAATTAATTTGACAAATCTTTGTGACTGTGTGAGTTAAAGTCTTAGAGAAACTCTAATATTTAATACACCACCCATTTGTAGTTACAAAAATGAACACTACAAAAGTTAAGTAACACTTGCAACTAATTAATTGTGCTTTGGTGGAAAGAACACAGTTGTCCTGTCCCAAGGACATAGAACAAAATTTTAAAAAATGTAAAATTCAACCTGAGGTTTGAATAGACTACTGCAATAGAGAAATCATTCACAGCAGCATAGACTGCCAGAACACATTGTTTTGCTATTATGTATTTTAATCGAGTACATAATTCATTATTTGAAAATTGATTGCTGGAAATCACAACATTGATTAGTATCATTCTAAACTTAAATGAAAAGTCCAGATAAAGAAGAACAACATTTCAGTCGCCATGGAGAATGCAATCTGTTCAGTTAGAACTTGTCAAAGTGCTTCCTAATGATCAGTTTTGCATCAGGTCAAAAAATACGCCAATTTTCTTACTATCAACAAAAAAGTTTCAAAACACTAATTCAGTGTTTGCTTGACCATTATATTACAGATTTTGCAGCAGTGAAACATTTCCTTGCCATTTTTAGGTGGTTGAGGTGAAGGTAAAAAATTCTTAAGGCCAAAACTGACTAGCCACAGTAAAAGCCGTTTAGCGACGTAATTTATAGGAAGCGAGTGATAGTTTGCAGGAGTGACATGCGTCACCATCCCACACGAAACTATGTAGAATGTAATTTTACAGTTGGGTAAATTCTCAAGGCAGGGCACAGAGATCTGGCTGTGGGACGCCCATTAATGTCAGAAGGAGTCAAGGGGCTCTATTCCTCATACCCCTCTTAGAAAATGCACCTGTGGGCATGCTGTGAGAGGAGTTCATACCCTCTCTAGAAATTCTGAAAATCTGTGTTGACTAGTTAGGTAGAGGTGTTTATATAACTAGGGTGGTTCTTAGATTTGTCAATCATGGCATGAACATGAAGAAGTCATGTATTTTTACCCCATATAATTCAAAACTGATTTTATGAATATGAGAAGGCCATTTTGAGTGCAATTAATATTATGTGATATTGAAGTTATATACAAAAAAAGCTATGCAAATTAAAGAAAAAAGCTGCAATCTGGTGGTATGTAATTAATGATACTTATAAAACCATGAGCCATATGGTTTCAGTCCTACAATAGTATTGTAGTTAAAAAAGCAAAGTCAATGCAATAATGAATAATTCTAACCTCTTAAGTCTGCTTCTATTTCTTTTACATAGGGAAGGCTGTGTTGAGGTCTTATAATCCTTAAAATCTCGTTTTTTCTTTTTGAATTTACTACACTCACACTTCAGCACCTATAAACTTTTGCCCTCTAAAAATTTTCTACTTATTTTTAAATGCCTTGTGTTGCACTAGTTTCTTTGCTCCCATTCTCTTTCAGAAGTCCTAGAACCAACCTGGTTAGGGATAGACTGCATCTGCTTTAGAGGAGGCTGGTAAACAAGAAACTGAGCGGCCATATGCCACGATCCCGTTCAGCAGAGAATTAACAGTCAATAGTATGTAACATCAGGGATTTTTAAAACCATCTTTTGTATATCCATTTACATATACATTTTTGGATTATAGCTTTACAAATATTTTATAAAATACATTTCTTAGTACCTACCAAGTACAAAGGACCACAGAGTACAAAAAATGAAAAAAAGTTCAGAGAAAGTTTCTGCCTTCAAAGAAGGATTTTAAAATTTAAATGATGAAATGTTCTATAACAATAATGATATACAGCATTTTGGTAGCCACATGCAGCTCTTAAGTACCTGAAATGTTACCAGAGTAACTGAGTGATTTAGTTTATAATAATATTTAATTCAAATTTAAATTTGAATAGCTATCATATTAGAGCAAAACCTGAAATATCAAAAAATCTGACTCATAATGTCAAGTTTCATCAATTTTCAAAATAGGGTTAATATTACTGATAAAAGTATGAAACAAGAGTTTAAAGAAGATTTGAAGGAGGAGGCAGCATTATTTAGATAGTGTAATCGATTTCACAAATGAACATAAGGGGAAAGGAGCACCTGCTGTGATTCAAGTGTGTTATTCTTATTTAGTTACTGCAGCCAGGAAATATTGCCTATAATTTATGCTTAATAGAATTGAGACTCCAGGATTAACTCACATACCCAAGATCACCAGGCTAGTATATAGTAGGTAGGGTTGAACCTGGTTCACCTGACTCCTGTTCTCAGATATGTTCCACTTTACTATGCTGTGATAGAGTGAGGGGGAAGCAAAGTTGATTCTTGGTTACAAAACTTAAGAATCATTTAAGGGTGTCACTGTTATAAGCAGGAATCATTTGATCAGACAGTGGGTTAGACTGGAGGTGGTGAATAGATATTTAAGGTAGTGGGGGAGCAAGAGAGTAGTGAAGACTTGAAACTTAGGGGAAATGCTGAGGCTCAGGATGGACCTCTAGACTTGGGTTGCAACTGTAAAAGCTGATAGTTGATATTGGTATAGGGGGTGGATCACCAAATCGAAGAACACTCAAATAACATGAATGTGTACATTAAAATATTGTGAAACATACTCTTTAAGGCCCAGGATGTGAAGAAGAGCCAATAAAAGGGTCAGTGAAGTGGTTAGAGAAGTAGAAAAAAATGACACAAGTAGATGGTGGTCACTATTGTCAAATACTAAATAGGAAACATAGGGGGTGACAAAGAATAGCTAAGGAAATTAAGAGCATCCTGATGAGAAGTTTAGTGAATTTGAAAAGAGAGGAAGCATAACTGCCTTGAGTTCCTCACCAAAATTTGTACTTTCCAATGGTATTGCTTGCTGGTAACACACACACACACACACACACACACACACACACACACACACACACACCTCTAAGAAATGTAGATATTATTTTTGTTCTCAAAGTATTTATAATCAGTACGGAGGAAAGGATAAAGCAAACATGCTCAATACTACCTGGTGCTAAGTTGTATGGGACACAGCAAATACAGTTTAATATTGAACTATTTTCCCCTTGTTTGAAGCTCACATTCCCTTCTTTGGGAACTCAGCACATTCTGATAGTGAAGCAAGTGAATGGGTAAAAGCTGGCAAACATGGAACTCTAGAACCCTGTCCTGGTGGTATATCCAGTGTCTAACCTGATTAAAGAGAAAATTTTTGTCATATCAGTCGCTGAACATTTTGATTATACTCGTGAAGGTACATATTATTAGCACTACATGAAGTTTCTATAAGTCAGAAAAAAACCAAACCAATAAACCAAATGACTCAAGAAGTAGTGGTGATATTAATCCTTTTAGTAAAATGATTATTAATTGTGGATTAGTGATATATTAATCATGGATATGTAGGTACATCTAAGTTTGACATTCCAATGCTAAATTTAGGGACTCCCTGGGGGCGCAGTGGTTAAGCACTGCGCTGTGGAGCTGTGGACAGTGGCAACGTGAGTTCGATGTCCGGCAGGGGAGATTCCCACGTGGCATGGCAGACCTCTCCTGCTTCACCCCTGCTGCTCCCCTCAGTAGTATATTTCCATCGATCTGCCTGTTCTGCTCCCCACTCTGTCTCTGGTGCTCTCACCGCCCCATGCCTGTGGCCTGTACCCCAGCTTGTATGCATAAATAAATCATAAAATATATATATATAAATATATATAAATAAATATATATAAATATATTTTTATATAAATATAAATATATAAATACATATATATATAAATTTATATATATATATATATATATAAAAAACAAATGCTAAATTTAGATTTCAGCATGCAGTTGTTCTATGTAAAATGATTGCTAGTCTAGCCCTGGCTTCACTGTTAATTAGCTTTCTGGTCTTGCTAAGTCATTGTACTTCCTACATTTATTTTATTTCTTTATAAAACAACTGGGCTGAAAATGTGGATCAGAATGATTTCTGCCACAGATAACAGAAAAATCCCATTCAACTAGCCTAAAAGCTAAGGATTCATCACATGTATAAAGAAGTCCACAGGAAAGGCAATATTTAGGAAGGATCATTGAGACTCCAGCTCCATTTTATGAGTCTCTTGGGTTTACCCTCTGCATGTGTGGACTGCGTGCTCAATGCTGGTAGAATAAGAGGGACATTGCTTTTCTTGTTTTTTGTTTGTTTGTTTGTTTTTAAGAATGAAATACCCAATGCTTTACCTGCCAAATAGACTTGCCCTGAATTTTTTGCCAAAGTTGTGTCATATCTCCTATTTAAACCGATATCTTGCAAGGTTAATGAGACACTAATGATTGGCTTCTACTATATCTGCCCTGCCTTCTGGGGATGAGTCTCAGTTTCCCTGATCATTAATCTTAGGTACCCCACAAAATCAGAATTATGTTAGGAAGAAGGAAGAAGAGAGTGGTTGCTGTGTAGACAATATGATCTCCTTTTATTGAATTAAATTAATTGCCTCCATTGTCAATAGCCCTTCCTTCCTACTTCAAATGTTACCTACTCAGACTTAAAATCCCAGCACTCCCAAACAGGATAAATCCATTGCATACAAGAAAGTCTCTCAGAGGAGGACAATTAAACAGAACATCTGAAGTTTTTTTCTAACTCCATGCTTCAAGGAGCTCTAAGAGGGAGAATGGATTTACTCAACAGACTATTGCATAGTGCTAATAATACCAGGCATCATGATTTTTATTCCCATTTTCACTAAGTTGTATTTTCTGGTTTTATTTTAGCAACAATCTTCCAGGTGCAGAGAAGAGTCCCTGGAGTACAGGTCAGTTTGATAGAGTTGCTACTCAGGGAGTACAATGCACTTTTGCTGAAATACTACTCTTAGGATTTCAGACAGGTGTGCCTATTGACTAACACTGTAAAATAAGTGAACTATTCTCAGTCAGTCACACTGACTCACTGTATTCTGATAAAAAAAAGAAGGCAAAGTCAGGGAGAATTAATGAGGGAGTTGAAAAGTGGGGGAAAGAAGCCCATTGACTAACCAATAACATCTCTTTAGTTTCTTGGACATTGTGAGCAGATCTGATGATTTTTATTTTGAATTCTTCCTGATTTATTTCTGAATTTAATCTGTATCTATCATCTTAGATCTATGGAAAACTCATCTCACTAACTAGATTATGAAATTTCCAGTGAAGTATCAGACCTTAAATTATTATATACATCTGATAATGCATCCAAGGACCAGCTCAGATTAGAGCTCAGAAACTTCTATAACCTTAGGGAGGAATTCAATGACTAACACAAAGCATCAGTTCAAAAAAACTTCTCAACCTGATGTTTTTCTTTCACCAAGAACATGCCCACTAACTTCTACTCATGCTAATGTGTAGAATACACGTTGACAACTTTATCTCCTGTTTAGCTTCAGTTTGAGAAGAAGTGCTTTAATATGCAGCAGTTTACAGTTCTTTATATTTGAGACATATTTCTGGTAATGTGATTATTTATTATTAACTACACTGTAGACCAGAGATTCATAGTTAGATCAAGAATTAACAATATTGTCAGATGTAGAAAAAAATAACTTTGAAATTTTCCTGGAGTCAGCCTCACATGACTTTAAATGACTTTCAAATCTTGAATGACTTTCACCAATTTTCCTCATTTTCGCCCTTCTTTTAGGTTGAGGTTTTCTTTCTCCTAATGATTCCAA
>PVIJ01000233.1:72500-212500 GCA_004024925.1 Scalopus aquaticus | reverse complement strand
AAATTACGGTTGCAATGAACTTCTCTTGCCAAGTCAGACAACTGAGAAATAAGGCGTGACAGAGGATAGCATCTGATTAGCTTGAACATGCTAGAGAAATGATTGGCATAAGTTTTACCACAGAAATAGAAAGCACTATGCTTAAGTATCCAGTGGGATTTGCATACCTGAGGAACAGCAGTTCAAACAGCAGAGTGTGAGGTCAATCAAGAATAACTGGTTAAGAAATTCAATTGGTGGCTATTTTCCCCATGCTTTTTTATACTTAGATTTAATCCCATTTCATCCAGACTGCTATTAGTTGGCACTGATAGAATCAAAAGCTTAGGTTACAGTCACAAATTAGCCTGTTAAACATTGTTCTATTTCCTTAAGGTAAGTATACGCAATTCTTTAAAAGGGAAAAAGGTTTTTCCCTCCTCCCCTTTAAATATCACCACAATCATTGCAAATTTATGTCAGAATGAATTCTAATATTTTCCATGAGTCTACACGTTTAGTTACTAGGTCATATACTATCTTATGTTTTGTTTAGTTTGTAAAGAGAGGCCTGCTTTGGGCTCAGGGTTCAAGTGCTACAGCTACAAGTAGACTGTCCAGGAAAATTCCAGTCTCTACATTTTACCTCAAAGTGATTGTTTGGCAAGCTTGGGAATATCAAAATTTAAAGAAATTATGGATATCCATAATGAGGCAGCTTAAATCTATCCACGTTTAGAAGAATATATTTTGTGTCTTATTTTATTATAATGCAGATATTTTTAAAATCACCTTTAGCTATTTTAACATTCACAAACATAGTCACAACTTTTTTCTTTATATGTATTTTTAAAACGATGCCCTGAGTGAACACAGTTTTCTTTTGAAATTCCATATAGAGATGACAAAATAAAATAAGACAAAAGTGAGTGTACTGCCAGGTAGTAATGCCCAACAAAACTACTTATAAAGGATGGTAGAGACAATGGCAAGGGGCCCAATTCAGGTGCTCAGTCTCCCACTAACTAACATTTGAAAATGTTTAATCTTAGTTATCTCTATACTGTGGCTTTTCTCATCTGTGAAATGATGAAAGTGGAAGAGATGAAGGCATTCTTCATTCAAAATTTCTCTGACTTCTTGTTCTCACTTAATAGTACAAAAGCACAGATAGATTTTTTTAATATAAAAACTTTTAAATTTAAGACACTGATATCGGAAGTTCTGACCGAGAGTTAGAAAAGTGTGTGTGGTGTGAAAGGAAAGTATCATTCCTCCCTCAGATGTTTCTCCAGATTTGATAAGCAGCATAAACACCTCACACCTCCATTACCATCTTTTCTGTATTACTGCTAAAGCATTCAATAGTGAACTTTCTCTGATCAGACTTCAAGAAGTCATGTCACTTAGAGGCAAAACTTTTTAATGGTGTGCTCTATTATATCATAGCTTGTTTCACTTCACTCTGGGAAAAGTCTTAGTCAGCTGAAAACTTTGGGACATCCAAATAGTGATAAGCATTAGCCTCTGAAGTTATAGACACTGAGTGGTACACAACAGGTCAAAGAAATGTAAATGTGAAAGAAAACATAGAACATTTAATTTATATCCACCTAAACTTTGGATCTACTAGCTACAAGTAGTTGTGGGTGATAGAAAGAGATCATCAATATATGGTATGATGGAACATAATTTGAATATATATCATACAGCAATTAAAACACTTAAAAAACAGATGTCTGTGACCCCATCCTCAAAAGTACAGGTGATAACTGGCACATTGTCTAATTTTTTTACTTCTTAAAAGTTAATTTCTTTACTTTTTATTATTAGTCATGTATTGCAGTATTAAAATTTACATAAAGGCGAGGATAACACATGATCTTTATATGTCATCTTATTAAAATGAAGCTATTTTTAATACTTTTAAGAGGCCTATCAGAAAACACAATTTATATCCTCAAAGTATATTTTGTCAGTTTCAAGTATAATTTTTGCATTCATATTCTTTTATGAATTTTAATGGAGACACTTAAATTGTAATTATTCCTCTCAGCTCAAATGCAGGTAACAAATGGAATTCAATCAGTGTTTGCGCATAATGACCATCATTAAGAGAGAAATAATAATGACATTCTCTCTGCATTAAACTTGCAGACTCTTTACACAATGATCTGAATCCCATTATTGATCTCCATGGAGATATGCAATTGTCACCTATTCTGCATAATATCTGAATGTTAAATACATTTGTTTGGAACAAATATTTTAATGAATACAGTCAGTTCCACTTAATTAACTATCTGATAACTGAATATTTTTACTTAATAATTCAACTTGGAACATCAAAATTGTTCTATTTTTTATTCAAACACACTTGAGATTAGTCATAGATATTCATTTGAATGTTCATAAAATGTATGTGGAGTTTTAAATTCCCCTTGGCTTTCTTTAAAGTACATCCATTAGAGGGACAGTGGAGAGGTATTTTTCATCTGTTTGAAATAATTTTTTCCACTCAATGTTATTTAAAATAACCCCTTAGAAGATTACCTGTAAAATGTGTTTTCTGACCAAAATCCTTCGCCATCTAACTTCATTTTTCATGGAATTGTTCACAAGAGTGACACTGTTCAGATTTATTTACATATATACATTTTTAATGTGGACATGTGGTGTGAGGAAGAAGATAGGAATAAAATGTTGAATTCACTTGTGCAGAAAGCTCTAGTAAGGTCTTAATGGGTGAAAATGTAGCCCATTGTCCTTCAGAAAAGAAAAGCCAAGATAATATTTGTAGAAATTGTAGCAATAGAGTGTATGAATAATTACTAGATTAGTTTCCTCAGCCAAGGGAGAGGTGTCAGAGCGGCAGCAGCACTCTGTGTCTAGCAACAGTTTGGTCAATGGAATCCACAGATTCTGCTGAGCACCCTCCGGAAGACCAGCATGTCCTTGGATATGAGGGCCCCATCATAAGTGCAGCACAAGGCCTGGCCTCAGGAAGCTCACTGCCTGGTAAGAAGCTCACTCCCACAGTAAGTTCTACCACAGGTCATACATGGCACTGATTTGTAGAAGTGCAATAGAAGGAGCCTGAGGGAGCAATTGTTTGGTCCCACACACCAAGAGACATGTGGGTGTCTTCAGAGAGAAGGCAAACTTTGAATTGTGTATTACAGGATGAAATAATTTTGCCAAGTTTAAATAGGGGTAGAAAGGCTTTAGAATATAAGAATCTCATGAAGAAAACTTGGAGGCATAACTATATGAATCTTTCTGAGTACAGCAAGTATCTGGGGGTGCAGAACAAACAGCAAAGAATAGAAATGATGCTATAGCTGCAAATGATTGAACATTTTCTGGGTCTTAAGACTGTGACATAAATCTCCAACACTTGATAAAGCCCGGTATTATATCATTTATATAAACAAACGAGGAAGCTACATTTAGAAACATAAAGTGACTGCCGATTGTTACCTACTCAGTAAGGAGGGGAACTGGAAGTTGGCCAGGGCTTCTAGAGTGTAAAGGCTGAACTCCAAGCAGAGTTAAAATGAGGTTGGAAGGGCCTTGAATTGCATGCAAAGGAAATTTCGGCAGGAGATTAACAGATTAATAATTTAGAAAAAGAGTTTGGTTGCAGGGTGTGGACCAGATTAGAGATAATTTGAGGTCAACCTGAAAATTATAAGGTTGCTTTATTAATCCAGGTGAGATTACCTCAACTAGCAGAATGACAATGAGAACAAAGGGGACAGGTGTAGCAGACTTCTTGCAGTAAAATTAACAGGGCTAGGTTTTAGAGTGGGTAACTGGGACTATAAAAAATGCCATTATGGGAGAAAAGAATTGTAATTCCAGGGATGGAGTGAGGTTTATATAAAAACATTTTAGACTCCACAGTTTGAAACAATGTTGATTTAAAAACACTTCAGTTTTATTTCTATGAGGCCTTAGAAAAATTCAGCAAGATTTAGTTTTCCTTTATGTTCGTTTCCAGTTTAGTACCCTTTCTTCCTGACCTCTATCTGTCCCCTGGTGCCTGGGCAACTAATGTAAAAGGAAGCAATCTGATTAATTCACACATAAATACCAGTGACTTGATATGTTAATCCTTCCAATGCTATTAAAAGGGTAAAAGAAGATTGCTTGATGGAGGGCAATACTCAAAGCAAAGATTAAAAAATAACATTCATTTATTTGTTAATTTCTTGTGTGTCAAGAATGTTCTGGGCTTTTGGGATATATAGGTAATTACAACACTGTCCACACCAGGTGTGTTGCAGGTGGGACTGACATGAATCTTTGGAAGCCAGACCTCGGTCTCTGATAGAGATAGTGATGCTGCCCCTCCCCCGGATGTCCTTGCTCTGATCTCCACACAGTGTGACTATGTATATTACACAGTAATGGAACCAAATTGTAAGAGGGGGGTCCTCAGGAAAGGGGAGTGTCCCAGGTTCCCTGCCCCACCCAAGGGAGGCTGGAGCTGAGCAGGAGAGATAAGAAGTTGGAGAAAGAAAAAGAGGAGAAGGAAGGAAGCAGTATGGAGAGCCAGAAGCACAAGGAACAGAGAGACATGTGAAGAAGCTGCACTGGCCTGGACGGATTGAGACAGATGTGGGTTAGAGACCCGTGGGGAGGTGACAATGGCAACGTTGATCTTGATTTTGATTTTGCTCTTTTCCTCACAGACTTGTCTGACTGTTTCTGACCATTTTCAATGGGTCCCTGCTGAAAGGTGTTTTAGGTTCATGGCAGGCTTTCGGGTCTTGCCTTGGGTCAATCCCATTTGGGTGGACTTTTCCCCACGAGATGATGGGTAACTTTGGGTGTTTAGTTTAGAACTATTATTCTTTGTCTTTTCTGTATTATTACAGTAATTGTATTAAAGTTTCTTTTCCACTTAAGGTCTTATATGTTTTATCTTGATGAGGCGGATGGCAGAACCTATTTAAAAGGGGCAGGTTTGGGGGTTCTCGGGTGCCCTTCTTCCTGGGAGTCACCACGTACAGATACAGATCAGATATGAGTCGTGCGGATCGTGCGGACACCACATAAGTGGTGTATCGCGCGCACTGTGGCCCAGAACTGCCAACCAAGCGATCCTCCAGTCTCAGCCTCTCAAGTAACTGGGATTACAGGTGCTTCTGGGGTACCCGGCTCCCTGCCCTGTAACAAAAGCAAAACCAAAACAAACAAACAAACAAAAAAACTTTGCAGAAGGAATAGAGGTCAGAGACCTTAAAGTGGGGAGAATTAGCCTCTGTTGTCTCAATGGGTCTGGCTTAATAACTTTGGCCCTTAAAAGTGGAAGAGGAAGAAAGAGTCAAGGAGAAAGGTGTGACAGAAATGAAGGCAGGGGAGATTAGAAGCCTGAGCAGAACTCAAACCCCACTGGGGCTTTGCAGTTGGAGGAAGCTGGTCACCAGCCAAGGAATAAGAGGTCTCTAGAAGCTGGGAGCTGCTCTTGTCTGAGCGCTGAGGAAACAGAGATATAAGTCCTCTTACTGTGAGGAGCTGATATCTGCCAACCATGGAATGAGCTAAAAATACATTTTTCGCTAGGCAACTTACCTGCAGAAAGGTAAGAGGATAAACTTTTGTTGTTTTATGTGGCTAAATTTGTTAATACAGTAACAGAAAACAAATGCAAATGGGAATGAAAATAATGCTTACTTTAAAAAGGTAAGGAGACAATTACGTATAATAATGTATTGTTACATCTTATCATTAGAAAATATCAAAATTTTTGCTCTTGTAAGACTGATTCTAAGTTTAGCTCTTGGCTCTCAGAGGGTATTTCCATTTTGCTAGGAGAACTCTGGGGCCATGCTAGCCCTCTCTATTCAGAGTCTCAGCCATCAGTTTCAGAAAAATGGTGTTGAACCTCAGCTTAATTTAAAGGCAGACTCAAGTCCCTATATTCTTTTTGAGACTCACCTCCCCCATGAATGATAATGGGAATGAAATGAAGTCTACTTCCTTAGAGAAAAGAGACAATTCTTGCCCTTCATCACACTTTTCCACAACAAATGAAATAGTCTTCAGATATTATTCAAATGCAATTTACATTACTAAAGAGAACACTTCACCTTTTAGTCAAAAACATTTGCATTTAGTCACTGATTAAGTCGTGGTTTCTCCAGAGGAACAATGGGGTTAGTGTTTGTATTGTACTCTGACATCAAAGATCAAATTCAGGTATTTTGCACAGAAAGGCAATGCAATTTCTCACTTATTTTGCAACAATTACACCCCATTTTTGTCCTCAGGGTGTGACCTGTGGTTGGTGCCCAGCATACCTCTCCTTGCATTTTACCATCACAGAGCAAGGTGGTCCCTTCCAAGTGTCAGCTTAAGGGTCTGTGCCTGAGGGTCTCCCTCTGGTCTCCAGAGTATGTTCTGTTTGCAAGTCGGGACAGGACAGGTGTCCTAGAGAATTAACATCTTCTCTATGACTGACAGGGGTTAATGTATAAATCTCCCTTCTCTCTCAAGTAGAGTAATCAGATTTTCCTGGGAAGACTGGACTTTAGTAACCAATAGTGGCTTCCTGCTTGATTAGTTACCACATACTGCTTGTCTTCTCTTCTAATCTAACTTGATCACTTCTACATCAGTGTTTCTTGAGATTGCTTTACAAATAAACTATATGTAATTGAATCTTCACTTAGGGTTGGCTTCTGGAGGAAAATCAAATAGGAAACTAGCCTCCTGGGCTCTCCTTGCTCCTGCCCCCACCCATTGGTTGAAGACACCTTACGTTTCCAAGGATGAAGCATGTGATGTAAAGAAATACCTTCATCTGCCCGTGCTTTCCATGCTCCAACTCCTTACCCCTGCCCTTGACTGGTTTGAAAATAAAATGTGAAACCATCAGAATCAGCGATTATAGACATTAATCTATAATCCAGCCAGTAACTATTCTGAACAAGTACTATATTATATTATAGATACTATGGGCATTGAAATAAAACATACTGATGCCCTTTCTGTAATCTTAACTGTCTAGGAGACAAAAAGTAACAAAAAAAATTATTCAAATAAAATATTCACTTCTAAACTTTTTTCATAAAAGTAGAATATATTATTATTCTTAAATAAATGTATCTTTCAGCTTTTAGCATGCTGTTGAGGTTTTACAGAGATTTCAGGTGTAGTATCTGGTTAACATACTATTTATATAATAGTGAAAACAGCATCTATTAGCCAATGCAATTAGACTAAGAAGCATGAGTTATAAAATGAAATAGTCACAATATAGTGTTTAAGATGGCTTTCCAGTGGCCAGGAAATTCATTGCCAAAATGCTAAGCATTGGTTATCTCTGTTAGGAAATGATGAGGGAAACTATTTTATTGAATTTACTTGTCATAATCCATTCAGGTTGCTATAACAAAAAAAAAAAAAAACCCTACAGAATGAGTGGCTTATAAACAACATTGCCACCCAGCTACAAGGAGCAAATACATGGCAAGGAGATCTAAACATTTCTGAGTGTTCACTAGGTATCTAGGAGAGTATCCATCTTTAGTAGGTGGGCCTACACTTTAGATTCACCTAAAACTTATCTCTAAAGTCCTCTGAATATTTTGTTCCATGCTGTTAATATTTTGGAGGAAAATGTACCTCTGAAAACAAACATTTTCTGAATATATGTCACTATAAGCCATGTTTATTAACAATTGCTTGGCTCCCAGAAAGGTATTTCAATCTGCAAATTAAATTGTTTCAATTCGGGAAACATTTTTACTATGTTTTGAATGGGATTTCTGTTCTGCCTATTCTTTTGTTTTTAAAATGCTTATTTTTTTGGTCTGCTTTGTGTATCCTACTATTCACTGTTTTCTCTCTGATTATTTCATTCTAGATTCCTTTTTCTTTTTATTATTGCCAGTACAGATATTCTTACCCAGGCCTGGTTCCCTAGCAATTTTCTACTTGTGAGTCTCTGCTTATGTAAGCCTGACTCCCTGGTTGCCTGTCTCTCCAATCTTGGGGGAAGTGGTTTGCTCTGTGTCTCCCCTCCCATCTTTTACGGATCTTAGAAGAGTTGTTAATTTTTCAGTCTCTTTAGTCTTTGTTATTAGAATAGAATGGCTACTTCCAAGCTGCTTACATGTCGTAAGAGAAACCAGAACTAGTTTTCTTAAATTTTAGTATTAAATCCTGAACCTCCTTTTCATTTTAATGTATTCTTATAGCAGTTCATATTCCATCTATCATTTCACAGAGTTCATATATTCTTTAAAATGAAAGAAATGTCTCCCCATACCAATCATCAGTTTCACATGATAAATTGATTACAATTGACCTAAATTATGAACTTTTCTATTTGTATATTGTTATAATAAAACATTTAAAATAAATACCTAGTTTTAACATACTTATCTTTAACATATTGTATTTTCTGCTACTTGCAGGTTTTTATAAGCTCAAATTGTTGCTTACTTTTTTCAGCTTTTCTTTATTCCATTTATAATTTGCATATGCATCCATACAGAATTATACCCTAAACAATTTTGAATGAACCACATGTCCTCTATCTTTAATTAAGAATAGTTTGCATCTCCTCTTTCATCACTCTTATATTTTAACTTGAGGGTTTATTTATTCACACAGCAACCTGATGAAATTTGAAGACTGCTGAGGTTACAAATAATGTATGTGAACTTTATTTGATTGTTCATTTAATAGAATCTTGAGTTAAGAAACAAGTTGACAATCTCTGCCATTTAATTTGAGTGATTAGACTATTTAGAATTAACAGAAGTATTATTTGCTTTAAATTCATCCTCCTTTAACCATTTTCCCCCCATCTAGTCTTTATTCCTTTGTTTATGACTTCTTTTGGATTGAGTACTTTTCATGATTCCCATTTTAATATCTCTACTATTGGCTTATGAGTGATTCCACTTAGACTTTAAAAATAATTTCTTTGGAGCTTAATTCATCACAGTCTATGCTCAAATAATAGTATATTACTTCACATAGAATGCAGGACCTTTTACTATTGAACAATAGTAAAATCTTTTGTCAGTTGTCTTACATTTTATTTAAAAGTTATAAACTATGATCCATTATATTCAATAATTATCATTATTTTAAACATTAGGTATCTTTTGAAGAAATTAAAAATTGAAAAAAAAGGATTTTATATTTATCCACATATTTATTATTTCCAAGTTTTTGTCTGGTCTCATTAGATATCTGTCTGAAGAATGAATTATTAAAAACATTTCTGACAATGAATTGCTAAAAACATTTCTGGCAATGAATTTTTCAGCTTTTATTTGCCTGGAAAATGGTAGTTTTGTGAGCTATTTTCATTGTACAAATTCTAGATGGAAGTTTTTTTTTAAATATATATATATTTAATATATATTTAATATTTATTTAATATTTAATATATATTATATATATATATATATATATATATATATATATATATATATATATATTGCATCGTATTATTTTTGTGCAATGTATGCTTTTTCCTTTCAGGCATATTCCCCGTAGATGGTTTTTAAAAAAAAAAATTCTAGAATTTCAAATATATTAATCTTTTGTCTTCTTGCCTATATATTTTCCATTAAAAAGTGTGGGGTAATTCTTTTTAAGTTGTATTATTATTTTTTTATTAAGGTCACATCAACTCTGTATATAGGTTCACACCTCTTCAAATGTATATAACCATACCACAACCCCTACCAAAGCACAAATCTCTGTTCTTTATGTAACACAAAATTTTCTGTAGATGCTTTTTATAATTTTTCTTCAGAACTAGTTTTCATAGATTTGACTATATTATGCATTACTCTGATCTATCTAATCCTATCATCTATCTATCTATCTATCTCATCATCTATCTTTCTTTCTATTCATCTGTTTAAAGCTATTTTTGTTGGAGGTTGCTTAAAATGTTGGATCTTAGGGTTAGAGTTATCATCTCTAACTAAAAAAACATTCTAAGTATTATTTCTTCACTTTTGAGTTTATTGTCCTCTTCTGTTTGTACTCCAGTACACATATGCTCTACTAATTGATATTGTCATAGAGTTCACTGATACACTATTGTTTTATTTTATTCCTTTTTGTCCTTCTCTCTGGGCAATTTTAACTCTGTCTGCAAGTTCACCGACCTTTTCTTTTTAGGTGCTGATCAGTGCTCTTAATCTTAACCAGTGCATTTTTCAATTCAATATTGTTTTTTTTTTTTTTTTTACTTTTAGAAGCCCTGTATTCTTCCATTCTTGTTCTTCTTATGTGTATGTTGTTCTTCACACCCTTGAGTGCACGTATAAGATTTTAAAGAACTATTTTTAGGTTGCAGTATAGTAATTCCATATGTCTGTCATTCTTGGATTTTCATTTATTGTTTTTTTTCCTCCAAATCTTATTTTCTTGTTTCTTTGCTTACCTGGCACTTTTGATATTTGTGTTGGAAATGATAGATTTTACATTGCTGAGTGCTGGATTTTGTTGTAGACTCTTAAAAGAATGTTGGATTCTGTTTTGGTGCACAAGTCAGTTACTCAAACCATGATCCCTTGGAGGCTTATTTTGTGTTTTGTCATGGATGGTACAGAGCAGCTTTTCCTATGAAGCTGTTATTTAATGTGATCTTTCTAAGATCTCCCTTTTGTCTCACGTATTTCAAAGTTTTTTTTTTACTCTGGCTCACTGGAACAAAACTATGCCTACCTAGGTTTGAACTCTGGGAATTATTACACCTCCTGCTTTCTTTCTTTTTTTAAAAAAGATTTATTTATTTATGAATACAAGAACTGGAGTGTAGGCCAGAGGTGTGGAGGGTAAGAGGATTCACCAGACACAGAGTGGGGAGCAGAAGAGACAGACCCACTGAAATACACTGCTGAGAAGAGCAGTGGGCAAGATAGGAGGGTCAGCTTGTGCCACGTGGGCCAGCTCCCTGGTCTGGGATTGAACTCATGCAGCAGTCAGTGGCTGGCGATAGCTTGATAGCGTTGAGACTTTAACCCCTGCACCACCAGGGAGGCCCCACCTACTGCTTTCTTATTGTTTTTCAGTGATTCTTTTTCCTAGACTCAGAAACTTTTTTCCTCACAAATGGGAGATCAATCAAATCCTTAAGAAGATGCTCTACAGAGCACAAACTTTTTTTTCTGTTTATTTGCACCACCACTCTACTCTGTAAAAATCTCACCTCCTTGATCTTCCTGAGCTAAGAGCACTGCTTTCTCACTCAATGCCCCCATTCTGGGCTTCATTACAGTCTCCTGTGCTGTGGCCTGAAAACTTGCTCTGGACAGTAAGCTGGACAATCAAAATTTATCTTGTTTGTTTCCATTTTTTTCAAGAATCTCAATCCTGTGATGCCTAATGTCTTCTATCTGACAGTATTTAACATTTTTTTTTAGTTTTAATTTTCTAGTTATTTATACTACGATGGAGAAGTAGAAATATGTGATATTCTCTTTGTTTTTTCTTTACAACTCTAATAATCAGCAACTTATGACAGTTTTTCTGTGTGTCCTAATAACATTACTGATGTGTTATGTGACTCTACCCAATTGCTTTCATTTAATGTTTGTCCTTTGTTTTTTTCATGACACGCTCTGCATGCTGCAAGGAGGTCCCTTCATACCTTAGATGACACCCCCACTTCTGAAAAAACTGAGAGGTACCATTAGAGGGACCAAAAACAAACACAATTGACATTCACAAACTTGTTTGGTTAGACATGATGGTGAGATATATATTTTGTCCCGTTCTACTTCCTACCACACACGCATACACAATCATATTACTTATAAACACACACTGTGAAACATGTTCTACAGAGTTATATACCCACAGCTGTAAAAGTAGCTTCCAGTAAATTTGTTGTCTTCTTTGCCACACATGCATTCCCCTTTAAAGTTCATCTCCCTGACCTCTCTACTCTGCCTTATGCCAAGAAAACATATTTGAAATATATGAAGAATATGCCAGAATTTTTTCATTAACTTGAATTTGAAGCGCAAACTCTCTTGTGGAGATGAGGTTGTGTCTGCTCCTAGTATATTCCTGCCATTTGGTACGAATTTTTCTGCCAAAATTTTATGTATTCTTTCAAGTTGGTTGGACCTCTTTACTTATTTCTGGATCTAAAAGTTGACTCAAATTTTTGGTTTTATTTCTGATAAATTTGTTCACTTTTTAGAAGTAAAGTTACAGCATTACTCTTTAAGATATTGAAATGCTATGCAGACAAGTTTGTTAAACACATATTGCTTAATACTGGTGGAAACTGTAAGATGATATAACACTGGATAACAGGAAATGTTATTTTAAAAAGTAATCCTGACAAAATATTAGTAAAAGAAACAAAGCACAGTGACATTCCTGAGAACATTCTACTTGATCACTTATATGCTTTAAAAAATTTTACACAGAAGAGAGTGTCTTTGAGAATGTAATTCAGGGTATCTCAAATAAATTTTCTTTTCAAACATTTATTAAATTGGAAAGTCAAGGGAATTTATTAATGCAATGCATCTAGATTTAAAATGGGAAGTGATCAAATCTTATGAAATTCTTGTGGAAAATAATGATTTTAAAATAACATATAAAGACTCATACTGGTTTAAATAATTACACTCAAATTTAATGACTAATGAACAAATGTCAACCTAAAGAAAGGTTGCAAATGGTATGTTATAACTCTCCCTACTGAGTTTTGATTTTGCAATGAATTAGATAAGAATATAAAGTACACCCTTTTAAGTTTATGGACAAAAAAGTTGAAGACAGTGGTAAATATATTTTCATGTCAGAATTATGATCTAGAAAGATTTTGGCAAGCTGGAACACTGACTGCAAAATGCAATAGTTACATGAAAGTGGCAGATGTGGCTACATAACAACAAACCTATTCAAAAAATTTTGACTTTGGAGTTTTAGGGACTATTTGCTTAGTATTACACAATATTATATCCAGGGTCCAAAAGCTTATTGCAGCCATAGTCTGCTTTGATAGATGTATGGCACTAGCAATGTAGTCTCCAAGAGAATATGAGATGTTAGTCCTGCTCTATTTTATGAAGGTATGAGCAATTCTAAAATGTGGAAGACACTTGAGGAATTGGGCAACTATATTGTGGGCAAAATACAGTGGGCAAAGAGATGGGTGACATGTAACACATATAAACAACACATAGATGAAAAAAGAAATTGATCACCTAAACTTCATGAAAAGAATATCTATGTCTTCATTTCTTGAAGGACTATTACATGAAAGATTGGAACTCTGTACGTCAAATGAACAGAACAGAACTAGTAACATCACCAGAGTGAAGTTAGATGTCAGACTCTTGGGAATAAATCTACAAACTGAGATGCTCAGAGAGTGACTCCTGGTTCTATCTTATTTATCCTGGTAATAAAATGAATGAATAAAATAAAATAAATGTGGAATGAGGAGCTTCTGAAGTATCTCTGCCACTGCAAGGTAGATCAAGAATTTCAAAGCGAAATCACATGAACTAAAGGGTTCTTTTAACCAAGATATTCTTCAACTCAATCTGACACAAACATTTCTTCCAGCTACAGACACCTTCACACTCTGTGCTCATACTTAAATCATCAATAATATAGTGCCACCCTTTGGAAATCTCTCACATGATTCCCCACCCCATATCTTGCCCATCTTTCCATTTCAACTCTAAATGTGCTCATTTATGAAAAAGTTCTTTATATTCAAGCCCATCTGGAACTTTTAGGGGACAGTATTCTATTTTCTACCCCCTTTTCCTGCTGTAAACCTTCATAGAGTTACCATCATATTAACATACTTTATATTTTACTTCTTTGTTTGCTGCCAATCTCCCCACACTACAATTTAAGTTCTACAAAGTCAGGTGTGTTGATTTCCTGGAGCTGCTATAACAAATTACTACAAACTGAGAGGGTTAAGTAACAGAATTTATTGTCTCATAGTTCTGGAGGTCAGAAGTCCAATATCAAGATACCAGCACAGGTGATTTCCACTGGAAGCTCTGAAGAATAATGCATTCCATGTCTTTCTTATAGCTTCTGGTGGCAGCAGCAACCCTTGATATTCTTTGGCTTGTAGTTTCATTTTTCTAGTCATTACCATTGTCTTCTATCTGTGTCCCTGTGTATTTTACTTTTATGTCTCATGAATTACTGGATTTATAGCTCACCCTAATTTCATCTTGAATTCCTTACTGTAATAACTTCTGCAAAACCCTTGCGCCAAATAAACTTGTATTCTGAGGTTCAGAGTAGACTTAGTATTGGGAGTCACAATTTAACTTCCTACAGCTTTGGTAATTTTCCTGTTGTGTTCACTGCTGTATTCTTAGCACCTGAACCAGAGTCTAGAATTCAGTAAATACTCAACAAATTTTAAATTTGTGCTATTTGAATATGTACGCAACATACCAAACAATATATTAGATTCTTAGAGCATTGCAATTTATTCCCAAAGTATATCTTTTTTTCTTACTCACTCATAAGTTCCTTGAGGGCAAAAACTCTATCTTTTGTGGTGTTTGAACATTCTGGATTTCTAAGAAGAATGCCAGGTATGTGATAGATACACGAATGGGTAAGAGAGACATTCCCTGCTTGGAAATATGTACTTTCGGAAGAAACACAATTTCCAAAAAAGGATGACATTTTTATGCCTAAGAGAACTATTCTTTACTCAAGGGTACATAGATTATAAGAAAATATATAAATAAAATCCTACATAAAATTCTAATATCAGGGTCTAATGGTCTAATTTGTCATTAAGATAAGCACAAGATGTACTTACTTAAACTACTTGTTATATTTATTTCTTACTATATATGTTAAAATACTTATAATGATTTTAATTTGTAAAATAAGAAAATCAGAAAAAGGAAGAGTTCAGAACCCATCACTAATAATTTGTCCTTCCCCTCTGCCCCCAATAAATATTTGTTAAAAATGCCAGAGGTCCTAATTTGCTTATTTTAAATTCACAGAAAAGAAAGTAGTTCCCAAATTGACTATTTTCTCTGTGATCTCTTTTCATCAGGGAAAAGATCCAGGCCTTCTTCTGTGAATTGTTGTTATACTCATTCAAGATTTATTTACTAAATTAGAAAATAAATTTAGAGTCTGAAAATATGGTTAAGACAGCAATTCACTCATATAGTTTCAGAACAAAATTTGGCATTCTACTCTTCTGATAAAATCTCACTAGAAATAAAGGCAGGAAATATCTTAAAGCATTTGAAGACTCTACTTGATGGGTTTTTAAAATCTGTTTTCTAATTTATTTTATGCCCCAAATATGCAATTAAATATTACTTTCCTTAACTGTTATAAACTTTACAAATATTATAAAGTGTGTGAAAAATATGTTACATATCCTATATCACTTTTCTTTACACCATCAGCAATTCACGTACTCACACTATAAAGGAAGAGCCTTGAATATCAGTTAGAACATTTTCAGATAAGAAAAAAGAAAAGTTAACTGTTGTACTGGTCCCTACATATATTCATACATACACACTGACACACATTAAGGTGCTGGTTTAACAGCCGGGAAAAGGTATCTTTATATAAAATTAAAATTATATAAAATTATATAAAACTATATAAAAAGGGTATATTCAATTTTATAATGGAAAACATCACATATGAACTATACTCCTTCATACACTAACACTCAAGTATTCAAAAGCAAAACTATAACTAAAAAAACTAAAACTGAAAAAAAAATCTGTGAAGAAAAAAAAACCTGAACCTATTATGCACTGACTGATTGGTTAACAGGGTCACAGGCCTGAGTTTTAGCAAAGTCTCGTAGTTCCAAGAATGGAGTCCAGATGCTTTCATAGGTATGGGTGTCATTATTTTTAGCCAAAGGAACCTTTCACCCCTAGTCACGTCAAAGCACAAAGAATTCCATAAATCAGTGCCAGGCTTGTTTTTATTCCTAAATACCTGACCACATATATATTTATGTCATGTAAATTTTATTGCCTTGTTTACAGGACAAGGATTTAAAAGATTAAAATGGACCTTTAAAATACAAATGTATTTTTTTAGTACTCTTTTCTGCTTTTCTTTACATCCCCAAATCTCTCTTAGTTTGAGCCATGAAATTCAAGTAGGCAGTTTAATTTTTATTACTGGTCAGTTTCACCTCTTAGATTCTAGGGGAAAAAAACAAACTACACCATTTCTGCTTGAAAACATGGTAAGAATTTCTTAAATGCAGACTTGAAGCAAGCGCATAAAGTGGAACATTTTTTATTTATCACAAGCTTTATAAATTTAAAAAGATTGTTTTTGCCTTAACTCTGAAAGAGTGCCTCTTTTGTCATTGAAAGATAAAGAAATATTTCAAATTCCCCAGTAATCTTAGGCTCACAAATGGAAACATTTGGTTGTATTTGATTCACAAGTACACAGGGTCCTGTCTGCTTTTGGTTCTGTGTAATTAGAATGTACAGATTTGACATCAAATGTGCTATATTGCAGTTACGATGTGAAGAACTCAGAACAAATGTGCAAAAGGTTGAATGCAATTTAAGCTACAATGTTCTAGAAGAGAAAGGAAGAGTGAATAAGCCAAGTAAAAGTCCTAAAGTCTATATAACAGATCAACACACCAAATAATGTTCAGGACTTGGCAATTATTGTACTCTGACCAATATAGAAGCCTGGCTAAGTAAGTCAGATCTCAAATGCCATACTAATGGTAATTATTTACTCTGTTCCCAGATCAGTTTAGCTGGATGGCATCCAAATTTGCATTTGACTATGTCCTGTCTATTCACACAAACCCACTATTCAGATTAAATTGACTGGCTATGAATTCATTGGTCAATAGTACTGACTGAACTGACCAGATTATTTGATATATATTAAGGGACTTTAAAGACAAACAAACATATGAGGGAAAAAAAACCCAAAAACTTTCTAATAACTCACTCATGTTCCAGTTTATCCATGACCTTAAAATTCTTTGTTATTTATTTTAGTTTTCTGTGTAAGACTCCAGGTTTATAGAACACAACAAGAAATTCTCCTTAGAAACAGATGAGGGAGTGGTTACGAAAGGAAAGGTACAAAGGGAAAATTTGACCTTAAAAATATTTCTGACCTATTAAATAGCTTAATAACTAACATTGCAGTAAATGTTAGTTTGAGACATTTCTCCAAGTCAAGTTCCTTAAGTAAAGTCCTTTTTTACTAATGGTTTGAGCCATTGAAAGGACAATGAAAGAAGACTATTTTTCTGCTGATATTTTAGGAGATGATAGGAGCCAAAAAAATGTGGGAATATTAAGAATGAAAATTATAACCTCTCCCAAGCAAGCACAACATGATCGAATATTTTTCTTTCTAAGGTATCCACACTCATTCCTTACTTAGCACACCATTTCATGATCCAAGGTGAGACTATAAGTGTGCCAACTGAGAGACTCTCTGGGACCCCCAAACCTGCACGCTCTAAAGAGGCTCTGCCATCCACTGCATAAAGAAAAAGCATTCTTTTAGTGTGAAAGACTATCAATGGGATTAATATACACAGAAAGAGAAAAAAGAAAAGTATAATAATTTTCCAATAAAATGCCCGGTTACCCATCCCCTTGTAGGTAAATGCCCAGTCAAACAGGCTTGGCCCTAAGCAAGACTGCTGAGACCTGAAAACTTGCCACAAATCTAAGGCACATTCTGGCACAGAACTATAGGAAAGGGACAGAAGAGGCCAGGAAAATTTGGGAAGAAAGTAGCAAAATCATGGTACCAATCAAGTTAAATAATGCCATTGTCACCTTCCCCCCAGGATCTCTCCCTTCCTTTAAATGTCTCCACTTCATGTGTCTCCTTCCATGTCCCCCAATTTCTGTGTTATAAGTACAAAGTTGAGAAGCAAACCCTCTCTTCTTCCTCACATCTCTCTCTCCTCCAGGCGTCTTCTTCAAGTCTTTCTCCAAGATCTCTCCCAGTCTTCTTCAGTTTCTCCTCCCTGCTCAGCTCCACCCCTCAATAGATGAGGCAGAAAACACGGAGCCTCCCCTCTCTATGGAGATCACACTCTAACAAGTGTCTTGCTTATACATCAGTGTTTTCTTCCTGCTCTTATAAATGAAGTACATGGCATTCCTGGATGGGTATGCCACCATCACTGCCCTTTCTGACTGCCTGTGATAGTTGTGAGAACTGTCATTCTTAAGTGGCAGTTGACCACTTTCCCCATACAGATAACCCACACATGGGCCAGAAATCTGCAATATTAGGTGTTCCTAGACAACCATGTAAAGAAAAAGCAAACAAAACAGATACTTTAAAGCTTACGTATAGTGGGCCACTTGTCTTTACATAACTATGGATAGGTGGACATGGGAAGACTTTCAAAAGGGAAAATAGTTGAAATGTAATTCAAAATGAAATTACAAACATGAAGGAAGAAATTAATTCAGCAATCATGGGAAGGCATGTGGGCAGAGCACCAAGAAGTATGTCCTATACAGTGTCAGAAGCTAGACTAAGGCTCAAGCATAAATTTAAATGCCACTAACTCAACTGGGATCCTATCCACTTTCTGACTTTTCCTTCCCATTTATTGTCTATTTTCAAGAATGTCTTTTTGGAGATTGGATGAACTGAGCCTATATTGTCACCAACAACCATTATGTCTTGATGGCACTATTCCAGGGTCTAGTAAAAATATCTACGGGAAAGGGAATAAAGAAATGTCCCACACTTTTGAAGCTAGCATCTAACTGGGGATGTTTATCTCAAATGTTGTGGAAGATGTATCAAAAAATAATTTTATTGATAGAACTCAGAAAACTGCATTTGTGTTCATTAGACTATATCAATCTGTGCATGATATTATTAGTCCACAGTGAACAAAATTTAAGGTAGGATCACTTCAGATGGGGAGAAAAAGCCAGAAAGATGAGTTAATAAAATTAATACTTGATTGGCGACAATCTAATTATTTTATATTTTTTGCTCTATTAATTTAATTTTAAAAATAGTAACATCTGTTGTTTTTGCTATGATTACCAAAATTAATGTTCATTATATATGCTAACAATGGAAATTTAAAAATCACAAAAAAGAAAGCTAAAAAAATTAAAACCTTAAATTTTAATAATTACAGAATAACACTTGGTATATTCCTGTTTTTCCTTCTCTTAAATATATGTATGTACTTTTAAATTATTTGGAATTGTTTATAACATGCTTTCCATTACATTATGAACATTTCTCCATATCTTTAAAGTAGGCTTATAAAATATGATCTTTAGATCACAAAGTAGTTCATTGGAACATAATTTATTTAGCCAATTCATTATTGATGTTTTGATTGCTCCATTGTTTCTTATATGCAGTTTGAATAACAATTTTTTTAAAACATACATCTTTATATGTCAGAGAGTTAGTGTGTGTTATCTTTATAAAAACTTACAAATTTCTTCCAGCAACCTGGTACCAATTTATATTTGCACTAGAGTGGTATATATGTGTCTATTTTCCAAATTCATGGAAACAATGGATAGATAATGCCACGTGAAAAAAATTGCCGACGTGGCATCCATTTTATTTGATCAACCAACCTGCAAGGACCTTAAGCTGACAATAGCCCTTCATGGTGTATGTCCTAGGTTATCCGCAAATACAGGTCCATGACATAACTTTTGTATGAGCTCATGTGCTCAATAGCCTCGGCCTCTCATGATCATTCTCTTTCGTGTCCCTTAGACAAGAACCCTGAACTTAAGTATCCACTAGTTTTATCTGACAAATCAAACCTTAGATCTGCTATTTCATTATAACTGGAGGAATGTCGGTCCACATTTCTGAAGGCAAGCTACGTGAATGAATACAGAGGCTTTAAGAATTAGAATGTTTCACTTTATAAGCTATAAATCCCACAATTAATAAATATTCATTAGAAAACTACTAAATGCTCAAAATTGTGATATTATAAATTCTGCAGGTAATATAAGGTCAAACATTGTTCCCAATTTCTAGAATGCTACATAAGGTTGGAAATCTGATAGAGGAAAGAAATTGGAGATTAAATCTTAGAACTATGAAGCATTTCCTGAGAATCAGAAGAGGAGAAAACTTTGCAAAGAACAGTTCTTTCAGTTATCACCTTAAACATCATCAAAATTATCATTGTTAATAAAGAACATGAAATCATGTGATCCCTAATAACATAGTTGATGTCACCTAAGACATATTCTTGCCAAAAATGTTTAAGAAGAATCTAATTAATCCTTTTGTCCTATTTTCCCCTCAAAAGGTAGATTAACTTTTTAAATTAATCAAGGGTACAAATTAGATGAATCCAGGGTATAAGACTTTTCTAAACACGCTTAGTTGAATATCTTCAAAAATATCCTTTTAAGTGAGTGGATATTTCTTGATAAAAGAAAAAAAATATCTAAATAAGCATAACAGTCAAATACCTAGTAACAAGAATGAGATTTATTAGACACTTTGGCTTAGCAAAATCAACTATATTGTTTAGGTGTTGATTTTATTTTATTTATTTATTTATTTATTTTTAAAGATTTATTTATTTATACATACAAGCTGGGGTACAGGCCAGAGGTGTGGGGTGGAGAGAGTGTTCACCAGAGACAGAGTGGGGAGCAGAACAGGCAGATCAGAAATGCACTGCTGAGGGGAGCAGCGGGCGAGGCAAGAGAGGTCTGCCACACCATGTGGGAATCTCCCTGGCTGGGCGTCGAACTCGCTGCCGACAGCTCCACAGCACAGCCCTCAACCGCTGTGCCACCAGGGAGGCCCAAGGTGTTGATTTTAGATTATAGAATCATTTGTAATTTTTATAGGCATAACAATGGTGGTGTGGTTTTGTAGAGGATGCCTTATTTTAAAGATGTATGCTTATATATTTAGGGATAAATTGTCATTATGCCTACAAATTATTTGGAAATGGTTTAGCAAATTATAAAAGATAAAGAAAACATGTAATTTGCTAAATTTGGGTGTTGAATATATGGGTAATTATTGAACTATTCCCTTCCTTTTTATATGTCTAAAAATTAACAAAAAGACATAAACTAATTTTAATATTGGTCATTGGCTATTACCCGTCAATCAAAGGGAGTCACTAGTAGGAGATGAATTTATATCTAAGAATTTTGGGTTTTGACTGCACTTTCAAAGTGGGGCAAAGTTAGGCAGATGGAATAAAAGGGGGAGTCATACCTGAAAGAGATTTAGTATAAACAAAATCAAGAGATTAAGATGACAGTGACATGTCATTTCCAGGAGCAATTTGTACTAGATTAAGCTAGCTATCTCATTAAACTAGCTTTCTGAACTTTATGATTAGTATCAATTTTCCCCAAATAAGAGGTTCCATGTTCAATGGGGGAATTTTGGAGGAGTGTGTTTACATGTCTTACTCTAAGTACTATGAGTCATTTCACTACTTGCCAATTTCATCAGCAAAATTTCTATTTTAAGGATCATGGCATTTCTCAGAAATGTTTCTCATATGCAGAGTTACATGGGAAAAATTCACTGTCTATAAGTTCATCATTGCTCTGTTATGCCTCCAAATATTTAAAAATCTGAATGCTACCAATCTGTTATTATTACCAGTCGCCAGTGATGACTTTTGTCTCATGTCTCAGAAAATGTTTTCTTAGTGAAACTTCTTCATGTTGTTCAATCATATTACCTATCATCCTCCCTGCTTTCCTTCCTAAATTCTTCTGTATTCCAGTTACAAATAATCATAATGATAGCTCTGCACTCAGTTTCTTACCTCCTGTATAATAGCAGCACCTAGCACTTAGACTGTATTTGATTTTTCACTTTCAAAGTGCTTTGCAATCAGTGACTAGCTGAGCTCCCTTACCCATGAAATTTATTTCTTGATGACAGAAGGAACAAATGCTTGGCATCTGGCTATGCCCACTATTGCCACCATGGAGTAGGGAGAAAATCAGTGCTGTGGATGGAAGAAGAGGTTAAGGGTCAGGAGATTTGTGTCCTATTTTTGACACTGTGCTTGACATATGCACATCTTGGTTTAAGGCAGGCAATTGCTCACTGTAAATTCTACCACCTGTAGGAGAAGGCAGATGGAATCCACATTGACAAGATGAGAGGCTCATTTGGCACAAATAGGATGCCTTGAATTTGGGACTCGAGGAACTGATAAACTGTGGAACTCTGCTGCCTGATAAAAATTGTCATCAGAGGGTTGAATATATGGAGACCATTCTGTCTTAACATGGTGTTTTCTATTAAAAGACCATCAAAGTTTCTGAAATTATATGGTGAGTCAAATATCTTCACTGTATTTACTTCTTATATTCTTTCCCTCCTTGTAAGTAAAGAGGTCTAGAAAAAGAGAGGGAAAATAAAGCTAGACTTGTTTGGTGACATTCAGTAAGCTAGGCACTCTTTTTCTGTGTCAGTCATTATGGTACTTTTAATGATTATAAAAACAATTAATATGATTTCTCATAGCATACATGATGAAATCTGGTGATCAAACTGAGAGTGTCCTCTCATTTAATTTTAAGTATTGGTTTTGTTTTCAGTATAAGTAACAGGTTACAGTGTAAGATATATATTAATACTGGTGATGATGACGTGGCAGTACAATAGATAATGTCAGTAAGAGCAACAATAATTCAGAAAAAGACAAATGTATTGATTTGAATATCTGTTTTGATGTGAAGATTAATACCTATTTCCTCTCTTTATGGCAGATGCTATTAAAGTTAGAACATTTATCTTTATTGGAATTCAAGTACCTGAGTCTCTTTCTCATTCTTGATCTCTACTGCTAACTATTTCTCTCATGCAGTAACAAATCTCACACAGATATTTTGCTGCATATGTTCTATTACAGAAGGATAGCTGACTAATATTAAGCCTGGTGATGTTTACTTGATTTCTCACAAAAATGAGAGTGATACTTTTTTTAAAGTAGGTAAAGAAAGTAAAATCCTTATTTAACCTATAAATCTATGCAGTGTTGTAAATCAATGTTGCCTTAATAAAAAAAATCAGAAAAAGAAAAAAAATTAAAGAAAAAGTTGAGATGATTTGTGGAATATGCGAATAAATCATTCAGTGACTTTATGTTACCCAGAAGCGACATCATCTAAAACCACAGAAGTTTGCTTATCAGCTCTTCTCTCCCCCTTCCAGAGGGCAAGGCTATTTCTTTTTTTTTTTAATATATATATTTTTATTGTTATTTATATCTTTTACATTTTGCATTCCCCTTGGGTAACCCACCACCAATTCACCCGTGATCCATCTCCGTGGTCCCTTGTGTACTTTCCTACTCCATTTTGTGCCCTTAACACCCTCCCCCCACCCCTCCAGCCCAGTGTCTCTCTCCTATTTGGTTTCCCTATAGTCCAGTTGTGAGTGAAACCATTCGATATTTTTCTCTTTCTTTCTGGCTTATTTCGCTGAGTATGATCCCCTCTAATTCCATCCATGTCGCTGCAAATTGCATGTGTTTATCTTCTTTGAATGCTGAATAGTATTCCATTGTGTATATGTACCACATCTTCTTGATCCAATCATCTATTTTTGGACATCTGGGTCCCTTCCATACCTTTGCTATTGTGAACAGTGTTGCAATGAACATACGGGTGCATGTATCCTTTCGGATTAGTGTTTTTGTGTCCTTTGGGTAGATTCCCAAAAGTGGTATTGCTGGGTCGTATGGAAGCTCCATTTTTAGCAGTTTGAGGAATCACAAAGCTACTTCTATGAGAACAAGAGGCACTGAGAATACAGGCTCACACACACTGAAATCCCATCTGGGAGAATGATGATGGAAAAGGGGCTTAGAATGTCAATTAATAAACTTACTAGTTTTCCAGAGTGGTTGCTTCCATATCCCTTTAAAAAAAATATTTACCCATGTTCATAGTAGCTAAAGTAAAATAGAATATTCTTATAAAACCTAAATAATTAAGAAAAAACCCAAATGTTTCCATCTAGCTAAAATTTGATATATTGAAACCAAATACATGGCTGATTTTTCAGTTTCTCTTTTCAAAATAGCACAGGCATTGAATTAGTTTTAGGACATATGAGTTTTCATTTTTATAGTCTTGTGGTATTCCTAATCTGGTGACTTTGCTTAAATCATACTTGAGAAAATTATCATCACTATCATTAATATCATTATTAATTTTTGCCCACTGTATTCTCTCAAACCTTTGGGACCAATAAGAAGAATGTTAAATATCTTCTCCTTCAAAACAAAAATGACTGCTTTGTTTAATATATTCCTTAAATGTTGATAAAAATTAACTAATTTTACTTACTTCATAATTAAGGAAATCAAGTAGACCATTTACTTACTCGCCCTCATGATTCAGTGGTAGAAGATTTCAGGCTGACAACTCTGACTTTTCCTACCAGTCTCTGCCAATTTTCTTAGGAAAGTGTACATTCCAGGAAAATAAAAAAAGATAGATAGTGCTTGATTTCATTGGCCATGAAAAAGAAAACTTTACCAGCAATGAAAAATCTAAGATATCATCAGTAATAATCTCCTCTCCATTCCAGCTTTTTTGTAATTTTGGTCATGCTAAACATTCTTTGGCTACCCCTTTAAGCAGAATATTCAAATGACACTATATATTTTTGCTAAATATAAATGGTTTGGTATGGCTGCTCTCCCATAAATTAAATGCACACGTACCAGGATTATACTGCTGAAAGTTGCTTTGACAGCAAAAAGTGTTCTTTTTTCAAAACATGAGAGTACTCCCATTGACTCACCCTCGTTATGCCTTAACTCTGTACTCTAGCAGCTCCTACATCCGAGTTAGTTCTTGCAATGGTTCTAGCCAGGCTTCAACTAGACGTTTGTGGTCCATGGCCCACTATCAGTGCACCATCTTAACTATCACATTAAACTGGAACAATTGAAGTTCATAAACAATGTTCAGCAGGCACCTGGTTTGATAAGTTATCAGATATTTTATATTTTCTATTATTTTGTAAATTTACTTATTTATTTTATTATTGTTTATATCTTTTACATTATAGTGTATTCCTCGTAGGTTACCCACCACTGATTCACCTATGAACCATCACCATAGTCCCTAGCACTTTTTTCTCCACCGTTTTGAGCCCTTATACTCCCCCTCCCTTACTGAAAGTCTCTCTCTTATTTTGTCTCCCTAAATTCCTGTTGTAAGTGAAACCATTGGTATTTTTCTCTTTCTTTCTGGCTTTTTTCACAGAGCATGATCCCTTCTAGCTCCAACAATGTTGCTGTGAATTGCATGTGTTTATCTTTTTTGAATGCTGAATAGTATTCCATTGTGTATATGTACCACATCTTCTTGATCCAGTCATCTATTTTTCGGCATCTGGGTTGTTTCCATATCTTAGCTATTGTAAACAGTGCTGCAATAAACATACAGTTGCATATATCTTTTGGGATTAATGTTTTTGTATCCTTTGTGTAGATTCCCAGAAGTGGTATTTCTGGGTCATATGGAAGCTCCATTTTTAGCAGTTTGAGAAACCACCATACAGCTTTCCATAGTGGTTGGACCAGTTTGCATACCCACCAGCAGTGTAGGAGAGTTCCCTTTTCTCCACATCCTCGCAAACATTTATTGTTTCCTGTCTTTTTAATATGTGCTATTCTCACTGGTGTAAGGTGGTATCTCATTGCGGTTTTATTTGCATTTCCCTGATTATGAGGGATGTTGAACATCATTTCATATACCTGTTGACCATTTGCATTTCTTCTTTGGAGAAGTATCTTTTAAGTTTCTCTGCCCATTTTTTGACTGGATTTTTTGCTTTGTTTTTGTTGAGTCATGTGAGTTCTCTGTAGATTTTTGTGATCAATTATCAGATATTTTAAGCACAAGGCATTTAATCTTGTGGTCATGAAATTAGTTGTTTATTCTTCTGAACACCCATGAAGCAACATTTAATGCATATTAAAAGACCTAACATTCTTCTCAGGGCTTGTGAGAGAAATGAACACAAGGGCTATTATGGCCTAGGTTTGGAAGAGGCAGAAACTGCCAAAGGTCAAGAAAATCCACCTGATGACTAATAGTGAGCTGCTATTCTTGGGCTATCTATATCAATCTAGGAAGACCATCATTCATGGACACAGATCCATACAATTACCAAAAAAAGGAACCAGCCTGTTTTAAGATCATAGGACTTGTGCTCATTACTGCATCCATGAAAAAGTAAGCAAATCTCATTGCAACACTGTTCACAATAGCAAAGGTATGAGATTTGCATAATTCCCTTTTGAAGAATCCCTCCCCCCCTTTTCTTTTTAAACATTCATTTCCTCCATCAGATGCGATGTGTTCCTAAAGAGTGCAAACTTTTAAATCAGGAATTGGAATATCTTTGTTTTATAAGGTTCTTTTAAAAGACAGCTTCTAGTAGAGATTTAATAAATGTGAATTAGAGGAACTCATAAGAAAATTTGCTTTTAAGTAAAACATAATAAATTCCATTTACCACTACTGAATTTATACAGATTTTATATATACAGATTTTATATATACAGATGGGTCTGCCTATATATAAGTCTACATTGGAGTGGTAGTATTTAAGTGATTACTATTTTCTTTTTGTCTACTGTGTAGGAGGATTTGGAGTATTGCATCAAAGAGACCTGGAATTAAATCCCAGCTCTGCCACTGACTAATTGTGTAACATGGGTAAAGCCAACCTTTGTGGGAATCAGTTTCCTTATCTGTAAAATCCGCCCCCCCCCAAAAAAAACTGTAGTAGCTACCTCATAAGACATCTGTTATTAGAATTAATGCAATGAAGTAAAGCACCCCAGGGCTCACAAGTTGCACATATATTTTACTTATCACTGTAGCTTTTATCTATATTTTCTTTTGTAATAGACAATACTCATTTTATAAAAGAGAAGCCCCAGTGAGTATTGACTTAAAAAAACCTTATATGAACAATTTGATTTTGTTTTTTCCAGTTTTCTTAATTGAAAATGTCAACCTTAGCACCTGCACAGTCATTTCTGTAATGAGTGAGCAGTTATGACAAATGCTTAATTTCTGATGTCTTCTTTATTTCAGTGGTCTTTTAGTGCATTTTTCTTCTTCTATGCATATGTCCTTATATTTAAAATATTTTCCTTATATTAAACTGAAGTACATTCTTTTAAGAAAATGCATGTGAATATAAGTATCTATGTGTGTAGAGAACTCAAATCTTTATTAATAACGAAATTGGAAAATGCCTTAATGTAATTGAGTAATATTAAGAATTATCCCACGATCCAAATATAATCCAATTTAGGAATTATTTCCATTTGATCAGTTTCACAGATTTATACACAAAATTTGCTACAAAATGGACTGCTGTTATGTGTGTTTAAATGAGAGCACCATGTGGCTGAAGCTTGCTGCACAAGAGAAACCCGTTTCACACCTGACTTTATGGCGCTTCACCAAGGAAGGGCAAACCAGTTTAGACGTTCACAATAAGAACCAACTTGAACCTTATTTAACTTCCAAACCTTCTAAATTTCTTTAAGGCTCAGATAATTCCCACAAAGTCTTGCCTCACTTCCTTCCTGCACTCACCACCTTCCCTCTGGGAAATCAAGCCACCTACTTACTGGAAGAAACATACACTACTTATTTGTTTCTGTATAATTTAGGGTTTCTCACATTTCAGGAAAACTTAAAGATAGGGATAAATTTTTCTTTTCAAAATAGAAGCTCTACTAATAATACCTAAATGGGATAAGCTAGGGTGTATATTTAATATTTATCTATTGCTTTCTAATCTTTGAATGCTAATAGGCAAAAGAGAAAACCATGAAGTATAGCAACACAGTTATAAGGTTAGTTTGGGATATTGTATTTTATTCACCACTTAGGAAAAGCATATAGCTACTCATATAATTAACAAAGCCATATTGACTAGCAACCATTAAGAAAAGCTCAATGGAAGATCAAGTTTTGTCTTCAGCACTCAGTGGAAAAGAGAATGTTGAACAAATAATTTTTAGATAATAATGCTCTCATTATATCTTATATTTGTGAAGTACTTTCACTCTGTCTTATGCTCATATCTGCAGGATTCTATGTTTAACATTAAAGAAAGCAAATCTATACAAATGTAGGATGTATTTCAATGTATACCCTATAAAAGTTTTAAGGTAGGAAATGATGAAGTAAATAACAAATAGTACCCAGATGCTTAGCCTAAAGACAGAAGGATCAGTAATGTTTTGGATTTTGGAATCAGTGCTCCACCATGGTCTAAATACTTATGGTTGCTTGCTGATCAGAAATGAAACTGATTAACAGGACAAACCCCAACAGAGAAGTTATTCCTAAAGGAAATTCACAGCTACACAGTGTTGGACTTAACCATAAGCACCACAGATGAATGCAGTGTTGTTTGCAAAAGGCTGGTTCTAACTACAAGAATGTATTCATGCTTTTAGAAATCTTTTTGTCTCATATGGATGCATTCTTGCCAAATTTCTAATTAGATCAATAGGCTTAGGCAGTTTTCAGAAGACAGACATAATCACAGGAAAAATAGAAAGTATATAAGCATAAACTTGATAGTGTTAATAAATGAAAATGATGTAAAAATAAAATGAATTTTTTCTTTATTAATATTTCTAACTTGAAAAATAAACATATATGTACATACCTAAATTATAAAACATTATTAGGTAGATTTTTGGTTCTTAAAACTTATAGCATCAGCTTATATAGCATCTGCTTTTAATTTACTTATTGTCATTATCATTAATTATTATCATCTATTTATTTCCACCATGTGTATTTTTAAAAAGTGATAATATAATTGCACTTTCTGTTATTTACTTCCATTATTTCCAAAAAGTTTGTCATTTACCATTCATTTTGGATTCTCTCTTGTATCAAATGGATTGGGCTGTATTTTACTTAGCATTTTCTCAGGATTATATTTTGACTATGTTGATTCCTTCTACCCCCACCTCCTTGTGTGAGTCAGGTTTGTCTTGTGGTGCCCCTTCCATTAAGTTCTATTTCCTCCATCAGTAAGGTCTTTTTGACACAGAAACACATTAGAATGCGTGCTGTCTAACACTATCGCTTTATAATTTATGTTCCCACTTATCAGTACATCATCATTTGGTTTTTCTATTTTAATTAGCAGTTTGACATTAAAATAACTTTTCTTTGAAGAAATATTCACTTTATAGGTTTCAATAAGCTTACATATTTTATATGTAACCTCACAGAGCAATTTTAGTGAGATTCAGGGAGATTACCACATGGTGCAGCAGACCTTTCCTGCCTCGCCCGCTGATCCCCTCAGCAGTGTATTTCAGTCCATCCCCCTGTTCTGCTTCCCACTCTCTCTGGTGAACCCCACCACCCCATACCTCTGGACCACCAGTTTGTATACATAAATAAAATTTAAAAAAAATGAAATGTAGTTATTTGACTTTGTCTGCCATTCATTCATCCATTGAACTAAAGCTAACACCTGTCCAATATGTGCCACATCCTGTTCTTGGAATTGGGAACACAGCAGTAAATAAAAATAAATCTTCCCTTGCCCACTCACACCCTGCTTCACTTTTTCAGAGCTTACATTTTCATTGGGGACAAGTAATAAATAAACAAATACATAATATAATGTTAGGTCATGGTAAGTGCAGTCATCTCAGAGAAGAGAACATTCGAACTGAGACTTGAATGAAGTGAAGGTGTTACAGAGAACGCGAAAAGACTCAAAGATTTTCTGTGTAGTTTAAATGGTTTATAAGAATACATTTATTATAACTTGTATAGCAAAATGCAGAAAAACCTGTGCATCATGTCCAGATATTTGATATGGAAGGATATTGAAACTAGTAATTTAGGAAGATGTTGTGAAGATCCATGTCAAATGCATTGTTGAAATTCAGATGCACTGCTGCAACATAAAACTGCTGCAAAAAGGAAGCAGCAAAGTAAAATATAAAAACACTATTAAGTAAAATACAAGAAAAAACACTATTAAGATGATTCTAGTAACTATTAAAAGCTAAAATAAAGGAAGTGATACATTTGCTCAATTTTTCAAAATATGGTTATTCCTAGATTTATAGCTCTTTAAATAAAGTGACAAGACAAATTAGTGCTTAAGAAGACTTGAAACTACAGGGAAAAATTCAGCAAAGTGCTAAGTGGTAGACATCTAATAAAATAATAAAAAGGTTATACTGAAAAATGAAGATATCTCAATAAGAAATAATACAATTTAAAAAAGAAAATATGATTAGCACATGCATGTAATATCAATATAGCACAGTAGAGTTCCCTTATTTTTACAAATTACTTACTTTTAAGAAAAACTCAACTAATATTTTCTTGAAACACCAACTCATTTAAATCATCGAGATGATGTCAAACATTTTTATTTATAAAATTCAATCATAGTTTTCAGGATTAAACCTGTTGCATAGGTGAGTGAAATTATTTAAGCATGGATATGTTGTATGAATAATATCATATTAAAATTTAATTTTGATGTTTTGTGTAACCTATACAATATTGGTTGTGGAACCCAAACATTATCATGCAGGGAGATAAAAATTCTATATTGTACTAATATGGACGACAATATCACTTAGAAATAGGATACACACACACACACACACACACACACACATATATCTATCTTTACCTGTATATAAAGTTGTGAATAAATGAAAAGAATGAAATGAATCATTCTTTCTTTCTTGATAAATATAAAACTCATGTTATACACAATTCACCTGATCAAATTGTATAGAAAAATATTGATCCTCCTTGTATGATCTTATTTAAGAATATAAGGACCCAAATGTCCTCTCTCTGCCTCCTTGCATCTGTCTTTGATATACACAGCTTCCTTTGAAATCAGTGGGATATGAGGGAATGCAGTGGGGGATGAAAATCTGTGAATTTGGTGGCTGTATCTCAGGTGGAAGATTGGGGGAGCTGCCATCTTAATGATGCTTCTCTGTGGGAGGCCCAGTTTGATGAGGCTGAATAGGCCTGAACAAATCGACTTCATGTTATGAAGAAATGGAGAATCAGAGAGTTTCACTGTTTCCAGAAGAATCTTGAAATACTGAGTGGACTGGGCTCCTTTGCAAATCAAATTAATTCAATTTGCATAATTCCCTTTTGAAGAATCCCTCCCCCCCTTTTCTTTTTAAACATTCATTGGGTATCTGTCATTTCCTAATGTTGAAACTCATTCCTTCAATCGCTTCATCTTTTGAGATTGTCAATAATCAAGTCTCAATTATTTTAAGGCTGTAAATTGTTCTTGTAAAATTATATTTCAGAGTCTAATACCTAGGTACTCACATACATCTAAGATGCTCACATAATCTACCACTGAATTTAATAGTTTCTAAAATTTTTCTAGAGATTTTCTCTTCTTAGCAATTAGACATGATTAGAATAACTTTTACATTACTTGGGATTTTTTTAAACCTGACTACATTATGAGGAGTTTTTCTGAACAAACATTCAAACCTAGGAACAAATAAAAACTTTCAAGTTCTAAGAGAGGCAAATCTATCAGGACAACTATCTATTTTATTCCTGGATATTGCTTGAAATCCAAGTGGTTTGGACTACACTTGTTACCCCAGAGCACCAGAAGAAATACATTCTGTATCACTAGTATCTTCTTAACCATTAGAATCTGATATATCATTGTGATATCTGTATTATAGACACAATATCTGTTATTTGAAAGCACACACTAAGAAATAACAGTTAATAAAAAGGTCCTTATAAATACAAGATCCACTGAATAAATGTTATACATTTTGGGTATGTGAATTACTGCAATCACTCTACATAGTGGCCCAACTCAATACTGTTAACTGAGTTAAGAAATGAATTGGTTATTTGGTTGGAATCATTTTTAATGGCTTTGGGATACAATACAAAAATGCACTGAAAGGTAGGTCAGGAAGAGTTTTGGATACATTTAGTAATCCTGCCCAAAGCTAGCTCTCTCTAATAGATGGGACCTTTCTCAAATCCCAACAGACAATTCTAATGCTTATCATAATCATAACAAAGATTTTCAAAAGAAGACATTTCCCTTGGCTGTCCTTAGGAGCCTGTTTTAAATGATTAAAATTCAATGCTGTCAAGAAGTTCTTACATTATGTCAATTTAAATTTGTTTTGCAAGTTAAGCCATTTCCTGCTGTAGCCCTGAAGAACAGCTGGTCACCATCTTCTTTATGATCATCCTCTTTAAACTTGAGGATAATAATAAAATCACCCAATGCTCTTTCTTAGCTAGAGTCATCGCAACTTATTCTTATATTTTTTTCCCACAGACTCTTATTTTTTCTAATGTTACAATTTATTTTCAGGGCCACCAAGCTTTCTGATACCCCTGAGAGATTCGTAGATGGCAGTCACTGTTCCTTTCCACTACAGACAGTAACTTGCCAAAATGATTTCAAATTATGGCTGCCTATCTTTTAATACACTGCCAATGACATAATGTTCCCCAAACAACACAAATATAATTGACATCTGTAATTAACATTAGGTCACACTTTTCTCTCCCACATTAAAAATGTCATCTTTGAAACATTATTTCACTGGTTATGTTTGTGCCAATATAGATATATCCCAGATATATTAGCAGTGAACCATGTAGTGGGGAAGGCTTAAATCTCCAAATGCCCTTCACACACTGACTATTTTTAAATCCTCTGAAACATGATGTGAATCATTGCCAGTAATATGGAAGGCTTATTTGTTTTTTAATGGACATAGTAGGTCTGTGTCTTTACCATGCTAATCAAGTGACTGAATGGTGAATAGTCAGGCAACTTATCTGCATATGTTGAAATTGATTTCATTGTCCCCAGTTTTTCCATGCTTCTTTGGTGGTTTGTGGTTAGAATCTACATAAAATTAGGTGGCTTATTGAAGGAATCTGGTGTATTTGATCAGTATAATTAAGTAATTGAAATAATATACATCCTCAGGCTTCTGTTCTGTCTTCAATTAGGCATTTCTTCAATTATAAATGTAGTTTTTCAGACTATCAACTTTCTTTTATTTATTCATAATATTCTCTCCGTTTTTGCCTAGGGAGCTTGAACAAGCTTCTTAGGTTTTTTAGTCATGATGCCTTTAAAATGAAATGGAAGCAAAGATGACAAGTATTGTACTAATGTGGATCCTACTAAGACCAGATAAAGTTAGTTAGTTCTTTGTTCTGTTTAGCATGGGTTGACTGATATATTTAGCATGAAGTCCTAAACTCATGCTACACTAAATATTGCTGAATTAAGCCTGCAGTTTACCAAACAGGATGTAGAATTTCATATCACTTTTGTTTCCAAAAAAGTGTGTGGGTGTGTTTATGCATAAGAGAAGTTTGGAAGAACACCCACAATATAATTAAAGTGATTATCTCTGAAATTTCGGATCATGGGTATTTTTATATCTTTTTGTTTGCATGTTTTTCTACTTATTCTACAGTGAACTTGTATTCCTCGTATCATGAGAAAAAAATTGAATTTTATGTATTTTTAAAGGCTAGCTCAGCCAAAACTACATACTTAAACAAAAATAATCTACAATGGTGGGCTAAAAATTCCATGTGAGGGAGATACTATATATATTAAATTTGAAGAAACTCTGTTTTGAGTATTGTTTCTAGTGTGCTTTAAGTACTCAAATACTTTACCTTAAAGTAAGTGTTAATACATTAACTAGAGAAACTGAGTGGAGGTTTGAAGAGTTCTTTTTCCCCCACAAGCAAAATACATTCTTCTTTACATTATTATAGTTGGATACGGGGCATTAAGAATGCCAACTAGGGGAAAGAGCAAAAGGGACATTTCAAGCCCCATGAGAATATTCTGGGGCATTAGTTTCTACAAATAAACACTGAGTTATGTTAGGAATGTTATGTGGCCATAATGCTGTCTATCCTGTATTCCCAGCTTTTTGGCTTCTGAAATTTGACCATTGTAAAATGTTTCCTTCTCAAGATTACTTATTTGGAGTTAGTTTTAAATTTTCTTTAGGCAAAGAAATTTGAATGTATGATATTAATGTAAAGCATTGCAGAAAGTAAAATTGTACTTCACTTCATGATGCGCTAGGTGAAATATTACACTGAAATTAAGGAATCTAAACACAATCTGGCTTTTATAGTCATTCTTCATTAAGCTGAAACTTTCATCCCTTTGTTCCATAGTTTTGATATGGCAAAAAGACCTTTGGAAAGAGTATTGAAATTTTTTTTTTATACTCAAGAAACACTGAAGAGAATAAGATAGAGATCTAAACAGGATTCTTACTTAGTCTTTTATTCTTATGAATAGAACATAAAGTAATGGTTTAAAAGCATACATCATAGAGATCTACAACCTGGCTTCATTTTCCAGCTCTAACATTGGCTAACCATGTGAACAAGTAGTGGTTTAACTTTTCTAAACCTCAATTTCTTCATCTATAAAATAGTTAATAAATAATAAGTTAATAACCACACATACACGTGTAATCATTAAATGAGATAAAACATGTGAAAATCGTAGCCTAAAACCTGTCATATAGTAAGTACTCTGTAAATGTTAGCTATAATTAATTCAATAAGATATTTATGAAACATCTATTATGTACTAGGAGGTATATCAAATACCAGAAAAACCATAATAAACTTTAAAGACATGCTGTCTAGTCTCACATTCCTTTAATTGCATAACATTATGAAGAAATAAACAATTATGAATCATGGCGATCAAGGTGATTCAGGGTATTGTGAAGGTAGGTGGAAGGTACCCCTATACGTTGTACAGAGGAGAAAGCTGAGGCAAAGAGTTAAGTATCTTACCCAATATCATAGCTAGTAGTTGTGGACCTGGAAGGATGACAGACGGGCCCTGGAATCTGCTCTTAATTTTGTGCAGAATTTCGATCCCTGGCCTCAGTGGCTTACTTTGCTCTACCAGATTAAATGAATAGCAGCAGTAAAATGTATAGCAGAGAAAGGAAATCATTCTTAGTGAAGTAAAAGGGGATGGGAGCAGCTACTGCAAGTCACAGAAAATCCGGGCTAATTTAGACCTAACTAAAATAAAGGGTTATTTTTTCTGTCACCCCCAAACCAGGTTAGTAGTATAGCACTGATGTGGTGCTACTTTGCAAGGAACCTGATTTCTTTCCATATTGTGTGGGTTAGTAGTATAGTACTGATGTGGTGCTGCTTTGCGAGGAACCTGATTTCTTTCCATATTGTTGCTTCATTGTACTTGGGTAACAACTTCAAGGTAGACTCTGTCCCTGTAGTAGCCAATATAACACCAGGCACTTTACTAATGAGCACACGGGCTGTGACTGTTCCAAAATGAGGTATATTGTAACCATAAAATACACACCAGAATTTGAAGACCAATCACAACAAATGTAAAATACATCAAGAATTTTTTAATATTAATTATAAGTTGAAGGTAAGATATTTTAGATATATTGGATTAAATGATATGTTTCATCAAAAGTAATTTTACCTTTTGATGTAGCTAGTAGAAAATTAAAATTACTTTAGTGGTTTATGTCTGTGACTTGCATTATATTTCTATTGGACACCACTTCTCTAAATTTTATATCTATGTCTCATATAGCAGTATGATTAGAGAAAATTCTATCCACTGCTTTTAAGGATGCTTCCCAGAAGCCCCAGATATTTTCATCCTGTGGTCACATGTTACTGAAAGTATAAATAGAAATTATAGTTTGGATTCTGGATGCTCACATGGCTAGCTACAATTTTACATTCAAGCAGGGAGAATGGATGTTGGAGGACAATTGCCAGCCTCCAAAAGCATGGATATCAGAATTAACCTTAGACTTGGGTGAAGGGAAATATCGCCTCCATTTGAGGAGAATAGCATTATAGCTGTCTGCAGATTTGATGTTAAAAAGTTGGGAGAATTTTTATCTGGTGTTTTTTTCATCCAAAGAAATGATGTTATTTGTTGCAAAATGGGTTAAGTCATACTTGAAAAGAGTAATGGAGTTAAAAAATGTGATGACAGGTAGGTTGAGGTTGCAGACTGTGCTTTTACAATGAAACCAATTAGTACAGCTGTACAATTTTCACTAGCAGTGCTCAGAATCCCAGATGTATATATGAGGAGTTGAAGAAGTTGATATGAGAGCAGTTGAAAGGATGGATAATGAATTTTCAGCTAGCAAGGGAAGGATGCAAAAGCTAGTGCAGGTGACAGAAAGTGAAGTTCAGGGGTTCAGAAAATGGTGGTCCTAAAGAACAGATTCAGTCCCTGAGTGAGAGGGCTGGAAAGAGGGAACATTGTGGTTAAAGGTGATGGAGTTTACTTTTACTTTTCCAGACACTAAGTAGGTCTGGGTGATGACAGAGTCCACAGCAAGCCATAGGAATGAGTGACTGAATTAGAGTGGAAACGGAGGTCACTGATTTGAAGAATTCAAGAAACTAAGGAATCAGAAATCTAGTGGTAGGATATGGTTCTTTAGATCATAGCGTAGTCTAGCTTCAGAATGGCAAAATGTGAGGGTTTCGTCAGATTAATTGTTGGGAGACAATTCTCCAACAATCTCTCTAGTTTCTGCAGATTTTGCAATAAAAACACTAACAACCTTTGCTCTGATTTGTCATTCAAGAATGTTTCTAGAGGAAAAGCCTTTCAAGGAAGACAAAGAGTGCCCCCTGGAACGTAGGGCAGGCATGTTTGCTGTTTGTTATAAAAGGTTAAGGTACCCAAGTACAGGATTCCTTTTCTGTAATATAAATACAATATAGGTGCAGGTGTTACCTGGTCCTCTTCATATTGCTCTAAGGAATTAGAGCTTTGGGAACAGCACTGGCTACTGTTTTTGCTCTGATCTATAAGGTTCTTTGTATATGATTCAGGAGATTTGTGTCTTCTGCCAGTTTCTATGACAGGTTAACTTCTTAGTTTGTATGTAGATTAAAACCTCAGACCTTTACAATCCCCTACTATTTTTCTAAACTTCATTGAACTACAATTTATTCCATGAGCCTTCTTTCTTCATTAGGGCATTTTTATTCCTCATATTTATTATTTTGCTACCCTGAAAACCAGAGTCACATTTTCTAATTCCATTTGTTTTTTTCTTTCCCTTAGTATGATGATATCCTTTTTAACAAGAGTAGGTACTTTGTTATGTCCATTATTATTTAAAAAATGGAAATATCCCATTTTTATTGTTTTGTCCCTATGACTGATTGTTATAAGTTATTTTCCCCCAAGTATATTTGATTTGAAAAGACTTGCTAAATATATGAATGCATATTTTGGAAGTTCCAAAGCCCTACCACATAGCATATAGCATCCTATGTACTAACTACACCAGGTGGATAAAATCAATTGGATGTGTAAATTCTTTAAATAACAGCAAATGAAGCAAATTGAATTTCAAAGTGGAGGGGAAAAAAGTGAACCTGAGAAGCAGTGGTGAGAAGGTCATCAGCAGAATTAGCAAAAAAGTCTGGCAAAGTTACAGTTAGGCAGCCAGTAATACTCTATTGATCAGACTTTCTCAATCAATGAGGCTGTGCCTAGATTATTGATGCAAAGGTATTAAGCAAAATTTTATTTCAGCTAACTTGTTGGCTCAGATGTCAACTGAAAGTCATTTCCCCAGTCAATCAAATATACAATAAATCTGAGCAGATTTAGCTCTTAAACATTCTTGTGACCACTTTGCTTTCCAGTCATACAATTATCTTTGATAGGGTTACAATTAAATTAATATATAAACTAACACATAGGAGGAGGCACTGCATTTCTAAAAGGAAAGAGAACAGCATGTTCCTGGAAGAAAAAGACAGATGTACAATATTATTTTTCTTCATTGATGATAATATAATTGAAATAAAACATTTAATTCTCTGTTGAGTTCATATTTTTTGTAATCTTGATTCTCATCATTTACTTGTGTATTTCATAACACCTACTATGGTATCTGGTATATATAAAGGTTAGACGTAAAGACTTTGAGAAGAAGAGTAGAATTTTTGTATGCTGATAACGTGATTTTTTTCCTTTTATTTTTGTGAGCAAGGGCTATTTGGCAAACATTTGAGAGTATTGACTAATGTATTCTGGGAAACTAAATGTTCTCTCTTCGGGATGCTTATTTGGTCGGAGAGGTAACCTTCTTTCTTTCATTCTATTTATATCTGAGTCTATGCTTCCTCATTTCCAACATCATTTGGTTTCAGATAATACTGATGTTTTGAGAATGTCACATTATAATATTTACTCTTCTATCATACAACTTTAATGTTGTGATTTTTTTAAAGATTTATTTATTTATGCATACAAGCTGGGGTGCAGGCTAGAGGTGTGGGGTGGTGAGAGGACTCACCAGAGACAGAATGGGTAGCAGAACACACAGATCGGCTGAAATACACTGCTGAGGGGAGCAGCAGGAGGGGCAGGAGAGATCTGCCATGCCATGTGGGAATCTCCCTGGCTGGGTATCGAACTCATGCTGTAGTAGCTCTGGATAACTTCATAGTGCTGCGCTTAAATCATTGCACCACCAGGGAGGCTCAATGTTGTGATTTTTGCATCCTTTTTAGCCCCAAGCCCAACCACCATCCTATGTCTGTACATATTTGCTTCTTTCTTCCAAATGGACACCTTTTCTTTTTATTAGAGCTAAGGAAGAATATCCATGCATCATGCCTGTCCCCCAAAGCACACCCTAGGTCCCAGATGACTCTACCCTATAGGAACTCTTCCTTAAGAAAATCTATACTGCACAAATACATGCCCCAAATTGGCTCTAAATTAATATTTGTAAAATTCCAGAATTTATTGTATCTATATACATCTTACGTTGACTCTAGTATTTAATGGATACTGGAATTGTGATTGTGGGAAGCTGTCATTCCAGACACACTTTGAGCCCAGTCTAAATTTAATGAGTTATTTTCTAATTGTTTAATGGATCTTCTAAACATCCTTTCTTCTCAAATAGATTGTGAACTTATTTGAGACAGGAGATAAATTTTTCATTTTTTATATTATCTGAGTGTTCCAAATGGGATTAGAATAGTAATGGTGGTTATAAACACTTGTTGATGTGTATTTTTCATCATGTGTATAAAATGCCAAGACTGAAACTGATTTTAAAAATAGTTCCTAGCTGGTAGCTTTGATGTCCCTACAAGACAGTGCCCAAATACCTATAAAGCTTTTGCATTTTGCTTAATTAACTTTCATCACCACTTAATCAAATCAAGGCACAGCTGAATTTAAAAAAAAATCCACTTTTACTATTGATTATGCCTCCTTCACTCCTCAAAATAAATGGATATGTAATAATTAAAACATTTAACTCAAGTGGAAATGAATTCTTTTCAAAGAATTATTAAACTGAAAACAAGCTGCAGAATCAAGAGTGTTTTTTTTTTCTTTCTCATTTTACATGAGAACTGGTCAAGTATCAAAAAAGAGAAAAATCAGATGCCCTAACCACTACTACAAGTACTTTCTTCCGTCAAAGATGAACAATTTCTAAATTCACAAAATGAACTTTCTCTGTGTGAATTCTTAATCAGTCTTTTAGGAAGAAAATACATTTCCATATATTAATAGGATGTCACACTCCACACTGATCTGATTTTATATCTTTAAATGCCATGTCTTACAACATCTGAACCTCAGGCTGGGTTCAGTCATACACTGGGCTTGAAAGCTATTGCCCATGAGTGCAGAGTGGCTGATAAGATACTGTCATATCAAGCTTTAGTTAATACAGTTCTCATTTTCCTTTACCACCAAGGCACAATAAAGAATGCTAGTTAGGGACTATATTTGTTTCCTAGGGCTGCTCGAACAAGTATAATAAACAGGTTGACTTAAAACATCAGAAATTAACTCTCTTACATTTGCAAGCTGGCAGCCTGCAAACAAGGTTCCCACAGGCCATATTACCTCTAAGGCTCTGAGGTTTAATCCTTCCTGGCCTTCTCCCTGGTAGAAGTTTCTGATAGTAGCTACCACCTTGGTCTTTTATTGCCTTCTAGTTGCATCACTCCAATCTCTGCCTCTGTTGCCAAAAAAACATCTCCCTTTATATCTGTCTTCCTAAATCATTTTCCTCTTCTTAGGAGGACACCCATTTATTTTAGGACACCCCTAATGAGATCACTTTAACTTGATTATATCTGCAAAGACACTATATTCAAACAGGGTAACATTCACAAACGTTAGAAGATAGGGCTTCAATACATATTGTGTGGTTTTTTTTTGGGGGGGGCACATTAGAACCCATAACAGGGTTGTAGATGATAAAGGATTAAATCCTAGAGAAATAAGTTTTCAAATTTATCATTTTAAAAGTTAAGAGAGGCATCTTTGTTGGTCCAGGAGTTAAAGTCTCAGCACTATCAATCTATCTCGCCAGCTGCTACAACATGAGTTCGATCCCTGGAGAGGGAGCTAACCTACCTTGCCTGCTGATCCCCTCAGCAGTAGGTCTGCCTGTTCTGCTCCCCATGCTGTCTCTGGTGAATCCTCTCACCAGCCCCCACACCTCTGGCCTACACCTCAGTTCTCGTAGGCATAAATAAATTAAAAATAAATCTTACAAAAAAGTGTCATTAAGAAGTATTTCATTTATTCAATCACTTGTTACACTTTAATATTATTTTTATTGAGGTGATATTGATTTAGAGTATTGTATTTGACTTAGAGGTACAGGATCACACCCCTGCAGATAGATGTTGCCACCCACAACCACCAAGGCACTTACAGCCCTTTTCCATAGGCCACTGTGTCCCCTCCCACTTTTTCTCTCCACCCTGCAAGGAAAACTTTTTATTGCTTATAAAGTTTTAGCCAGAAACATAATGGGCTCTCCCTGTTCTTACTTGTATTGCTGACACCTATGAGAAAGTAAAGTTTTTTATCCTTTTCTACCTGAATTAGACCAATTCTTTGAAAAATATCTTTGACGTCTCCAATCTTTCTATTTTGAAGGCTGTTTTGCTTCTGTGCTATCTCTTTAAAAGATTTCTTCTGTACAACACACTTATCTTTCTATACCATCCATTAAAATGCTCTATGTTTTCACAGCAAATGTGTCTAGTTGCTCAATGACTACATTTTAGAAGAACTCTAGTACTTTAGATATTAAGAATCTCAACATATCAAAATTTTGACCTCCTGTTGATAAAACACCTAAGGTACTCATAAATTTTTCACATTTCAAGCCAGGTTTGGAAAAATAGTCTTTGTTGAACTACACTGTCAAATTGTTAGCAGAATGATAATTCTTTTTGGCTTCTTTGAGTTTAATACTAATTTTTATTTTATTTTAGTAATTAATCATCATTTAAGTGATTGCAAGCAGAATGAAAATAATCCCAGGAGACAGTTTATGATAAATATAAAGAAATAATATGTATGAAAATTTACAGCTTCTCTCTTGCTGAAACTGAACGCTGTGTGATAAGTACTTTGTAGTAATGATAGTACCTCCAGTACAAGAAAAATTAAAAAGGATTATCATAAAAATTGTGTGTATTAGAGCCAACAGATTGAAATCTGTTTTCTTTCTGTTGTTGTATTCTTAGGTTATTTTTAAACTGAGTTGACTAGATATTTTAGCTCTTGTAGGGTTCTGGTCAGAATAATCAACTTGAATTTTAGTAACAAGTAAATACATATACTATTGTAGCAATGAAATCAATTTAAAAGTCATAAATCTATACTGCAAATTTGAGAGTGAAGTTACTTTCTAATTTTAAATTTAATTGAAACACTATGTGTGTATAGACTTTTTTATTATACTTATTATAAAAAAAGTAGATATCATATTAAGCATACAATGTTGGTAAGGGAAATTCAGTTGTATCTGTTTGTGATTAACCATAATGCTTCCATATGTCGTATCCCTCTTTGGATTCAAGCTGTCTACAGTAACTTGAGCAGGGGTATAATTACACACTACTTAAATCAAGAAAGTCAAATAATGTCAAAAACAATCACTTTATTTGTAGATGTTTTGAGAATTAAAAGCTGAAAAAACTGCAGATAGTATGATGTTAACATCTCACTGAATTAAGCTGATCTCCTAGCAGAACTTGGAAACTGGAATGGTCACAATCTGTAAGTGGAAATAATGCAATAGGGAAATACACAAATGCTCATATATTTATAAATGCCTGGCTTTTAGTTAGTCTCTAAACTATCAAGTCAATAAATTGCCTTAAAATATTGGCAGTTATTGACGCCATATCTTCTAATATTCATGGTGTTTATTCACTTGCAAATAATTACCTCTGGAATGATAAAATGATGGCATAAAGTCATGTAATATCAAACGAATAATAAATTCTATAAGAGGTTTTAGTTGTCATACAGTCATCACATTTCAAAACAATCAAAGTAACAGAAACATCAGATGATTTACTAACTTCATATCATTAGTTTTTTGCAGAATCAAGAATAAAATCTGTGAGTTCTAAAACAGAATTCATTTTGTATGCACTTTTACAGTTTTTTAAAGTCATTTATCTCATAAAGAGAACCAGGATGCAGGGATGTGCAGTAGTAGTTTGGTCTTAATCAAACTATATGATTAAGCTGGGGGAGAAGTCAAGTCAGGGCCAAGGTTGAGTTGAATAGACCTACTCCCAGAAACCCTAAACTAATGGGCCAGTCAGGAAGAAGCGGAGTTAAGTCAAAGCCAACTGAGCAGATAGAGAACCGAGCAGTAGGTAGTGTGGGTCATAGAATTCCTAGAGCATAGTAGGAAAAACAAATCTGTCTAGACTTTCTGCTTTTTGATGTGAATGCTTTACATATCTTCAAAGTAAACAGTGGTCAATTTCAGGCTATCATCTGTTATACACTATGATTTCTTCATCTAAACATGCAACTAGTTTATAGCAGTAGCTATATAGCTATAGCTATATAGGATGTATGTAACTGATAACCACCGTGGAATTACTAGCAAATTAATGAAACCTGATGATTAGGACGACTTTTCATAATACAAGTACAGATTGTCTTATACACATTGCATACTACATTGCAAGCACCTGTTACCTTACATTTTACTGAATTAGGTTCTATTAAACCTCTAGCAAAAAAAGTAGAAAATGATATATCTTAAACTGATTCATTTGTGGTTTACATCTATTTATAGTATACATCTATAAGACATGTAGTAAATAAACATGTCATTTCCTTTCAAAACAGGAGAGCAAGTATACCTTGTGTAAGTTATTTCTATATAACAATAATAAAATATATGAATTTAGCAATTTTAAATTAATTGACTAGTTTTGTGTAATTTCGCATAACAAATCTTGATAAAATTCTAATTATTTTGTTTGGTTTTACCTGTTAGCCACAAAATTACAGCCCATTTTGACCGTAACATACTTCTATCTCTGTCTCTATTTCTCTCTCCTGAGTGCTCTGGATCAGAGCTTCAGCAATAAAGAATTCAGTTTTGGATACTTGACAGAAAATACCCTCCCAACAATTCTTACCAGGTTAAATTTGGGACAATTTATGACTGAGTGCTGTCTAAGCAGGTTGTTCATGGACCAACCTAGGTTGTAAGTTGATTCCTCAGCTCTAGAGGTCCTGCCCCATTATTTGACATTCTTGATTCAAGCAGTGTGTAATTATAGGCCTAATCAAGTTTCAATAGTCAGCCTTAATAAGAATCAGAAGCTTGAATTTCATTGTCAACCATCATTTAGCTTCATACGGAATGGAGTGCTGAGAATGATGTGGCCTTTTCATCTACCTCCCGTCAGGAGTGGGTTTGCTGCATTCTATATCAGCTGAGGTCCCCATAGTAGCCCTCTTTACAACAGTCATAAGCAAAATTCCAAGCGGCAACGTCTGACTTATTAAAAGATTGCAGAGATGAAGTGATTTATGGTGAGCTGACAATATTTACTCTCAGATACTTTTGCAGCCCAGTTGGCTAATGCCTGTGTTTTTAAGACCTAATCACACCTGCAGTAGAGGGATGCCCAGAGTTCTCAGAGTTATTTACATCCCAGCATGCATTATTAGCATGAATGCATTTATTGAGTGATTTTCTGAGATGAGTTTTGATAGAAGATTAGTAAAGAATTAGGAAGTATAGGCCAAGGACCAAAGAGTTTACCTTTTGCGAGTTTAGGTTATAGTAATTTTCAAGAAAAATCTTGATGTGTTCTTGGTATCCAAATATTGAGCTTCTGACTGGAAATACTATAAAGAGTACAGTTTAGCTGAGCATTTATCTCTAGGGATTAAAAATGTTAGGGAGGATGGAAGACCTGTTGGCAGAAATCATCATTTATCACAAATATTTACTGTACCTCTGCTGAGTACCTAGCATAGTACTCAGTATCCAGAGTTGAGTTAAGATTTGTTACTCCTTCTGAGATTATTTGCCTGTTCTGGTAACACTTTTCTTTGAAAGGTTATTATTTTGTTTCATCTTTTCTTTCTCTGACTCTCTGAATGATTTACTTGATGGGAAAAAATCTGGCTTTAAATTTGATTTTTTTTCTTCCAAATCCAAAGTTCATCATTATACAATTTTGTGGAAATCTTATATTTGTACCACAAAAATATATGAATAAAGTTGTGGGGTTTGCTACTTATTGTCAGAAACATTTTTATATAGTACAAACTTTTAGCAATTATAGTGTTATAAATGAGAGATTTACCAACTGCTATAAATGTTTCAGTATCATTTGATACAAAGAACTTGAAACCAGATTGCATAGGTTCAATCCTTCTTGTCATTTATTTAGTGACATAACCTTGTACAATTTATCTAGTCTCTTAGTCTCTCAACTTTCATATGTTAAATGGGAATGCTAGTATTAATACATTAGTCATAGGGTTGCTGTGATGATTAAATTAACATTTGTAAGACATGTAGAACAGTACCTGGCACTCTGTTAAATAAATAAAACTGAAGATATTCAAGGGTTCAAATTACATTCATTATCTCCCCATATTTTTTCTACTAATTTATAGAATGCTAACTTTGTAACATTTACTTTTAAAAACAATACTGAATATAGTAAAGCCATGAAAAGTAATGCTGAACTTAAATGACTTGAGAATTAAAATGAGTCATCAGGCACCTTGCTATCATTTTCAAATTAGGCTCCCAATTTGAAAGTTGCTGCTTAGAAGTTCCTTTTACCAACATGCTAGGAAATAGATGTATGTGATACTCTCAAGGAGATATACCCTGAAATATTTAGTATGACACCCAAATGGCACATTGTCCTGACAAGTATATACGATGCTGACTGGTCCTATAACTGTTTGCCTGGAGACTGGATTGTAGAAACATTTAAAGATGGAACGAACATATCTAAAATTCACATGGAACCAAAAAAGACCCCAAATAGCCAAAGTTCTCCTGTCAAAAATGAAGAATGGGGGGTATCATTCTTCCAGATTCTAAACTATACAACAGAGTCATGATAATTAAAACAGCATGGTATAGAACAAAAACAGATACACAGACCAATGGGATAGAATTGAGAGCCCCAAAATAAACCACACATTTATGAACAACTAATATATGACAAAAATTTCATCACAAATGAAAATTAACTCATAATGGATAAAAGATTAGTGAATAAAACTGAAATCTTGGATTTAACTGGAAAAAAGTATCTGTACACCATGTATCTGACAAGGGACTGATATTAAAGATCAATAATGAGCTCACACAACTCAACAAAAACAAAACAACCCGCCAACCCCCTCCTCCCCCCAAAAATGGGCAGAAAAACTAACAGGCACTTCTTCAAAGATGACATGAATATGGCCAGTATATATATGAAAAAAATTTTCATCATCACTTATCTCATGGAAATGCAAATCAAAACAAGATACCACTTCACACTGGTAAGAATGGCCAATGTTTAAAAAAAACAACCAGTGCTGACAAAGGGGTTGGGAAAAAGGAACTCTCTTACACTATTGGTGGGGATGTAGACTGGTCTAGTGTGGAGGTTCCTCAAAAACACTAAAATGTATATACCATATGACCCAGCAATTCTACTCTTAGGTACCGACACAAAAATTACAGCATCACTAATTCAAAAGGAAATCTGCACTACTATGTTTATTGCAGCACTATTTACAATAGCCAAGATATGGAAACAACCTAAATGCCCCAAAATAGATGAATGGATCAAGAAGATGTGGTATACACACACACACACACACACACACACACACACAAAATGGAATACTACTCAGTGATAAAAATGATAAAACTCATGTCAGTTGAGGCAACAAGGATAGCGCTAGCAGGGATTATGCTAAGCAAAACTAAGTCAGAAGAAAAATAACTACTGGATAGTTTCAGTTATATAGGGAATATAGAGAAACTAAACAAAAGGTCAGATGAGAACAAATCTTGAAATCTGAACACCGATCTGAGACATCCAGGAGGGAAGGGGGAAGGAGAGGAGGGAGAAAAATAGGAACAGGGAAAGCACATTACACTATGCCTAAGGCTACTAGAAGGGGAATGTGGTGGGGTGGGAACCAAGGGAAGAAAGGGGCCCAATGGAGGATTATAGGGACTTTGGTGGTGAGTGCAGTGAAATAACTAACATTTATAGAGGTATAAACCTGTATTCCTAAGACAGATACTGTGATGTAAATCAACATTACCTCAATAAATATAACGAAAAATTACTTAAAACATGAATAAAAATACATTAATGTTTTAAAAAAAGGTTACATGTGGATTGTATGTCAGTTGACTTGGTATTGCTGTTATTAAATTAGTGTGCTACAGCTTTCAACATTTCAACATGCAGTAGTATCATATAAGAATACACTCTGAAGATGTTTTTCTTGCTTGGTAACTTGAAACTGTTTATAGGTTCTGGTTTAACTATCAACTTTTTAGCTGTGTGAAGGAACTTTATTGCTCTATAGCGATTCATTTCCTCTCCATTCAGAATATCAACTGCAAGGCAAACATAGAAGCACACATTCAACATTTTCTGAATTGAGTAGGAATTTGGGAAACATAAACCTTAATTTTTTTTTTAATAATTACTAACATTTAGACTTGTGCGTTCTGAAGTTACATCCAGTACTAAAAAAAAAAAATAAATAAATAAAAAAAGCTATTCTCACATAACTTTTCCTTCCAATTATTTCATGTGTCCATGAAAAATCTCAGCAGTCCAGCTAAAGTAAGTTTCCCATTAATTTACTAGGAAATTTTGTGTAAGCTAAAGGAAAAAACACATTTTTGATGGGATACTTCCTTCATATTTTTCCTGCACCATAATTATTGACACGTCCAATGGAGAATGACTTGATTGACTACTAAGCTCCCATCTGTAAAATAAACTCGATGCAACTGAACAACTTCAGCCTATGTCATTATCAAATAGGAGCAATTATCTGGTTAATTCTGTCATAGCATGTCTTTTTAAGATGAACTTAGTTCCTCAAGAAGTTCTTGACTTCTCTGTTTGCATAGGGAATGGACAGCATTTTTTGGGATAGCATCCATAAACCTAGTGGCTTCTATACAATCAAATCCTGGGGAAGTAATAGGAAAGGGGAATTAAAATTACTGAATTTATACCACCAACTTCTGTTGATCTGAGCTACTCATCAATGATAATTCCTCAAAGGGAGAAATGTAGCACTCACATGAGATGCAGAAGAAAGGAAGATAAGGCCTACGCCAGGATGTTCCTTTGGGATCAGGCTGCTTCCAGTAATGTTTATCAATGCTCTGAATGATGGAAGAGAAAGCATCCTTATTAGATTTTCCAATAACCCAGTTAGGCAGGAAAAAAGAGGAAATTAATTCAAAGGGACTTTGACAAATAAGAAATGGCCTGTCAACACAAGTTCAGAAGAGGGCAAGTACAAAACAAGTATTAGGCTCAGACTATCACTAATCTAATAAAAGATGGGAATGGCCAAAATGAGTGGCCAGAACTAGGTCTGGGTCTCTTAGGAAGGTGAATAAGAGTCAGTAATATAGTACTGCCACAGTGAAATACATGCTTATTGAATATTAGAGCATATGCAATAATAATGACTGACATTAGCTAATAGATGAAAAATAGATCCTATCAGGGAAGGTTAAAGAAAATCATACCCCAAAGAGAGAAGGTGAAAGAGACTTTGTCATTGAATATCTGTGTAGTTCCATGCTATTCCATTTATTTTTTTGGCATAAAATGCACCATAGGACAACAAATTGTTCTAATAACACCACGTCTTTCTGAACAGGTTTATTCACAGGTAGAACTGATTCAAAAACAATAGTGTTACCCCAACACCACCACCATTAGAAGTGGTTATTAATCAATTTTCAAAATGATTGTACTTTTAACCGAAATTGACTAGCATTTCAATTTTACTCTTTACAGTCAATACCTTATAAATCACCATATTTCATCAACTCTTTTTTATAGTTCAATATTCAGACACTAACTATGGGCAAAGTTCTCACTGAGCAACTGTTCTCTTTGAGGTTGGCTTTAAATACTAGAATGTGCTTTTTAATATATCCTGGTTGCTTTTACAACCCATTATTAGCTTGTCAGCTACGCATTTAACTAAAAATCTTGACAATTATTTGTATGTACAGAGTGTACTATTGTTTGTCACATAGGTTCCATTTATTTAGCACCATGCCAAATTATTACTTTTGTTTTACTTGTCCTTAAGTTACAGTTTAAAACATCTAAGTTCCTGTTCTGAACTTTCAGTAGTTGATAAATAAGTATTCTCTCATTTCAGATAGTCACCACAAACACTTTTGATATTTCTTTTTCCAGATTTCAGAAGTCTACATTTTTCAGTTAATCCTTTCACACCCCAACTGCTTGGCTTTTCCCCCACATTTCTATAAGCTTCCAGGGAATGGTAACGATTGACTCAAATAGTTTGTTTCCTCTTGGGTTTGCTTCTATTCCAAAATTACATCAAATAAGACAGGTGAAGAAGTGTAGTGGCACAATGCATTTATTTCACTATAGACCCTGAAACATCCCAGTTCGTGGACATATCACAGGCTTGTGGTCCATAAGAAGTACAAGATTACACATACTCAGGACAATCTCTTTTATGTATAATCAGATCATCACTATGTCATTTCATTCTTTACTCACTGTATAAATTATTCCCTAACTTCTTCCTTCAAAGAGGAACTAAGCGCAGCTTGAACACATTCTACCCCACTTTTGGTTGCGATTTCCTGCTTCACATGTGTTTTTTACTCATTATATTATCATTGACATAAGAACACATAGCTAGTCCACCAAAACTGGGGCCCTGACAACTGTCTCAATTGCATGTACTCTGCTATTCCCATTTTGAAACTCCAACTACGTTCTTATTTAGTCTTTTTAAAAATTCCAAGAATACACACATTATTAGGTCTCCTCCTGATCATATCTTTTCTTTACATTGTTTAAAAATCCTCATAAAGTTTCTAGATTCACTGGCCTAATGAATTCCATTTCTAGCAACTAATTCTAAATTATCTACTTCAGGAAAATACATTATGTAATGCTGATCTCCCTCCCCAAGTTTCTTTTTAAATTTCTTAACTATAAAAAAGAAGCATACATTATAGTTTATTCACTTCTCTAATTAATATTGCATGCAATATTCCTGGGATGGCAATACCATTGTTATCTCCATGTTAATATATTGTTTAAGGCATAAGCCCCTTTTTGCATCTAATCTAGTTCTCCTGAATAGTAGCTTAACACTTGGTGGTTAGTTTCCATTATCTTTTATAATACATAGCATTTTTTTTCATTGTAGAAAAGCCAGTCTATTTAAGAGAAATGCTTATGATAACCTCAGAGCCTTTTATTGAGCTACCTAAGAGATCAGAACCAATTTTTCTGGAAGTATTATTGAATGAATGTTTTCCTTGGTACTCCAGTCCACATTTCAAGTCATTTCCTTATTCTGTTTTAAGACACTGATCTGTCCATCAAATCATCCATGAATCTTTCTGTCTTTCATTATTAAGTGCTTTGGGCATTGTGTCTATAGTACTAGTTATATAACAACAACAACAAAAAAGGTATTCTTGTCCTCATGAGTTTGTTATCCCAAGGGAAAGTACATTCAAACCTTGAAACTCTTCTAGTTTTTCTTGGATTGGTATTTTGCTACTCAGAAGAACATAGAGTTAAATGCAGACTTAGAGATATAATTATGTACTATGTAATTTAGATCATTAATTTGAAAAAGTCAAATAGATCCAGTTTCAGCACATATTACTAGTTAAAATTATGTTATCAATAAAAATTAGCTTTTATCTACAATATTGTGCTTAGTTTATAAACTAGTAATTCATCCACGATAAAATTTTTCTTTAATTTTATTCTGATTCTATTTACTAGAATAATAACACAGAGCAGGAAACTTCCCTACTCATTTCAATTCTTCCCTCCTACTTCTTTCCTTCCTTTCTCTCTCTCATTAACTTTTTAATTTATATACCCCATTGGTTTCAAGTACATGCTTGTCACTGAATTATAAATATGCATTTTTAATGGAGAAGCTTTTGGAATGTCTAAGTTTATCAAGTGCAGTTACTTCTCATTTCTGTGAAGTTATCTGTTCTCGCCACTTACACACACACACAAAAACCAAAAACACCAAGAACACTCTTACAGATACCACAGGTTATCTTTTTGCTTAGATCATGTAGCTTGCCCCAAGAGATCATCCTTCTCTAATTGATCATCATTTTTCCCTTTGCTGTAGATTCAACAAATTTGCTACCATACAACTTCCACAGAACACTGAATACATGTAGAAGGAATCATTGATAATTATTGATCCCTCTGTTTCCTAACCTCTCTGTACTTGTAGGTTACATATTTTGAAAAACAACGCAAATTATTGCCTTAAGTCCCGCTATAGCTGTTGCAGAGGGCCCTTTACTTTCCTGTAATTTGTAGGCATCATGTGGCAATGGGATCCAGAGCAAGGTTTGGTAGCCTACTTATGAGAGTGGCCTCTTGAATATTTACCAACCTCTCTTCCTGCATCCCTCTTCCTCTCTGCTCTCCCTCCCTCTCTCGTGCACATTCATACACAGAGACACAAAACCCTACCAGATTCAGTGGTTTGAGTACTGAGACTAGTTGTAGCAATTGTGGGTTTTTTGGACATTTTAAAACATGTTCCTCAGTCTTCAGTTCCCAGAAGATCAAAGCTATACAATCATAGATTATAGATATAAATATACTCATAGACTCTGCCTTTTTTTATAGCCCTTAATAAATTAAAATGAGTTTGGTGGGGTTACCTCTTGGGCCCATATCAATAAATACTCTAGTTATTTAAAAAATATGTTTGTATATTTATAAAAGATTTTTAAATTTTTAGTTAGGATTGATAGAACACCAGATTGGGAGAAGAGATATAAGAAGAAGCCGAGAAAGAGCTACTAAAATGATACGGTGTAAGTTCATTTCAAAATTCAACATACTTCAAGACCAAATTTGGGGAATTATTGCACAAAACATACCAACCTGCAGAAATAGTGAATTATCACTACTTAACTTGATAGATATTACTTACATATTTCAAAGAATAATTTCATGCTAAGTATTTCCTTCATTTTCTTAGCTCTGAAATTAGCCATTTTAGCCTTAGCCATTTTAGCCACTCTACCGCCAAGGGCATATGACTAAAGCAGTCCATATTTCTGCATATAAATGCATTTCTGAGAATTTTAGAGCTCCTTGGCAAGGAAGCTAATGGTTGCAAAGAGTAAGAGAGCTAAGTGCAAACATGAATAATTACACTTCTCAGCCTAGAAGACATAGTTCTTACTGGGCTGTTGTGTAACAAAGACAACTCTAGTTCAACACAGAATACTAGAAGATATTGAACGTAGTCCCTGAAACTTTCAGAAGAGGTAATAGGAGGGGGCCTCCCTGGTGGTGCAGCGGTTAAATGCTGTGCTGTGGAGTTGTTGGCAGTGGCGACGCGAGTTCGAAACCCGGCCAGGGAGATTCCCATATGGCACGGCAGACCTCTCCTGCCTCGCCCGCTGTTCCCCTCAGCAGTGTATTTCCGTCGATCTGCCTGTGCTGCTCTCCACTCTGTCTCTGGTGAACCCTCTTGCCTCCCCACGCTTCTGGACTGTACCCCAACTTGTATGCATAAATAAATAAATCTTAAAAATAAATAAAGAAGTGGTAATAGGAGAATCAGCGCCACCTGCTCACAGATCAAGAACCAACCCAGGTAGTCCATGGAATAATTGTACTGCTTACAAATGTTCTAACACCCTTGGGTGCAATTCCTCTTTGTCCCATCTTATCTTTAATTCCACTAACATGATGCTTCAGGAGGCAGTGGTGGAATCCTCATCAGAATGACTGCTCAATTCTGTTATGGTGTCATTTGTTCAGTTGTGGTGCCCCTTTGAAGGCTTCTAGCCACACACTGTTGATTTACTGAATCTCTTCAGATCTGTGTTGTCAGTTCTCTTTCTCTTTTTACCTAAACTCTCTTTTAATTTTTTTTAAAAATATGTTTTTTATGCACACAAGAGTGGGAGTGTAGGCCAGGGGGGAGGGAGGGTGAGAAGATTCACCAGAGACAGAGTGGGGAGCAGAACAGGCAGATCTACTGAAATACATTGCTGAGGGGAGCAGTGGGCGAGACAGGAAAGGTCTGCTGTGCCATGTGGGTTAACTCCCTGGTCGGGGATTGAACTCATGCTGCAGTAGCTGCTGATAGCTTCATAGTGCTGAGACTTAAACCCTTGCACCACCAGGGAGGTCCTAAACTCTCTTTTTAAATTAAATCCTTTGTATTATATTGTTGACAGGTTGTTTTTTTTTGTAGACTTCATCCTTAGGACTGTCCATATTGATAAGTTTAGATACATAGATGTCCGTGATTACTCTCACCTTATTTAAATTCTCATCCATCTCATCTTGGAAGCCTGGAAAATTGTTGGAATATATTATTGCTTTTCTTTTTGGACAGATTTTGTCTGAGATTTTTAAATAATACTCAAGTTAAAATTTTCGTATTAAAATTATTTATTATAACATCAATTATTTGGAAAAATGGAAACTACTCATCTATTGTTCCCAACTGAATAAATTAAAATGTATTCATACTTTTTGTAAAAAAACTCATAATGAAATTTGAAAATAGGAAAATAATTTTCTAAATCAAGTCAAGTCCCTAATCACTCTTTTTCCTTATAGACTATTTTTAATATACTTGCATATATATTCACATCATGTTAATAAGTTACTAATTAATAGCCTATGAAAACACCTAATTAAAATCACATGTGATAATTTGATAAATTGCAAGTGTTTTTCAAAGGAAAATTTTATCAATTTTTGGCTACTATAAAAAGGTATGATGGTTAATTTGGTCTTGAAATTATGGCTTATAGATTTAATGCAATTTTTAAAAGCTTTTTTTATATGTGAATGCAAAGAAAAAAGATCTACAAATTTTATTCCTCTCAATTGATCAGGTCACTTCTTTTTTAATCTGTAGGGAATGCTAACCAAAGTAATGGCTTTTAAAAATATACATACTACTCAGAGTTAACTTACAGATGAAGGAATAAAAAGTGCAAGAGATACATACACAAATAAAGAGAAAAAAAAGATGAAGTAAAAGTACATAATTTTAAGACCATGTTCCTACATCTGGTCTTCCTCTGAAAACTGGGATAAACTGGACTGTTTTCTCACATTTGACTAGTTACTTGGCAATCAGCTAAGACTCCTTTGAGATGCTGAAGTTACTTGTTCCTTAGAGTCTCTTTGTAGTCCCCATAGGGCATGTGAGACATAAAATCATGAACTTTTCCATGGTTACCTCTAAAACATCTATTCCTTCTATTCCTTCTTGAATCTATTCCTTCTTGAATATCCAATGTGTTCTATTTACACTTCTTATGACTCTAACTTAAAAACACAGAATGAGAACAACTTTGAAATCTGCGTATAATGCTATTAATGCCAGACAATACTCTCCTAGCAGCAAGGTATGTAACTAAGAATCAGACCATAAGTTTTGGGAAGATATAAGAAGTCAGCCAGTCCACCCACCCATGTAATTTCAGGAGGGCTCCACAACACTGCTTCAAGCAGAAGAATCTGATGGGGGGACTACTCCCTACTCCACAGTGGCTTGTTCCTTCTTGTGAAAAATTTAACTCCTAGAAAGTTTTCCTCCAAAGGAAATTAAATTGTTTTTCTGAAATTTTGAAATTTAATATCAGTTCTATTCCTTGGAAATCCACAGTGTAGGTTAAATTCCCATTGAGACAGGGGAGCTTGTATTATATTTTTAAATCTCTTAAATCACTTCAAGAAGGGCTAAGCATTTTATTTCAGGCCAAAAAGAGCCCAGGGGCAGAAGCAGAGCTCAAGAGAAAAGGACAGCCCCTCTGAGTCCCATTTGCTCTGCAGCCCTGATGACAGTGGAATCTATTTTGGCCCTGTGGCTTTCAGTAACCTTTATTTCATAGCCAACTTCTATATTGTGTGTCTCCAACTAGCAATTGGCTTACCATCAGTGTCACATTAGTGATATTATCTGTGGATGGTCATGGCTGGCAATTGGCTTGGTGGAAGCTGCTGTTGGCAACGGGAGCTCAGATGTTAAGATCATGTTAAAAACAGCCTTTCTTGGGCCTGCCTGGTGGTGCAGCGGTTGAGCGCTGTGCTGTGGAGCGGTTGGCAGTGTGCGATGCGAGTTCGACACCCAGCCAGGGAGAATCCCACATGGCGTGGCAGACCTCTCCTGCCTCGCCCGCTGCTCCCCTCAGCAGTGTATTTATGATCTGCCTGTTCTGCTCCCCGCTCTGGTGAACCCTCTCACCGCCCCATGCCCCTGGCCTGTTCTCCAGCTTGCATGCATAAATAAATAAATCTTCAAAATAAAACAGCCTTTCTTGTTTCTCCTATCTTCTATGGCCACCCCATAGCCATGTCCATAAGCTTGGTTGCCAGAATTGCAGCCTAAACATTTTTAGGTATCAATACCGTTAATATTTAAGGTTTAAGTATCTAATATATTTAAGGCATCAAATCTATCATGGCATGGAAATAACTTTTTTCCATATTGTTATAGTCAGTTATTCCAAAATCAATTCAATTATTTAATAGTCTACTTTCTTAATCCTGGTTTAAAAAGTCATCTTTATCAAATTTTTTATTTCTATATGCATAGTTTGTTGTGCATCTTTATTTCTTATTTTGTCTCTTCGTTTTGTTCGTATGCTTATGCACAAATACCACACAATTAGCCACTGAGGCTTTATTATATGTTTTAATATTTGGTAGAATTAGTTTCCCATTTTCTCAACCTTTTAGTCATAAAAGATTTAGTCATACATATTTACTGAATTAATTAAAAATAACCAAGTTCTTACAGCTAGCCAAGAGTGCACTTAAAGGAGAGACTGAAAGAAAATGTTCACTTTCTGAAGTAAGGGTAAAAGAAGGGGAGAAAATGTGAAGGAAATTAGGAAATTCCACAACTGAAAGTTTTCTTAAAATGGGAGTAAACTGGTAAAGGAAAAGAGAAAATGAGTTGAATAAGTAACTTTACAAGTGGTGAAAGAAAATAAATGGGAGCACCTCAAACTAAAAATTTCTGCACAGCAAAAGAAACTATCATTAAAATAGACAACTTACGGAATGGGAGAAAATAATTCACACACTATACATCTGACAAGGGACTAATATCCAAGATTTACAAAGAAGTCAAACAACTCAACAAAAGGAAAATAATCCAATCAAAACATGGGAGGGAGGGCAAGGGTCACTACACCTGAGAGGGTGGGAATTCTGTACTGTCAAAACACTAACAAGTGTGTAAAATCACGGTACTTCCAAACAATATAAAGTAAAGGTCCCTTGGTAAATTACAGAATTAAATATCAGTCTAAAACTGAAAAATAATGTAACTGGGCATTGTATATTATACAAACATACACAGATTTAAATATATCTGTCCACATACATATTTTTCAATAAAATTTCATAAATAATAGCAAATAATGAATGTATTAATAATTAAAATATAGATTAGAAAACTAAATATAAGCGCTACAAATATATGACTCTGGGAGGAAAGCAATAATAAATCTTTGTAGCCTTGCATTAAGCAATGGCTCCTCAGAAAGAGCAAGAAAGTGTTAAGTGACAAAATAATAACAGATGAAATAGACTTTACAAAAATGAAAAATGTTTGTGCTTCAATGATACCATCATGAAAGTAAAAAGACATTCAACAGTATTTGAGTAAATATCTGCAAATCATAGGTCTCATAAGGAGTGAGTATTCAAAATAATCTTACAACTCAATAATAAATGATTATCAAATTAAAAGTCAGCAAAGGCCCTTAGTAGACATTTCTCTAAGGAAGATACACACATGACCAATAATAATGCGAAAAGATACTCAACATCATTAATCATCACAGAAGTACAAATAAAAGCCACAATGAGATACCACCTGATACCCATTAGAATGGCAATAGTCAAAATTATAGATAATAAAAAGTGTTAGCCACAATATGAAAAAATTGAACATTTTAAATTGTAATTGTCAATGGTGCAGCCACTTTAGAAAAACAGTTTGGCAGTTCCTTAAATGATTAAACACAGAGTTAGCATATGACCCAGCAATGCCCCTGCTAGGTATACACCAAAGAGAAAGGAAACATGTCCACATAAAGTCTTACACATGAAAGCTTGTAACAGAATTATTAACAGTAACTAAAAAGTGGGTACAACTGAAATTTCCATCCATAGATGAAGTATAGACAAAATGCTGCCAAAAATATTATTTTTATACATGGTGCGACATGGAGGAATCCCAGAAACATTAGGCAAAATATGCCGGAAACAGTAGATCACACATTTTATGATTCTCTTTGTATGAAACATCCGTAACAGACAAATCTAAAGAGAGAGAAAATGAAATAGTGGTTTTCAGGGGCTGGTGAGGAGGGGGAAAGGAGCATGTCTCTACATGGGTATGGAGCTTCTTACTGGGTGATGAAAAATTTACAGATTTGACAGTGGTGATGGCAGCACAGATTCATAAATACACTAAAATCACTGAACTGTACACCTTATAAATGTCAATTTTATGATACATGAATTATATCTCATAAAGTTATTATTTTTAAAACAACAACAACAGCAGTAGGTAGAAGGCTGGCACCGAAGCACAAATCAAGACCTTAGCACTAAACTCTGCACCTGTTTTCCTTTGTTTTTTCTATGCCACCCACTCATATTAAGAAAAGTAAAAGTCAGCTTTACTTAAGAATCTTTGATGAAGCATGATTTGTAAAATTTTTATTAGATCCCTTCTGAGCATCGTGTGTGTGTGTGTGTGTGTGTGTGTGTGTGTGTGTGTGTATGCATATTAAACATTCTGCTTGACAAAATGAGAAGTACGCATAAAACACTTTCCTTGAACAGTAAAGTATGATGATTGTCTCTGGAACATGTACTGTTGAGAGTGTTTGCGATGCACGCTGAGCCAGCTGCTTCATCACGAAAGATAACTTTTGCCTCTAAAAAGATTGACAAACTATGGGCATTCAGATTTGAGTATTTGGCAGGCATTTTTTCAAAATGTAATGAAGTGTGGCTAGCGCTTCAAAGAAGAGAACTTGACAGTGTTTGTTGTCAACTATGAAATGGGAGATTTCGGTGAAATTAGAATTTTGGGAAATTTACATCCTCCCCTGTAAGCTTAAGAGCTCACCAATACCTAGACAGCTTTCCCGATGTGGGTGGTGGGGAGTGAGGGGGTGGTAATAATGAATGTGATTTTTGAATCTGTGTCATAATAAAATGTATCATTGGAAACTTCACATTAGTCATTGAACCAATATTTTCCAAATGACTAATGAAGGATGCTGTAAAATCTTGCATTCATAAAAGATCTATTCAAAGTACAAGATCAATGTATTTTAATGTAACAGAACATAAGATATGGCTTCAGATTCCATCCTGCATCTAACCTTGAAGAAACTGCCCTTTATCAATTTTGGCGAGGTATGAAAAAGAACATTCAAAATTATCTGAAAAAGCTATTAAAAGGTTCTTTCAGTTTTCCAACCATATATCTGTTTGAAGCCAGATTTTATTTAAATACTACAACCAAACTTAGATGTCTATGAAATAGATTAGGTAGACACAAATTTGAGATAACATTTGTATTCAATTAAGTCAAACATAAAAGAGATTCACAGAAATGTAAATAATGTCACTTTTTACTAATTTTTTTGTTTTGGAAAAAATCAAAATACATTTCTTTTTCACAAAATGTTACTTACAGTGTCATATACTGAGTTCTTTAGGTATTTTTCCAGTTAATTAATGCAGAACATTAGTAATCTTTAAATTTCTAATATAATAAAATCTCAACAAATATAATGCTTACTAAAAAATAAAACAAGTTTGGGAATCCTTGGTGATTCCTAAGAGTCCAAAAGGATCATAAAACCAAAAAGTTTGAGGATCACTGCCCTAAACCATATACATTTTAAAACAAGACAATTTTAATAAAATTGACTATTGTTTTTCTTGTCTAATTTTTTCTTTCCATATTTTTTAAATTTTTTAATTTAAAAATTTGGGGCTTACATTTTGGTCTTCCATGGATGTGTTCTATTACCCCTCCCCCAATCCCACCCCCCATCCCCATTCCTCCCTCTCTGCTTTTCACTCTGGTAGTAATCATTAAATTCTTTTACTAAGTCCAAGATTTATTCTTGCTGTATGTTAAGAGAAATAGAAAGTGAAAGACAGATATTGGATGGTTTCACTCATCTGTGGAATATAAATAACAAAAAAACATAGGCGGCCTCTTTGGTGGCGCAACAGGTTAAGCCAGCACTATAAAGCTATACAAAGTTCGATACCCAGCCAGGGAGATTCCCACATGGCACAGCAGACCTCTCCTGCATCACCCGTTGCTCCCCTCAGTAGTGTGCTTAAGTTGATTTGCCTGTTCTGCTCCCCACTCTGTCTTTGGTGAATCCTCTCACCACCCCACCCCTCTGGCCTACACCCCAACTTGTATGCACAAATAAATCTTTAAAAAAACATACACAGGAAAAATAATTGAGTATTTTAAACATCAAAAAACAGGTTTGGGCCTCCCCGGTGGCGCAGCGGTTAAGCGCTGCGCTGTGGAGTTGTGGGCAGCGGCGACGCGAGTTCGACGCCCGGCTGGGGAGAATCCCGCATGGTGCGGCAGATCTCTGTCCTGCCTCTCCCGCTGCTCCCCTCAGCAGTGTATTTCTGATCTGCCTGTTCTGCTACCCGCTCTGTCTCTGGTGAACCCTCTCGCCGCCCCACACCTCTGGCCTGTACCCCAGCTTGTATGTAAAAATAAAAAATAAATCTTTTAAAAAAAAAAACAGGTTTATGCATTAGAGTCAAAAAGATAATTTTATTTAACAAATACTTCACAGCTTTTGGAATAGGCACCACTCCAAGAGCTTTACAATTATTAATTCATTGAGTTTTCTGCATAATTTTATGAAAAAGATACTATTGCTATCTTCATTTTATAGATGAGCCTGCTAAACACTGAGAGGTTAAGTAAACTGCTCAAAGTTACGCAGCTTCAGAGGTATATTTGAACCTTGGAAATTGGGCTGGAAAGTGTTTACTGCTTATTTCTAAGTGGCAAGTGTCAGTGAGACTGCTAATTACACTGTCAGGGACTGGAGAATAAGGTGCTTGCTTTTTCTGTGCCTTCTACGTATTTGAACTGTTCTGAGCCACTCTCACACTTTTTTCATTAATCTACAAAATATGTTTCAAAACTCGGTATTCTACTTCTAATTTTGAAAATGAGAAAAATGAGACATAGAGACATTCAGTAACTTGCTCAAAGAACAGCTATTTAAGTACCAGATGACCTAGTTAAAGGTTCAGCACTTGTTAAATTTCTATACCATATCTTAGTATTTTCTCCTTTACAACTCTAAAGATAGCTATTTTCAGTATTCTGCAAGAAAATAGCTTTTAAATAAACCAAATCTTGAAACACTGATGTTTTAAATATTCCTCAATTTATTATACATAAACGAATGATTCTACATAGGCCATATAAAGTAAAAAGAATATCTATCTGTCTGCATATGTAAAAATAAATGTGGACAATGTATATTTTTGGCAAAACTTAGAATTTGGCCTTCTATAGATTGTATAGATAAATGATTAAAACTAGAAATATCAAAATGTAAACTTCCATAATATTAATAATAGCTAATATAGATTTTATACTAAGCATGAAATACTAAATACTTTTCATATATTATCTCATTTAATTCCCCAACAACTCTAAGCTGAATTGTGTTATCCTTATTATATAAGGAGAAACTGAGGCTTGGAAGGAGTCATATAGCTTACCTAAACCATGTAGCAAGAAAGAGGCAAAATTGTAACATACAAATTTGATAGCAAAATCCTCATTATTTTTTTGCAGAAAATGTAAAATAAAGACAATATTTTATCTTTTTCCAAATTTCAAATTGTCTGATTCTATTTTCTGACTTCTTTGAATGTTTATCACAATTTATCAATAATGATAGCACTATTAAGTCATTCTGTGCTACTGAAATAACAGTGAAGACAAAACTCTAATGGTATTGAAAAGAGATTTCGAGTTATAATAAACTTATTTTTAGGGCTACAATTTTGGGGTTTATAATTATTTCCCCCTTTCAAAATGACCTAAAGTTTATATTGTTTCAAATTTAATTAAATTTCATTTTCACTAGTACAATTTTTATTAACTGAACACCAAATGCAAAATAGGTTTTCGGTTCTTTAACTCTTCTGTTTTTTCTGATTGTGCTGCATCTATTTGGCCTCAGGTTTAGTGGTATTTCCTATTCCTATATCACTTAGAAAATCTCAAGTAAACTAGCACAGGAAAAAAAATCAGGGAAAATTAAAGTTAATTTCTATGTAATGGTTTATTTGGGGGTACCTTTTATAAAAATAGAATACTTAATCATTATAAAGTTGTTTTCTTTTAATTACCAACATTGAATCATCATTTGTAATATCCAATTTTCTTTTGTATGCTGTTTTCGGTTTGTCTGTTTTAACTTAATTTTTGACCAGGTTTCATTGCCATTTCAGTATCATTTGCATATTAGAAGACGTTGGACATACTGAGGCCAACTTCATTACCAATAAATCAGAGTTTCTCATTAAGAGGTAATGAGCTCTTATATTGTCCCTCTGATTATTACCCCTGTTCCATTGAAAAAGAAAACATTTCATCTTTTTTATTTTCTTTCTCAATCCTACCTTTCAGGGCTTGAGAATTTTTAAGGAATAGTAGTGAGTGAGTCACAGCTTCAAACTTGCTTTCTTATACTCTCTAATGAGAGAAAGAGGCAATATTCTATTTTATATTAATAAAAGTGTTGCCTCTTAACTGTTTTAGAAATAAGATTGAATCCCTGCTCTACCATCCATTGCCCAGGTAAGAATGCATATTTCATTAAATCCAGTAATGTTTCAGTTTCCTCATCTCTAAATGATACTAATACTTGCACAACTGGTTTATAATTAGTATTAACTAAGTTAACAAATGAAATTGCTCAGTACATCATCTAGCATATGGTAGATATGACTGGGAGAATTAATTAGTCAGGGGATTTGTGCCCTTGTAGATTTTCTCCCCATTTGCTGTCTATATAAAGCATGATCCCTCTCCATAAATGAAGAAAAAAAATATTTCCTCATAACTATGTAAAGATTTATCTCTGCTTTTGTTTTTGAGAGAACAAGTGAGGGACAGCAATTGATTTGAAATTAAGGGACAAGAAACATGACAATATTTCATGAGATTAATAATGAAAATGAAATAGCTAGATATATAACACACTATTTCTAACTATGGAACTGGGTAGTGGGGAAAGAAGCAACCTCATTAATTAATCAATAGGTGCATTAAACAGCTATATAAATCAATTAAATAGCAATCTATAATAACATCCTCAGAAAAAGAAGAGAAAATTTTGAACTCATGGCAAAAGAACATTTTATGCTTTGTAAAAAAAATCAGATAATCAACAAAACACTTAGAAATTATTGATAAAAAAGAAATTTTAAAGAGACAATAGAAAAGTGTTAAAATACACAAAAACAACAGAAAGGAGAATTAAATAATCTGAAGTTTAAAGTTGAGCAAATATTTCAGAAAGCAGACAGAAATTAGTAAGAACAAGATTTACTTAGGATAATTGGATGAGTTTTAACCTTTAACAAATACAGAATGCAAGAAAAGAAAACAGAGAAAATGGAGAAGATGACATGGGAAACAATGCTAGGAGAAAAATTCCCAGAAACAAAGAACTCAGGTTTTCACAACACCCTGACAATTAAGAAATTAGTTGAATGGATATTGTTGAAGCCTAGTGAGTTATCCCTAGTCCATTTCCCATTTTTTTTTTTTTTATCTTCCACTTGTAGTTAATATCAAATTTTTGGTCAGATCCTCTCCTCTTGTAGTAAGCTTTCATATGGGTGTGAGATCTTGCTTCTTATTTAATTTGGGATTAAGTTCCAAATTATTAAATTAATATTCCTTGTTTTGTTTTACTATTATTTGCATTTGCCATATGATGAAATTTCCCCTGGGCCATAAGTTTTTGTTTCTTTAGTTACTTCTGGGATATCCTTTTCTTCTGTGCAACCGCCTCTTCCAGTTTAGGAACAATCTGCTCTTTTTCAACAACCATCACCTCATTTTGGCAGGCAGAAATCATGTCTGGGGTAATCCAATCATGAGCTCTATAAATTCTGCAATAGACCTTTGGGGCTTTGTTCACCTGGATGTGCTTGAGGACCAGAGAGTCTAATCTAAACTCTTAAATACAGCATTACTCTGCATTTTAAGGATGGGCAGACAAAAATCAGCATCTTCTTGCATCACTGACCTTGGATCCAGCCCTGCCCCAGTCTGGCCTGGGTACACCTACCAATTCTCCAGAATGGTACACACGGGAGCAGAACAGGAAGATCCACTGAAATACACTGCTGCGGGGAGCAGTGGGTGAGACAGGAGAGGTCTGCTGCGCCTTGTGGGTCAGCTCCCTGGCTGGGGTTTCAGCTCATGTCGCAGTGGCTGGTGATAGATTGGTAGTGCTGAGACTTTAAACCCCGTGGAGACCCCAAGAGCTAGAATTATTTAATTAGAATTCTCTTATAATTAAAAAAATGGTATCTATAGCCTAGTAGTAAAGAATTAGAATCATGGTACGGATTCATGTATTTGCTGAATTGATTAATAATTTTTAGGATGAGGAGTAATATCAACATCAGACCAAACCATATGTTACAGTCCTCTTCTTCAAAGGTACCCATCACTAACATTGTAGGTATGGGTACATTAATTTGTATCTCTGAGCCTTAATCTCTCACCTGTAAATGATATTAACAATAAGTTATTGGGATTTTTTTTAACCTAAAGGAAATAGTACTCATAAATAAAATATTACAGTACTTGGAACCTGATTAATAGCTAACAAATGTTATTATCTACCCTCCTCCCTCCCCACACACAAACAACCTCTTTTTGGGACCCATAGATCAGTATCACACTGCATATGAATAAGACCTTGTTTGAATTTCCCATCAGTAATTTAAAGTTGTTCCTAATTTAGTGTTCTGCAAGTGAAACCTTATTGTGGAACACTAAGGAATTCTGTCAATATAGACACTGTGACGTCTACTGGGAAAAATATCTGCTAAATCCACATGACATAAAATTGTTCATTGGTAAACTTCACCCATTAAAAAAATCATAAGAAATATATGGTGGATATATTCTCATTTATGCCAGTTAAACTGTGAAGATTTAACATGTTGATTTCTATTTTTAAAATAAGGTAATATAGATTCTTTTGAAAACAATTGTTTTCACTGTGGCTGAAAACATATTTAGTCAGTAAACTATAATACAAAATTGCAACTTAAAATTTCTAATGAATAAAATTTTGTTATAGCAAACAATATCGTGTATTTCATAGTACATGAAATATAAAAAGATGCTAAAATATTTTTGGTCAAGATTTTTATTTTTCTTACCAATTTATATATAATTCACAATTTTTTTTGAGCACAGGTTTAGACTTAGATCTTGTATTTATTCAAATTGAGAACAAGTTAAGATTTAGGATCTAGCTGGGCTCCAGCTAGGAGGAATGCCTGGCGGAGATGAAGGAGAGCCCCTGTAGTGTGCTATGAAAAAAAGGGGAACTTTTAACATTGTTTCATTTGAATTAAATTCATAATTTATGGTATAACATAGGAATGGCCACAGAATTACTTACGATTAGAACTATGACTTCTTTTCTATAATCCAGTTTATTGTCTTTATCTCTTTAAGAATAGTACTTAATAAAAACATTTTCCCCATGCATTATTCTTCAGTCAGAAAGTAATTGAGTTTTTTCCATTTTTAACAAGTGATTCTAGCAAATACTGAATGAAACTGAGGTGAGCTATATAACCATTTTTAAAAAGTAGTCATTTATATTTTAATCATCATTAAAATACAGACACAAAAGGTACTAATTATAGTGTGGTTATTTGGCTATGCATATTTCATTGTGTTCTGGATTCTAAAATATTTCCTTTATCGCAGGAGAACTAAGACTGAAAGTCCATTCTAATTTTCATATAAACTATAATTAGGGACATGTCGCCTCCAACTATAAGCAGGAGATTGTAGCTCTGGTATACAGCTCTGAATGACTGTATTTAATCAATTAATTTAGGTATAATGATTTTTAAAAAGATTTCTCTCATACATTAAAAAATAACCTCTGTTCCTACTTTATAAAGGTTATACTTCATATAACCAGTTGAAATTTACCACTTTACAATAGGGATGTGTTCTAGCAAGCTTAAAGGAAAAGAATTATCAGGTCCCACATTTGCTAAAATTTCATACATTTTACTTATGTGGTATGAAATACCTATCCTTTTTACATGATACAAGAATAATCTATGGGAAATTGCCAGAAGATGGAAGTGGTCAGACTAAGTTCCTAGCTATCCTAAAAAATAAAATTAAAAGTCTACCCACAGGAAGTAATCTTTCTTATTGTAGTCCCTTTCTGTTCAGTACTCTTATTTCTCCCCATCTTTCTAAATGAAAGTATAGCCCTAAGTATTCACAGACATGCTGACCAGTATCAGGTTATCAAATCATTGTTTTCAAAAAGGAATGATGGCAATTATACAGTACTCAGATACATGAGGTGTAAATCTGTGATCATAAAGAGGTATAAAATGGGACAGAGGAGAAACAAAATAAGGATGAAGGGGCATAACAGATGGAATTAGGGGTCATCTCTTTCATAATTTCTACTCATCCATGAAAATAATGCTCTTGTGTTGCCGGAAAAAGGAGAATCTTGAAGAGTTTCTAAGTGGGCCCTGCGTTCTTCCAGTTCTGCCTCTTACAGGAAAAAGCACATTGGAATGGATGAAGAAAGTGAGTGACATTTCTACTGGAACTTAATCATGAGGATAAGTAGATTTTCCCAATAAACACACTAAGTCACGGAAACCAGCCACCTTTATGCAGATTCCATATAGATGTTTTATATGTCCTACTACAAATCTGGTTTGGTCTGAGGAATAACATTTGTAATAGTAGTTGTGGTAACATATCTATTACTATATGCTTTTTAATATGTATTATTTCATCTAATACTCAAAGCAGCTTTATTTATGGGAATTACCTTTCCCCATTTTGAGATAAAGAAATAAAATCTGAACAAGTGATAGTACTTTCCGAAGGTTACATACTAATACCTGTACAATTCAGTATTGGAACCCAGTTAGATTAGTTTCAAGGTCCTGGTCCCTTAAAAACCTTATTTTCTGTGCTGTATACTTTTTTCTTTTGAAAGAACACTATGACAATGCAAAATACTTATACTCTTATTATTTTGAGAGGAATGTTTTGATAATGAAGGCTATGACATATTAGTATAGATTTCCAAAAGAGAGTGGTAAGTCTTTTCTTAAAATGCCAGAAAATAGGCTGAGAGATCAATATTAATTATAGTAGCTAATGCTAATGAATATCAATTATGTTCCTGACACTGTGCAAAGCATTTTTATACACAACTATGTGAAGTAGATGATTTTATTTCCATTTTATCAATTAGGAAATAGACTCAGAGAAATCAAATACTAATTAGATAACAGATAGATTCAGAATTTAAACTTGAATTCTTCTGAAATGAGTCACTCTCATTCCTTTATGCTACAGTACCACTGAGAAGCATAGAACTATTCAAAATCACCTGTGCAGGACATCTTTGAAGAAAACTTGAATTAATCAGAGCTTCAAATTATTCTTGGAAAAGAAGACTCGATATTGTAAGGATGCCAATTCTCCCTAAATTAAGCTCTAAATTTAATGAAATTGCAATCAATATTCCAACTGGAGGGCAGAAAGAGGTCAAAGAGGTGATAGCTATAGGGGAGCAGTTTTCAGCTTTGTGTAAGAAAGAATTTTGTATGAGATAGACTTATCCAGAAATGGAGCAGAACTGTGAGATAGTCAACCGGCCATCACTTTAAGTATTCCAAATGGAGGGTAAATTGACTACCTTTTGAGGGATTCTCAAATAGCATAAGACAACTATCATTTTCTAGGGCCCATTTCCTAGGCATGGAATTTTCCATTTCATCTTTTATCTCATTCAGTTTTCATACTCTTGTTATTTTATATACATATAATATGGCTGCTAGTGGATAATAACACAGATTCCATAAGCATATGGACTAGCGAAGTATGCACTTTCATCTCAAATTTCAAATAAGAAACCATGAGACAGGTTTCTTATTTATGGTGTCAGTTTTTTTAATCTGCAAAATGGGGACATTATGACCCATTTATTTCCTGGTGTCAGTTTTTTTAACCTGCAAAATGGGGACATTATGACCCATCTCACTATATTCTTGTAGATTAAATATAAGAACATTAGAAGAACATTAACACTCACTGACCATATGTTTAGTTTTAGAGGTAGAGTTATCATTATTGACAGAGGGAACTGAATTTCAGATGAACTGAGCAAATATTTGATTGAACTAAGTAATCTTTAATGCTCTAAGATCCTATGAATTTGTGGAATTATAAAGAACTCTTCCCACTCTTACAATTAAAAAAATTATATAAATCAATTAAAAAGATATTATGTAAAATCCATGCATTACCTGTTTATTAATAGCTTAATTTAATGATCTATGTTTACATGTCCAATTTTAGCATTTTAAAATCTGTTAGAAAAAAGGAAATACAAAATGAAGAATTTAAACCAGGCAACTCTTCAGGTGACTGACCTATTTTAAGATCAAAATTTTCTGAGGGAACAGAGAAATATATATATTTTTAAGTTGGAGGAAATAATTTTTAAACATCAATGCTTCTGATCATTGTTAAGAGAGTTACTATTTCTTCTTTGGTTCTTGGTAGGATAAATATAAATTTCTATCACTACAGACCATGAGACAAATAACTTTCACCACTGGAAATACTTCAAAACTAGGGCTGCTAGAAGAAGGTAGGTAAATGCAGAATGAAGAGATTGGTTTTAACCACCTTGTGAGCAAGTAATATTCAATAACTTATAACCAAGTTAAAATACACAATGGGAGACCTCTCTAGGACCCTAATGTTTAGTGAGCATTATTAAACTTTCATTTTCAATGTTTTCTCTCCATTGAACCTGGATATATGTATGCTTTATTTAACATAGATTGAAACTGATATATAACCTGAGAGCTTTGTAAGCTGAGTGAGAGAGGGTGATATAACCTGTACTCATTCAATAAGAAGGGAATAAGGGAAAGATATTAACAGTTAAATTGCCTGAAGGGGAATCATGTTTGGAGGATCAGAATGTGACAATCTTCCTGGCATAGACAATTTCTGGGCAAAGTTAAACAAAAAAACAAGTATAATTCTGATAAGGACAGAGGCCAAAAGCAATTCCAAGTAAAATTTTGGCGCATATGGGGAATGCAATAAGAGAGTGGCTGGTAGATTATAAGTGGCAACAGATGACCAAGTAAGAGATTTTTCCAAATTCCAGCAGGTATAGCAGTGATTTGTCAATAGCTAATTCTTTTTATAAACAGCTTTACTGGGGCATAATTCACATATAATAAATCACATACATTTAAAGTGTTTTCTTTATATCTATATACCCATGAAACCATTTCCATTATCAATACAGAGAACATATCAGTGACTCTGACCCTTTATAATCCTACTCCTTCCCTTCCAACTACTATTGCTCCTAAATCAGTCTTATATAAACCACCAATCTGATTTCTGTTACTCTAGGTTAGGTTGTATTTTTCCAGAGTTTTATATAAGCAGAATCGTAGAGTGTAGATTCTTAGGAATCTGGCTTCTTTCATTCAGCATAATCACTTTGATGATTGTTGTCAATCTGGATTCCTGTTTTATTTTTCCTGCCTCATTTCACTGACTAGAGACTCACGTGAAATGCTAGAAGACATTCTTATCTGCTGCTTCTCTTTAGGAAAACACATTTAGTCTTTCTCTATTAAGTACATTACCTATAAGCTTTGCATAGATATCCTTTATGAAGTAGAGGAGTTTCCTTCTATTCCTAGACTGCTGAGAGATTTTATCACAAATGGTTGTTACTTTTTTGTCAGATGTTTTATATATCTACTCAGAAGGTCTGAGTTTTTATTTTCAGTTTTATATTATGATAAATTACTTTGTTAATTTAATTAATCTCATTCAGGTTATTTTTTTAAACCATATTGTAATTCTGATTTCTAATTTTTTTACTTGTATCTTTTTAAAACTGTTCCAAATCTCTTAACTTTTTCAACATATGAAGCACTGTTTTAATAATTATTTTAGTGTTCTTGTCTGATAAGTTAAACGTGTCAGTCTGGGATCTGCTTTTGATTTATTGACTTTTTATCCTCATGATAGGTTTTATTTTACCCTTTATGCCTGGTAATTTTTATATTGTACTATAGACATACTAAATTATCCAATTTGTGAGCATAAAGATTTTCATAGTATATTTTTGTCATGCCTATTGTAACTTCTCTTTCATTTCTGACTATTAATTTGATTTTTGCTTTTTCTTATTCAGTCTAGCTATAGGTTTGTCTTTGTTGTTTATTTTTTCAAGAACTAACTTTCCCTTTCACTTATCTTTTAGACTGTGATTTTGATTTCATTTACTCTGTTCTTGTTTGTATTATTTTCTTCCTTCTCCTGGCTTTTGGTTTTGTTTGTTTCATATCTTTAAGCTGTAAAATTCAATTATTTATTTAAGATCTTTTTTCTTGACATAGTCCTGCATTGCTATGTAAGTCTCTCTATGTATTGCTGATGCTGGTCCCACAGGTTCTGGTAGGTTGTGCTTTATTTTCATTTGTCTTCAGGTTCCAAAAATTTACCCCTTTGATTTCCTCATAGACCCAGTAGTAATTCAGTAGTTTAGTATTCAGTCATCACATATTAGTCACTTGTCTCACATTCTCTTTTGTGATTGATACGTAAATTGATACAATTGTCATCAGAGAAGAAATTTGCTATAATTTCAATCTTTATAAATTTTTGTCACTTGTTTTGTGACCTTAAGAAGTATGGAAAGTATGAATTTTAGCAGTCTTTTCCTTTAAAGATAGAAATTTAAATCATATTATGTTTCTTCTGATATACTTATCTGCTATTTCCTTCTCAAACAGGAGATCAGAATGACCTACATAAAGTTTTCCAGGATCCTGTTTAATCAGCAACTATTCCAATTCTCTTCCTTTCTGGATTACAGTTTTCCTCATAACATTTCTCCAAAATATCTCTGGAATGACTTTCACTATGCCTGTGAGAAGTTATATATTCCTTGATTATATATTTCTATTTTTTTAAGGTCTATCTCCCAAGATTCTTCCTCCCTGAATATGCCCCATAGACATTTCATCATTCCTGCCCACAGGCCAGAGTCTGCCATTTCTGGGTCAAGGCCAAGTCCTATAAAGATAAAGGTGAATGGGATATTGAATAGAGTTGAAATAGTAAATGGCACCTATCTGTCATTGAGAATGTCTGTCTTTTGTCGTAAAGAGAAACAGATTAGAATAAATTACTCTTCACAAAATACTATAATATATAGTTTCCCAAATATATTCAGCTTATCTTTTTTTTTTTTTTTTTTTTTTAGCAAAGTAAAGCATTGTCTTGGGTCCATTCTCATTGCAAAGCAAAACATTTCACAATGCCTGTGTACCAGAAAACCTCTCCCAACTGCACTTGTTACTGATTCCATTTGACAAGTGGCTGCTTCTCGATAATTACTGTACAAACCATTACTTCCAAAATAAATTAAACTCTCATCACTTTATCCTGCTCTTCTACATTCATTAATAAGTATCTTGTAAAATAGGTGACTGCACCTGCATTAGTAAGTGCAGAAGCTCATATTAAAAGATTGTGCTTTTGTATATTTTTGTCTTTGAAAGCTATGTTTAGCTTATCTGCTGTAAAAGTCCAGGGACTGTGGTGAAGTAGGGCCAGGATGGAGCCAAACCTAAATTCCAAATGGGATTTCTAATCCACTTTTATATTCAGTCATCATTGAATATACTCAGTAAGGTACATAAGGACAATTTCAATTAAAAAAAAATCAGGTTTTTTAATGATACACACCATGCTTTACATTCTGATTATCTTAACTAAGTAGAGGATCTGCTCACATGACAGATGCAGCCTATTCTTACATGGGGCTTATGTGGGAACCAAAATATGGAAAAGCCGGGCATATGTTTATGTGTTGAAACATTATCATAAGTAATTTTTGGTCATGATTGGCATTTGTCCAAATCAGTGCGTCAAATTTATCATATCTTCAATTTCCTTTGTTTAAAAGGAACTTCTGATGTCCTCACACTGAGATTAAAGTGGAACAGTATATATCTAATGGCAATATTCTTTCTTTGTATGGTAATAACCTTCATTAGTCTTACAGTATTTTACTGATAATAAACTGTGTGTTTTTTTACTGATGATAAAAACGTACATTTTGGCCACCAAACAAAACTTTTCAAACCCTTTCTTTATAATAACTACGTAATCAGGAATTACTTAATATTATTTAACACTGATCCATTTATTGACATATTACGATTAACTGGAATCTTTATTCAAAAAACATTTTTCTGATTGTCAGAAGAACATGTGGTTTTTTGTGCCAGGTGCTGTATTAAAGATGTCTTTTTAAATTCTATTCTGATTTCAAGGTACATATCAAGTTATAAGTGTAATATCTTCAGAACATCATCATTATATCCTCTATTTCTTATCTCTTATTGCAATTAACTCAAAAATTTAAGTATGAAATTTAATGACAGCTTCCAATGTTGACTATGTAAATTATAGCTAATGTTAGATGTACTTATGACAGTTACTTGAAGGTACTCTTCATTTTTAGCAATGTCCCAAATTTTCTCACCTTATTCTGTAAATAACCTTGCCTCTAGAGATTTTAGAATTACTGCCACAAGACCCCAAAGCAAACAATTATTCTCTAAGACAGTTCTGATATGAGATATAATGTCTCAAAAGATTCTCTGACAAATAGCCAAACCAACCTGACAGTGTAAAATGAAGCACTTCTAGAAAAGCCTAGGCTTTTCTTACTTTTTAAAAAAAAAAATGAAACACCTTCACTGCCCAAAATTATTGTTATAGGTTAAGACATGTATTTTTCATGATAAAATACCTAACAATAATTATTTGTGAGTACTCAGGTAGCCCTCGGTTACTTAAGTTCTTTCACCTTAAAAATAAAGAAATGTTCAGAAATATTTGTCCACTTATTCATGGTCACCTTGAACTCAAATTTTCTGACTGTGAGATTTTCAGATATTAGAAAGTAATATCAATAATCTTTTTTCCATAGATAGTATCAATATTTAACCATTTAGATCCATAACATTTCTTTTTTCCTATGTTACTCACCTTATCTTCATTTATCTTCATTTCTTATTCTACATTTTATACATAGGATGATTCCGACCTAATCTATTTCCTGACATCCTTCCTCCATTTATTTATCTACTCAAAATACTAATGATATACAATTTCTAAAAATTTCATTATATTCTTTTGGAAATGAATATTGCTATTATTTATGTGTCCCCATCACAGTATGATATTATAGACCAGAAAAGAAAAGAATATCTATATTTCAGTATGAAATAAAAGGATAAAGGGAGAGCTGGTGGCTGTGGAGAAGATAATTTGTTCAACTACTATACGAGCCTTAAAAAGAAATTTGTGAAGTAACAAATTCTTTAAAGATTATTTAAGTCATATTTATGTAGGTCAAAGTATACTGTAAATGCAAGAACAGAGAAAAATATAAAAAAAATCCTTTTGTATTGGGAATAATTAGTCTCATATTTATCAGTTTTTTCAAATTCAGAGAAACTTAGGCTGTTAAGGCATTCTAGTAGAATATTGAGTTCAATGGTTTTATAAGACAAATACTTTGGGACTCCTCTAATGTTTAAAAGTTATCCTTATTTGTGAGCTAAAAATTTTCCTTTCACATCGTTCCATAGGCCCAAGGAATTTCTTTTGAAGCAATGTGGAAGATTTGTAATATAATTGCCATTAATGTATTTAAGAATAGTTATAATATATACATTATTATTTTTTTTTAATTGGCTAACTTCAGTACCTTCAACAGGGCCAACAATTTTCCAGACCCTATTTCATCATGACGGCCTTTGATGGAGTCTTGGGCTTCTCAGTGTCTAGTGAAAATGTGGTTCTCAGTTCACTGTGATGTTGATGTCTTGAATAGAGGTGACTACATCTTACAATTAATACAAAATAATTCCTCAAATGCAATATAAACATATACTGTTGGCTCATATAAAATTTGCTAATGAAATGAGCACTATTTATTAGTCAGTTTTCTTTGCTCTTAAATGAAGTTATTGAGCAAGATAGTTTAGGTGATCCTTTCTAACTCTAAAATTTTTGGAATCAATTTGCCAGCAATCAACTTTTATTGGCTGGAAACTTCCCAACCAAGGCTCCTGTCTTCTGTTCCAATGACAATAAAAATGTAGAACAAAGTAAACAAACATGGCAAATGCTAGGGACTTTCTTTAGAGTGAAGGCTATCCATTTATAAATTATTTAAGGTATTGTTATAATTCAGTCAATCACTAAAATATTTGCCATCTAATCCTCATAATTTATGTGTTAAACATGTTCATTTGTTGTCATTAAAAGCATAAGGCTGGGGCCTCCCTGATGGCTCAAGGGGTAAAGTCGCAGTACTATGAAGCTATCCAGAGCCACTGCAGCACAAGTTCGATACCCGGCAAGGGAGATTTCCACATGGCTCAGCAGACCTCTCCTGCCTTGCCCGCTGCTCCCCTCAGCAGTGTACTTCAGTAGATCTGCCTGTTCTGCTCCCCACTCTTTCTCTGGTGAATATTCTCACCTCCCTCACACCTCTGGCCTACACCCCAGCTTGTATGCTTGAATAAATAAATCTTAAAAAAAAGTATGAAGCTGAAGAGGAGGAGGGAAAAGAGGAAATAAAAAAGGAAAAATAGTTTGTGTAAGTAAATTTTTCTATGCCAGGAAATTTTGTTAAGTGCTATGTATATCATCCCATGTAGTATTCCAAACAACTTTATGAAATAAGTACTTTGACAGTAAAATTCCATAATACTACCAATTCAACTATAAATAATTGATAGTTGATTTTCAGAATTCACAGTTAGCTGTTTTGGCTCAGTAATCACTTTATAAACTCTGTAATAATGTGGTATTGATGTTTACATGATTGAATTGTTTTTGGACCTTACTTGCACAATTATGATATGGTTTGCTGTATTATCTCCAATTTACAGGTAAGAATATTGTTTAGAGATATTAAATGAGTTTACTTGTCACAGACATGAAAACACCAAGTGGGCATTAATTTAATCAGCTCTCACTGTGGTGGTGAACTTGATATATCACTTTGACTGGGCCACAGGTGGCCAGATATTTGATTAAACATTATTCAAGGTGAGGGGGTTTCTGGCTGAGACATTTCAATTGCTGAGTACAGCAAATTGTCCTCTCCACTGGGAGCGGGCCTCAACTAATTGTTGAAACCTTGGATAGAACAAGACTGAGGAATGGAGAATTCACTCTCTCAACGAGAGGACATTGGATTATTGGGATGCAGACTCAGACTGGAACCTACAGCACTCTCCTGCTTCATAGCTCTTTCAACCTGGACTTGAACCATTGTTTCCCCTGAGTCTCCAGCCTGACACCTGCAGATCTTGGGACTCCTTTGCTTCTGTAATTACATATGTCAATTCTTTTTTTTTTTTTTTAAAGATTTATTTTTTATTTTTACATACAAGCTGGGGTACAGGCCAGAGGCGTGGGGCGGCGAGATGGTTCACCAGAGACAGAGCGGGTAGCAGAACAGGCAGATCAGAAATACACTGCTGAGGGGAGCAGCGGGCGAGGCAGGAGAGGTCTGCCGCACCATGTGGGATTCTCCCTGGCCGGGCGTCGAACTCGCATCGCCGCTGCCGACAGCTCCACAGCACAGCGCTTAACCGCTGTGCCACCATATGTCAATTCTTTATAATCTCTCTCTCTCTACTTTCTGTCTCTGACTCCACACATATATGTATACACACGCACGTATGTATCTCCTATTGAATCTGTTTCTCTGAAGAATCTTCTTTAATATACCTACCCACGCCACTTAGTCATCAACACTAAACTAGCATCCTAAAAGGCACAGTGCTGATCTTTGAATGTAGCTTCAAAAGCCTTTCTGCACAAAAATTCTGGAGTTGTCACTGGTCACAAGGATTGTGCTAATTAGTGTATAACAATATCATGAACTTAAGAGTACTTTATATTTCTTAAATACAGAAGTAATTATCCCTTAAATACCCTACTTACTCTGCTTCTGCTTCTAGTGTTATGTAGCCTCTAAATGCAAGATGCGAAAGTGTCTCTTTTTGATTCCTCTTAGGTTTTTCATTGACAAATAGGAGAAATTCACAACACCAGCAAGCAAATTCCCCAGAAAACACCCAAGTTCATCTTTCCTCACAGGCAGGAAAAAGTGAGTCATTTATTAATTCTATTGTTTATTTTCATACATGTAACACTAATTAACAATAAAAAAGCTCCTCCTCATTTCTTGTAACCTTGATAAGAACTGGATATTAAAATAACAGCCTAACTATTGGCAATAAACAGCTTCAGGAGAGAAATTATGTCTCTGATGCCCAAGATATTTCAAATAGGAGGATATGCTGACATTCTATAAGCCATCATGATTTCAAGTTATTAGTACAATGCCAAGTCTTTACAAGGTAACATAAGCAAGCATAATAGAAGAAGATATTCATAAACCAAACTGCCTTTCATGAAATAGGTGTCACACTTTCTGCTCTCTATCCTATATTTCCTTTCATGTGCTAAAAAACCTTGGTTGGAGAAGCCCTAAATTGAAGACTGATTTGGGGAGGAGGGATGCATGCCACTGTAATATGATAAACATTTTCCTAGTCATTATTTTCATGTGATAATTTTCTTTCACTTGTCAGTGATGAGGTGGATAAACTGTCTGTGTAGTTTCTCTAAGTGTAGTCCTTTGAAACCCTGACTGATACATTAGAGTTTGCACCAAAAGAAGGAATATAAACAAGAAATATTATAAATTATATGTACATTTTTATCTTAGTACAGATAAGTAAGCTTGAAATACCCTTGGTGGTATTTCTGTTAGAGGATGGAGAAGGCATACTTCTGAGTATCCTAAATAAGGGGGAAACTTATAATTAGTTGTCATCACTATCACTTTAATTAGGTTTTCAAAGAGACCATCAGCCAACCTCACTTCTTGGAAGCTGACATCAGTTCTTGCCACAGAACTTGGCCGTGGTTGAATATTTGATTGTGAATGTTCGTCCCAAGAAGGAGGATTTCAACTGTGTGATCTTTAGAAACAAAAGAAACTCTATGAATGAGAAATCTGAGCAGTAATGTCTAATTTTATTTAAAAGTACTTTCAGAAAAAAATTAAAAGGGTCTTTGTTGAAAAACCTCTTGAACAATTTATAATACTTGAGCTCCTGAAATATTCATTTCACAGGTTATAAAAGGAATCAATACATTCATCTCTATAAAGAGTAAGATAATATCATGTGTTTGCTGATGAGGGTTTTAAAATACCAGGATACTCACACCAAACTTGGCACAGAGTGATACCTGGTTTTGACAAACACAATTTTCTCTTGTAAGGGAAAATATATTAGAACTTTTTAAAATGAAAATTTATGGTGAGTGATCTGTAACATTTACTGCTATATGGCTGAAGAAACAGGGCTTCCCTGGTAGTGCAAATGTTAAAATCTCAGCACTATCAAGTTATCGCCAGCCACTGCAGCATGAGTTCCACCTCCAACTAGGGAGCTGACTCACATGGCACAGCAGACCTCTCCTGTCTCACCCACTGCTCCCCTCAGCAGTGTATTTCAGTCAGTCTGACTGTTCTGCTCCCCACTCTGTCTCTGGTGAATCCTCTTACCAATACCCCACACCTCTGGCCTACACCCCGGTTCTTGTATGCGTAAAGTAAAATAAACCTTAAAAAACAGATATGCGTATTATCTAAATACAGAACAAGAAATAGTTTTATTTCAAAATAATACTTATGGGAACACAACTCAGAGACTCTGCAGTCTTCCCCCAATATGTTCAAGATTCCACTGGCATTTAAGATAACATAACATGGCTTTCAGTATGATCAAGAAATGTCATCTACTTCTAGGTATTTTTCATTCTCTTCAACCATTATTCGTTGTTGACTATCTGAGTATGAAGAACTGCATTCAACAAATTCAGACTCAAGTCATTCTATCATTTAGTTCAGTTCAGCAAGTGCTGACAGCACTGGCCATACCAGTGACCATACTATTGTGCAGAAACAAAGGCATTGAGCCCTAGCCAGTCTTTCCTCACCTCAGCACAGAGAGATAAATCTGTGTTCACCCATAATGAAAGTGCTATTTAAGCTAAATACTCTGGGTACATTGGAGAAGAAACAAATATATCTGCTTCTGTTTGACCTGGTACCAAAAGGGTCAATAAGATTTTAGCAACTCTTTTCCCTACTTTTCTGTCCATGCCTTCTTCTGGCCCAATCTCCAGGCAGATTTCTTTTTATGAATGAATATCAGTTTAGGTCCTTCCCTTGCTTATAGCTTCAGATTCTTAACCACTGCACAAAGAATAAATCCAGAATCCCTTCTTTTCTCCATGTCATACACAGCTCTCCATGATCTGGCTTCAACCCTTCCAGCCTTATCTCATCTTGTTCCCTGCTGCACTTCAAATATGCTAGTTTTATCATTGCTCACAATAGAAGATAAAATCCAACAGAAGACCCTGCTGGCATTTTCTGTTCCCACTGCATGGAACAGCAGCTTGTTTTCTTCCCCACCCTTTCTTTTTTTAACAATATAAATGCTACTTTCTTAGAGAACCCCTCCTGCACTTCACTTCTTAGTGTTATGTAAAAATATTGTACTTTTTATTCCTTATGGTTGGTCCTGCCACAAGCAGCCCTATGCATAGTGAATATAACCTTCCAGAGAGAAGGAGCCCTGCTTCTCATGTTCACTATACACTGCCTGTTCTAGAACAGGGTCTGGTATAACCAGGAGCTCTGTCATCATTGTTGAATGAATGAATACTGGCACTATATTTTCAGATCCTTTCTCCATTATAAATAAAAGTGAAGAATTTGTTTGCATTTTATCTTTGCACAAGCAAATACACCAGTTCATATTTTGATGCAATTTTACCAACTCAATGATCAGTTTTTAATAGAAGACCACATCTAACATAATTAAGGACAAGATATAGGAAATGGTCCTGGTACCTATTCCTCAGGGCCCTTGGCCAGTGCTGTTAGCCTCTTATGGCACTAAATTCATAAATGTAAGAAAAATTAAAAATAAATTACCTTCTCCTCTTTTTATGTTTTCAACAGCACCATTGTTTTTGAGTGTTCCCCAAAGGGGGTACATGGGGTCAGTTTGCATATAACTAGCAAGGTTGAAACACTATTTCAGTTTTGTTGCAATCTTCCCTTTATGGGAAGGCTAACATTCCAATATTATTAAAAATGCAAACCAATAAGACATGAAATGGCTTGCTTATTACTAACATTTATGCAAAACCACTTAAAATGTTAAAAATATTAATCTCCTACCCTATGTAGCAATTAATGCTGCACAGATGACGGCAATTGTTTTCTCCACTGGAAAATCACCAGCAATCCACATTCTCTTCTTCTACTTAATTAACACAACTATATATATCCTTCAAAGTCACAGGAAACTCGTGTAATTGCTTTTGTAAATTCAACAGTCTCCACTGAAGAACAGATTGCTAAATTAAATGCAAGTAATTTGAAGCTTTAAAAAATCAGGAATATAGATATTCTTGCCACTGTATACTATGGGGTGATATAGAGGTCAGGGGAAAAAAAAAGAAAAAAAATCAGAATCCTTGAACTTGCCTGTAGTTCTCTATTGAGATATTAGGTACACTTTTTAGACCATTTTTCAAGCAGGCATACATAATATTATTTAAAATAATTATCCCTTATAATCAGCTACAGCATTGTTGACAACACACAAACTGAGTTGATTTAGAATCAAAGATTGTGAATGTGTGTTTGTGTGTGTGTGTGTGTGTGATAGCTCTAAAATTTTAGAAAAATTGAATAAAAAAGCATTGCAGAAACAATGTGGGAAAGAAAAATTTTATTGTTTACTATTTTTTCCCTCCGGAGAAGAGAAAAAAGGGAAAATGGGAAGTATAAAAGGAGAAGACAGAGATCAGAGATGAGTTAGTTCTCTCTCTCTCTCTCTCTCCCCTTCCCATCATTTTTCATGGATTCTGTATTTGCAAATCTTCTTTCTCACTAAAATTTATTTGAAAATTCAGAAACAATATTCCAGGCATTCTCACGATCACGTGTATTCATACACATGTGCAGAGCAGTGCGAAATTTGAGTTGAGAACACTCCTAATTCTAATGGAAGTCAAACAAGGTGATGCTCTACTTTCCTGTTTCAGCTTATTCTATAAACATGCCTCCTGTTAATCATATACTTAGTTCTCTTTGCATTTTCTGGTTTTTGGCAGTGATTATTTATAATGGACCCCAAGCATAGTGCTGAAGTGTTGTCTCGACTTCCTAAGTGCAATAAGGTTATGATGTGCCTCACAGAGAAAATATGTATATTAGATAAGCTTCATTTAAGCATGAGTTATAATGCTATTGACCATGAGTTCAATGTTAATGCGTCAAAAATCTATATTAAATAAGGTATCTTTAAAAAGAAGCGCATACAAAACAAGGTTCTGTACTGATCCACTGACAAAAATGTAACCAGAAGCTCAGAGGAACCTAACCCTGTTACTTCCCTTTGGAGCAATAGTTTGCTAGATCAGTTCTGTAGTGGCTTTGTAGACATATATACTTATAGAAAATGTATTCTCATTATTTGTAGTAGACATACAAATACTGAGACAAAGATATAGAAAGACATAGACAGAGAGAGGTGAAAAAAGAAAGAGAGCTGTACTACATTTTAATCAATTAGGGATCGGTTATCTGGAAGCAAGATTAAAATGAATAAGAAGAAAAACTATTAGGATAACAGTTGAAAATTTAATTCAAAGTGGAAAAATATTCGGAATTATTCACAATCTTGGAGAAAAAGAGGTAACTTTAAGAGTATGTTTCTCTAACTCCTTCATTATACAAACGAGGGCTGTGGGAATGGGCATCCTGGGCAAAGGTAAGTTTCTGGAGCCTCATTCAAATCTCAGTTCCCACCCTTATAACTTCTTTGTGCTGCACTGCATCATCTGTAAGAGGGGGGCGATGACATAGCTCATAGCATTGTAGTAAGAAACAAATAAGAAAAAAAGATTTCAGAAGAGTGTGTCTTATATTCAAGCATTCAATTAATAATGTGATTATGATTAAGTGGAGTCCCAGGCTTAGTACTGATGGAAACCAGATCCCATGACTTTTATACCCTGCTCTATGATTTTTTTCTACTATACCATTAGGGTCATTGAGGAACCTGTTGGGTTGAATTAGCTCTTGCTGCTATTGTGATGACTACAACAGAGAGGTGTGTATTACCATGGTGTAATCTAGATCACAGAATATAGAGTTAAAGGAAATATAACAAAAGCAGGTGGTTAATAGAATGAGCAATATCTGCCTCAGTTTTGTCCTAAAAGAATATCATTTCCAAAGACACAAGAAATCAGCTAAGCTTTACCTATCCACTGTCCGATCACCTGGATTCATAAAATGGAATAGATTTTCATGTCCATTATGGGAATCATACAAACTAGTGTAGGAGAGAAGAGGCTTATTATTTTCCTGTACTTAACAATAATAATAATAAAGCTATATGTGCACCTTCAAGCTTTAGTTTCTCAATATATCTATAGGAATAATAATAGCTACTCTGTCAAACAATGCTACAATCCCTAGAATTCATATGTGACAGAACATCTCACCAAAGCTGTAGTTAGAGGCAAATCCAAGGTAACATTAGTTAGGATTTAAGACAACTTACTTGATCTCACTTTTCACTGCTATGGAACTACAGAATGAAATAAAATTACAGTGCATTACCTTTCATATCATATCTACATGAACCTGCATAGAAATTTTGTTCAAGATATTAACAATAATATAAAAAAAATCTATTACTTCACATGTCAGAGGGAACAATTCAGGATACAACTGCTATTTTAATATATTTAGCCAATCCTTTTTATCAACATGAGTGACTGGTACAGAGCTGGTGAATGAAATCTACTGATTTTATAACTTCACAGTTTGGATTAGACCAGATAACATTGAAGAGTACTTGAAAGAATGTTGCTTTCATTTTTTCCCCCTCTCTCTCTCAAAGGGATTCTAGCAAAAGTTCATATTTTCATCTAGAGAAGCTTACCATTTAAAAAAAATATTTCTCTTTAAGCCCATTCAGTTAGCTGTCCACATTTGTATTAAATATAAACCATTTCATATAAATCTTTCTAGAAGAAAATGTGCCTGAAATATAACTCCTCAAAATGGATTCATTGAAAAAAAAAAAGTGACATTTCACATTTTAAATGAAATAGTGGTATATTTTAATTATTTCTATTTATTTTGACATAGGTGTATTTCTAAGAATAGGATATACTTTTTCCTCAGAAGTTGACGAATAACTATTTTTAGTGTTAATTTCTAAAAGCATTGTATAAAATAAAATTGATACATGCTGTTGATTTTTAAATTTAAGAATGATACAGATTGGGGTATATCATGAAAGGAAGCTAGACTGTATCTCTTAAATTGCCCTAAGTACATACTATTTATTATAGCTTTGAATATTCCACTGTAGCTAATGAACTCTGATCCATAAAAATTCACCTCATTGGATTTCCAAAATATTTTAAGTAGGTAAGGAGATGCAAAATAAATCATCAGATTTGCTAAATCTAAATGTTTATTTTTATCCATTTCTAGAGTAAGAGGAAGGCATTTCTCACCATCAGAATATAGGGTTAATGTATGAGAAGACCATTAAGCTCCCATCAGTTAAACATGATAACTGCCTCATGTGTCTACATAATGTTTCAAAGCTATTTTTAAGTCACTTAAGCTTTTCAATTTATACTAAACATTCACCAAGAGATTTTCTATTAAATTTAGTGCAATATTTTAGATGATCTGCACAACTCAATTTTAAATAAATTCCAGAGTAAAAGTAATTTCTAAAGACATAACTTACATAAATTTCCTCACTGCCTCACTGGATCTGAATAGTGGCTTTCAAGTTTAAAGCATTAAAAGAATCCCTAGGCAGCTACACTTTGTATAACTCTAATGTAAATTTTAAAGAGTTAATAGGTATTAAAATGACAAAATAGTCTGTGGTATACTGACATTTTGGTTGTCCCAAATAATTTCATAAAATGGTGTGTAAACAAGTAAAGCCCCGAACGCATTTCAAATGAGAATTAAAATTATTTCTGTTTTCTGATAAAAATGTTGATGTGCTAAGGATGATACAGATACAGACTATTGACCAGGATATTATTTTGGGAATAATGAATCCTGGGACAGGGGGGCTTGTGACTGAGAACTCGGAAATTTCACCTGGAAAGAGCAGATGACAATTGGGAATGATTGGCTGACTCATCAATGGAGACAGAACGCTGAGGTAGAATACAAAGGAGCTATTGATGGCTTTTGTCTGTGTCAGACAGAAGCCTTAGGGAAGGGTGACTGCTCTCTCCTAGTGTCATGGATGTCACATGATAGAAAGTTTTATGTTTGTTTCTGACATTAGGCAAACAAAAACCTTTTGAATGCTGAATTAGGCTCTTGTTTTGAGCCTGCAAGCTGCTACTCATTCCTATTGATGAGAACTGATCTGATTGCAGTCCTTTCATTTTTATGGTGTTAAGTGTGTAGGAAATGTGGGTAGAAAGCCTGAAACAGGACCACCGACCTTATCCTCCCTGAGTCCACACAGCTTTTGGAGGTTTTTCTTTTTTTAATGGGTGGGGGAGGTGAGAAGGGGCTGTCTCAGGAGATTACCAGTCTCTTTGCTTATTTGAACAATATGAGTTAGGCCTTCTGAAACCAGTTTAGCAAAAGATGCTTTTTTCGTTTTCCCTCTGGATAAGGATACAGCACTATCACCACAATTCAGCTTTGCTTTCTGGGTCTGTGCAAATTGTGAGGAAAAGAGTGCTTTGAGGGAGCCCTTCTTGTTCCCTTTGGTTCCTGTGATCTGTACTCACTTGAGGTTCTGAGGTTCAAATTTGATGACTTGGCAGGAAAAGATAAATCCCCTTTTTTTAAAGGCATGGCGGGGATTGTATTCTTGTTGAGGGAGTCATAGATTGCAAAAACTAAAGCCATTTTTAAAGCTCTTGATTATGGCAGACTTTTAAATATATACATATATATATGTGTATATATATATATATATATATATACATATATATATATATATATATTCACTTTGAATTAAAAGAATCCAGAGAAATGAGAATGATTTCTGCTTTCTGTGGCCAGACTTTGAAGTGGAGAAATGTGGAACTAAAAGCAAATAGCATAACCTGTTTTAATCAAAAGGAGTCTAGCAAGAAACAATCAATTAAAGAACAGTCTGATTCTCTGCGACATCAATGTATGAAAATCTGTTAGACGCCAGATTGTGTCTCAAGACACATATGATGAACTGAACAAAATGACCTGCTAATAGCTTTTACGGGTAATAAATGCATCATGTTATTGGTAATTCTGCAGATGGTAAATCAAGCTAATATCGAAGCTGAAACAAGCTACTTGTTAAATATAGTTCAAAATGATCTTCTCTGTTATTCAAAAACTGTATTGCACAGAAAAGAAAAATGATTACTCCTTCTATTTCTAAGCATCTTAAATGGATCAACATGCCTATTCTGCCATGGAGGCATTTTAATTTTTAAATCCTTTGGAGAGAGCATGCCTGAAATAAATCTAAGCTGAGAAACACTATGTTTATTTAGATTATGTGCAGGAACGAAGATGTAAAACCTATGCTGAAATTGAAGTGTGACTTTACTGCTTATAATGCACATTAGATAGTATTTCCAATCAGCATTTGGAACATTGACCTGGCAAATTTGAACACGTGAGCACAATACATATTAACAAATAATGGAGGAACAGATATGCCATTCATATTATTGACTCTCTTGAATAATCTCGTTTGCCTAAAGAACACTTTAGCTTCATTTTTATTGTTACATGATCTAAAATAGATATGAAGACAATTCATGGAAGGGTGGAGAGGAATGAAAAGAGGAGACAGGACAATGGACCAAGAAGTCACTCCTATGGCAAATGGACTGTGACTCTCCAACCTATACAAAGGGAATCTCAAAAAATCTGCAGGTGAGCAAGTCAGATCACTGCATCCCAAAATGGATCTCTTCTATCTGTGAACTGATTGTTTTTAAGATAAAATTGTTTTGCTTGCCCATCCATATGTCACAGATGTAAATTTATTGATTTGTATTAACTGAGTATAATTTCAGTTATAAGCATGTATTTTTTAACAAATATGATTTGGGATATACATACAGAAAATCTCCAGTAAAGTATACTTTAAATTAAATAAGATGTATTTATGTTTTACAGATATAGTTATATATCTTCAAATATACATATATGAATGTTTATATACAAATATAGACATGTGCATACATATGTAATTTTATGAGCTGCTAATTCCATTGCTGTTTAAGAAGCCATGTAGCTTGTTTGCAATAAAAGAATTTTTTCCCTTTAAGAATTAGGTTGTATGTTTCCAAATTAAATAATTTTCTAGTATCAGGTAGAATTATGGATCTAGAGTTTTAGAAATCAGATCTACTTTAGCTCTTGATTTAAGTTACTGGAACACCTTAGGAAATATCTTAAATTTCCAGGTTTTTAGCAGTAACAAAATTTTAGCTATATATCAATTCTCTGGGATATGACTTTGATAGTGACAGCATTTCTAGTTTTCAGCAGTGAAAAAAAAAAGGGTAAAATATCACCTTGTTGGAGGAACAGATGTTTGCAATCCATTAACATCCATTAATTCATTAAAAACCAGAAATTTATAATGGGACAAATTCTAGGTGAAATTGTGAAGATGGGGATCATTACAATCAGCAATCCTTCAAATTCCCCCAAGTAGCCCTTTTGCGATGATTCTTAATGTCTTCCTTAGTTCCTTTTAAGATTCCATGTCTTTACCTAGGCTCTTTAGCCATTTATGCAACTTACTGAAGTCCTATAATAGAGGCATAGATGAGATAATACCTCTACATTTTCTAGGATGTTTTCAGTTTAAAGTAATAAAAAAAATACACCTAAAGTGACCTAATCAATAAACACATTTACTCTTTCACATAACAAAAAATACAAAGGTAGGGCAGCTCAGGTTCTTGGTTAGCTCAACACTAGCAACCTTGGATCTGTCTGGTTACTTAGTTTTATAATTCCCAATTGACTTATCCTTTTGACCGATTCTCTTCATTTTCCCAAGATGGCAACCTCTGTTCTTTATAGTCTTTGGAGATGACAGTATACAAAGGCAGAAAAGGGAAAGTGCCTCATGTATGTTTTTAAGAATAACTAAAAACTTTCCAAAAGGAAAAGATTTCACCTTACCTGTCAGCAGCAAAAACTGCACCATGTACATTAACTTGAACCAATCCCTTGGTAATGGGAATCAAATCACCACTCTTGACTCCTGCTAATCATGATTCATACCTGAAACAGAGGAAGTATAGTTTCATGTTTATTTGGTGTGAGGGGAGGTGGCAAGGAATGACAGGGAGAATTCACAGAACATAAGTGAGAGAGGATGTTGACTAGATACTAATTCAGTCAGGAATTTCAATTAGTTGCTGGCAACAGTTAGTTTAAAAATCTAACAATTTATTTCTCTACCACATAAAAGAAGCAGAGAAAGAAGACAATACTTTAGGGAAACTCTGGGGTATATTCAAGAACTCAGGCTACCTCAATATTCATAATGCTCCCTCTTTATCATGTGGTTTCTCTCCTTAAGGTCACTTAATGAAATTTAAATTAGTTGCCAGAACTACCAACCATCAGATCTGCTTTTGGGGCGGGTAGCAGAATTAAGAATGTGAATAAACAAAAATCTTAAAAGTTGTCTGCATTGTTTTTGACCACAGCTTCTTCATATGAACTTATCTCATTGCCAGAAAGAATTGGGAAAAGTAGTTTCTTTAGCTGGGCATGTTGACTCTCAAATAACAAGTTGAATTATTTTATAAGAGCAGAAGAGAATGGAATATTTTTTATACCCAATACATTCTGCCATAGGTATCAGTACTGCACAATGGAGAACACGCTGGTCACCAAAAACTGATCTTAATGTTAAAATCAAATTATAGGGCCTCCCTGGTGGCTCAATGGGTTAAGCGCAGAGCTGTGGAGCTGTCAGCAGCTGTGCTTCGAGTTTGATGCACGGCCTCGATGGCTGGGGAGATTCCCACATGGTGCAGCAGACCTCTCCTGCCTCGCCCGCTGCTCTCCTCAGCAGTGTATTTCGGTCAGTCTGCCTATTCTGCTCCCTGCTGTCTCTGGTGAACCCTCTCACTGCCCCACAGCTCTGGCCTGCACCCCAGCTTGTATGCAAAACTAAAATAAATCTTTTTTAAAAAGGGTTTGGGGGATTCGATTCAGAAACTCAAACTTTTCTGTGTATGAAAACCAAATATTTATAAGAAATATACACTGGGTATATGAGTATTTCATATATATATATACATTTCTTGCCAACAAGACATACAAATAACCAACAGGTACATGATGGCGAGGGCATGAAGAAAAGGGGGCACTTGTACACTGCTATTGGGAATGTAAATTGATATACCCACTATGGAAAACAGTATGGAGTTTCAAAAAGATATTAAAAGTAGAATTGCCCTTATGATCCAGTAATTCCACTTCTAGGTATATGTCCAAAGGAAAAAATCATTATCTTTAGGAGAGCCTGTATTTCCATGTTCATTGCAGCACTATTCATAGCAATTATGGCAGAGAAGCAAGAGAAGATGTTATATGTATGACAATATAAATGACATATTACCACATTTTCCAAAATGAAATAATATTCAATCTCGAAAAAAAAGAAAATCCTACCATTTGCATCAACATGGAAGAGGGCATTATGCCACATAAAATAAGACAGAAAGAGACAGACAATACTGTGTGGAATCATTTGCCATTTCCTTTTCTCGAGAAAAGGAAATAAGTAAATAAAAAGCAAATAGAAACAAAAACTAGAATGATGACTGTCAAAGACAATGGTGTGGGGGGAAATGGAGAGTGGTTGGTAAAAGGGTACAAACTTTCAATTATAAGATAAAAAAGATTTCGTAAGTTAATATATTACATAGTGACCATAATCAATAAGACAATATTTTATAATTGAAATTTGCAGAGTACAACTTAAGTGTTCCCATATATACACACACAAAAGATAAATGTGAGATGATAGAGCTGTTAATTAACTCAATGTGAGAATTCTTTTACAATATATACATATATCAAGCCATCATTTTGTACACTTTAAATATAAAATTTTGTCAGTTGTACCTCAATAAAGCTGAAAAAAAAAAGATATTCCAGTGTAAACCAACCTTGGATTGTGTACTGAAATCTTTTGACTCGCTCTATCAAGAAATGCAGATATTCAGTTAGTGTTATTCTTCTGATAGTAAGTAATGATAGAAGCATTTTTTGGTTGTGTTTCTGATAATCAACTCTTTATGCTGGAGTATCAATTTCCCTATGTAACACTATATCCCTATATACCTGTGGATATTCATTCCTGTTACCAGCACAAAAGAAAACTTATGCATGAATATTCTTTGTTGAATATTTTTATCATCTGCTAAAACACTTCTTCCAGACAGAGATAAAAATGAGTTGGAAAACACTGATAAATCTTTAGGCAACAACTTAGTGTACTGAATCCACTGATAAATCACTGGATCATGTATAAAGTCAACAGATGAAGAAAAGTAAATATGATGAGATGGACAAAGAAAAGATTGGTATAGAGAATTTTGTGAGTATGCTCTCCTTTTAAGTTTTCTGTAAAAGCTTAATGGTTGACCTACATAAATACCTTGGTTCTTCTTTCCTATCCCTTTCTCAGATCTATATACAATCCATGTCTTTTCTTCTATTTACATTTCTAGTGCCATAGCCTGGAAAGGAATATCCTCTGAGGACCAAAATATTCCTGTAATTCATAGTAGACTTTGATTCTACTTCAAGCTCCTCTATTCATAGTAGAGATATTATTCTACTTCTGATTCAGATTTCTTTTCAAACTATAATGGAGTAATTTCAATCATCACAGAGCTAATGCTATTTTTTGAATGGTGCTAATAACCATAGCGGTAATGTATTGGATTTATTGGCATCTCCTTAAAATGAGTTTTGTTAAAATTCAGAGGTTAGTCTAGTATATGTCCATGACTTTATTTTTCCAGTAGGATTTCATTAATGGCATATCAAAGGAACCTATTAAACACTGATATCATTTATAATACTAACTCACATCCTGGAGTCCAAGGGCTGTGTTAGATGCAAGGCCCCACATTATTAGTAAATCATTTATCACTGTGGTAAAAGTAATTATGAGACATGTTACTAATCCTTCCAACATGCATAAGTTATTGGTTGCGAGTTATTAGCAATGAGTAATGAATAAATGAGCTTTCGACAAAAAAAACATAAAAAACTTTTCAACTTCTGTCTCTTGAAACAATCTGAGATTTTGCTGTCACTGACTGATGTGAAGGTAACCTATTTACACTGTATCAAACTTGTTGACATTTAAGTGTTAAAAAAAAAACACTATCTAAGCAGTAGAAAGAATATAGGAATGACATTCACGAATATTTCCAGCTGTCAACAAGTCAGGTTTCTTACTAACTGAGCCCTTGAAGTATTATGTTCTTTGGATAGAGTGAGAAATACTGTTACTTCAGGTTTTTTTTTTTTTTTTTTTTTGGTATTCATATACTTGTCTGTACTAATTAGCAAAATATCAGAGTCGTTCTACTCCTCCCATCTTTAATGTGCATAATTTACCTTTTAAACAATAGCAGAAAGGAATATCACATGCATTTGGCAGACAGATGGAACAAATGGTCATTCACACAAAACCAAGGATAACTTCAACCCATAACAAAGAACTTAATTAAAGATCTATTTTTAGTAAGTAGGTAAGTAGTAGCCCAGATTGTAAAATATTCCTAAATATAATAATCATAAACAAAAGGTTAAACATGAACAGTCCAATCCTTTAATCTTCTTGAGAAAACCATAACTTCTTATGGGGGCACTGAACGAAGAAACCCTCAATAATGTCTCATCTACCCTTGTAAGTGACCACTCTGTTACTGAGACAAATGGACTCTCCATCTCCATGCTTCTCCTTTTCTAAGATGATATAAAGGCAGAAAGAGCAGAAGTACAGGAAATCAACACTGCACAATTCCTCCTTCTAAATATTAACTTCCTGAAAAAGAGGGCCCCTCCCCATTTCATTGTCATGCTGGGAAAGGTAGCAAATTCTTACAAAAAGAAAATTCTGTAATGGTGGTCCTAAGCATGTTGAGCTAGTCAACTTGATCTCAGGTCTTAGCTCACCACTTACTAACTATATAACCTTGGCAACTTATTTGATTTTTTTGTACCTCAACTTTCTCATCTGTAAAATGAGTATTATAAACATCACTTACTCTATGATTGCGATAGGAATTAAATATATTAATATGTAAAACACTTAGAATGCCTGGCACCTGTTAATCAGTACCTTGCTTACTACGCCTGCCCTCCCCACATTTTTTGGCCTCAACCTTCCAAATAATGTGAATAATAATGCTTCAAATAATGTGAGTAAACTTTAAATTTGAAACAGATAGGCTTAAGACCATTGATAAAATATATACGATTTACCACTTGAGATATGTATTGGAAGAGAGAATTTCTGAGCAGTGTACCCACACCAAATCCCTTTTTTCTATTAAAGTATGAGTTATCTATGTGCATGCTAATGTATATGATGTAACAATTACTCCAAAATTATATAATTTAAAATATATCTTTTACCTATGGACACAGCTTAGTTGGGTGTTTCAGGCTCAAGCTCTCTGATGAATGTAGCCTGTCAGCTGGGCCTGTAAGCTCACCTGAAGGCATGAACAGGAGGGAGGGACCTACCTTCCAATCCATTTAAGTAGCCAGCTACAGTTTCTCAAGGCCGCCCTGTGGAGTAGTTCATGTGGTGAGGGACCTCAAGCTTTCTAACGACCACTTTCACTTGATAGGGCAACTTGTCATCTCAAGAATGTCTACCCTCACTTGTTAAATCAGAGCTTTTAGTTAACTTACTCAAGATCACACCACAGGGTATGCATGTGCCAATTAGACTTTAATAACATTTTGGAGAGAAGGACAAGTGTTTGTATCACGGAAAGTAAAGAAATTCCAGTTGAAATTAGACCACTATGTTCTTCACGCCATTCCATGATAGAGGTTTGTCCCTGAGAGTTCACACTGGCTGGCACTTATGAGAACTGGCTGGTGGGTCTGTCTCCATTTTCTCTCTCATTTTTCCTCTCTGAGCACCACATTTATCTCCCTATGGGCAGCAACTAAACAATCTCCAGTGGCTATTCCCAGTAGGACCACCGCAAAACACAACCCATTGATGTGCTCTGCAGAATCAGAAGAACTCCCTTTAATAGAATTCTACCCCTAGAAAACCACTATTGTTTTAAAATAGCAATTATTTTTCTTGCCATTATGTTCAAATTTACTAAAGCCTTTCTGTTCTTGTAAATTTTTAACTTTGGGATTTCTGTGATTCTAGAGTAGTGAAAATTGGGTGTGAATTGATTCTGTTTAAAACTATTGGAAAGAGTTATAATTAAGCTGAATACTCCCTTACATTTTTATAATATTGGGAAGCTGCAAATACAAGGTTTTTTAAATTGATATTTTTGTAAAATATTCCTGTCACTTTCATGTCTCCAAAACACTGAGATCTGAATATTTTTTATTTCAAATACATGATTTAGAAAGAAGATAAATAGAGTGAACAAAAGTTGGAAAGTATTTCCTGATATTCTCTGGTTTCAGCCTTTATGTTCTACTTATTGTGGGGGGTGTGTGTGTGTGTGTGGCTATGATCTTTATCAACTCCTCTCTATTAACATGTTTATTGTTGTGTTCTGTCCAGTTTAAAATACATATAATACATTACATATATACATATATAATGCAACTTGAAAATTATAGTAAGAGAAGTTAACTGTCTCTGCTCAAGATTAACACATTTCCACCTGAATAACATGAATATTTTGAATGCAATATTTCTTTAATTTGAGGGTTTTTAATTATGATATTCATGGAAAATATTTGTAAACAATTACACACATAGAATAATAGAGGGATAAAGCAAGCAGACATGTTATTTACTAATAGTATTACTTTTACCAAGTGAAATAGGAATAAAACAATTAGTATCAGCTAATTGTTTTTTATAATTAACAATTAGCACTAATAAAAATTTGTACTAATTTGTAAGATATGAAAATTAATTATATCACCAAGAGGGATGCAAAAAAATTTGTTTCTTAATCATATTTTCACAACAAACAAAACAAAAAATACTACTTTTTTTTCAAATAACATCAATCACAACACTGCTTTTCTGAGTCCTTAACATACAGATCATATTTTATGGTTATTCATGCTCTTTTTAAAAATTTTTCAAAGTAAATAAGTTTCATTTTCAAACTTTAAAAATAGCAAAAATGATTCAAATTTGAATACCAAAAATGTTTTAAATTTAAAGGAAGAAGTATCAGCAAAGGGTATGCTAATATATTAAATTACCTGGAAGGAAAATCAACAGTTTTTTGAATTCATGTTCACATTAACCTTTTGAAATTCAGGATGAAAGTGATGACATTAGTTCTTTACCAGACAGTATTTTCTTCAGAAAATGTTAGCAACATTCCTTTCTTTTAAAAAAAGTTTTTTTCTTGACAATCACTAAGATATATAATAAGCATTTAGATAATATCAAGAAAATGCTGAGGAAGTCCAAGTTTAATGAAAAAAAAGTTTATTATTGCTTCTTTTCATTCAGTTTTAACCTCAAACACAATTTTTTCACAACTCAGTGAAGTTCTTTATCTACCCATTGACTTTTTTCCTCATTCTTGAAACCTGTCACTCAATGCTCCTAATTTTATAATCCCTAGCACTTTCTGTGAGTGGTGTTAGGAGTGTGGCTATCAAAAGGGTAATGTTTCTCCAGATATTGCTTATAACCCATTTTACTTTTCCTACTCATGACTATTTAATTTTAAAGATACTTTATCATTATGAGACAAATGTGCCTTTATATATTTCATACTCACTTCATGTTTCCAAATATTTTACACATATTAATGCACTTTCTTAATAATTATAATAGTAAAATTAAAAATTATTATTAATAATAATTATTACTTGCTTAATACATTCCCAAAACTATGCTACAAACTTATAATTTATCTTTACCATAACCCAGTGAGATAACCACTATTACTGGCCGTATTTTATTGATGAGGAAAAAAACTGACAGAGATTGTTATATATAAATCACAGAAATTTAACTGTCATCAGCATAAGTGGGAAAAGGAGAGTTATTAGCAGACAGCAAAAGAGCTGAGGGACTTGATTTGAAGTAAAAGACCTTCAAGATTGGAATGGAGGGTCCAGGTCAGGCACTACCAGAACCCTCTCCTTGAACCTCTCTACTTCCTCTTGTTCCTGCTTCTCTTTGAGTGCTGACATAGGGGCCAATGGCATTTACAGAGTCACATGCTAATAGTTTTCTATCCTGAGAAAAAGAAGAGGCTTTTCTCTGCCACCTCCAACAAAACTAACCTGGGAAGGAACACAGAATGATAATATAAGTAACATTAGCTCATTTCGGATCTTCCCACTCCCCCAAATTCCTAAGAACTACTTATTGCTATCCCCATTAATTTTTTAACAAAGAAAGAAAGTAGACCTAGAGAAGTCAGGGGACTTGCCCAAGGTCTAACAGTCAGGTGTCTGTGTTGACTTTCCCATTAGAGTAGTATGACAAAAGATCCCATCTCCTTAACAATTACTTCAACTACGCTATTGCCCATTGGCCTGGCTTTGGTGTCATTTTCATGAACAAATCATTATGTGTCGGAAGATGTCATCTTACTGTTTCTGCCTAGATCTAGTACCCATATTGGTAATCAGAGAATTTTATTCTGTTTCAGAAGGGGTCACCTCAAGACATCCCTGAAATTATACCTGCAGTGAGAGAGGTGGCTGACTAGCAATCTAGGGATCTAGCTCTGTCTGATTCTTCTATTGTTGTTGTTATTATTATTATTATTATTGTTGTTGTTATTAATGACATACCTTGATTTTATATCCTTGTGTGTTTCTTCACATAATTATAAATATGCATATAAAACTCGCCTCAGGTGTGGCCCACCATTGTTTACCCACCAGCAAGCACCCGTCTTGCTGCACCACAACCCATTGTGCTCTCTTCTCACTCTGTTTACTTCCTTCCCTCTTTCCCTCCTCCACCTCTTTGGGATGCCTCTGATCTATTGTCAGTTTTTTTTTTAAGAATTATTTATTTATGCATAAGAGAGCTAGGGTGCAGGACAGATGTCTCAGGGGATTGGGGGGAGGATGTGAGAGGATTCACCAGAGACAGAGTGGGGAACAGAACAGGCAGATTGACTGACATACACTGCTGAGGGAAGCAGCAGGTGAGTCAGGAGAGGTCTGCTGCACCATGTGAGAAGCTCCCTGGCTGGGGACTGAACTCATGCTGCAGTGACTGCAGGCTGAAACTTAACCTCTTGCACCACCAGGGAGGCTCTCTATTGTTGATTTTAAAAATATGGAACATTCACAAATTTGCCTGCCATCCCAGCACAGGGACCACGCTAATCTACTCTATATCATTCCAATTTTAGTATATGTGGTGCCCAGTGAGTACTCTGATTCTTACCTTCCCGGAAATCTCTTATAATAATACTTTGTGTTCTGATCTTGGTTTTACATATGAAAAAAAACCAACATGGTGAAGTTTAAACATGGTAAGATGAAGGGAATGTAAAACTTGATGCTACATCTCTCTATTCTTTGCCTCTGTATTTTGTTCACCCTATTTAGCTTCCCTGTAGTAAGCAAGGAAGTCTTTTCATTATACTTATTTCAAAAGAGAGCTGGTTCAAAGGTGGCCCCCATCATGTAGAGAGGTAGGAAAGAATAAGGGTACAGGATTAAAGTCAGCTGTGTTTTTAGTTTCTGTATTAGTTTGCTAATGCTGCTTTACAAAGAACCACAAAGTGGGCATCTTAAACAACAGAAATTTATTGTCTCACAGTTCTGAAAGTTCGAAGTCTGAGTTCAAGGTGTCATAGGATTACTTTCTTTTGAGGGCTGTGAGGAAGAATCATTCCATGTATCTCTCTTAGCTTCTGGTGGTTTGATGGCAAGCTCTACCGTTTCTTAACTTGCAGATGCATTGCCCTGAGGTCTGCTTCAGGTCAAGTGGCTTTCTTTCCGTGTGAGTATATTATTTTTCAATTGTCCATTTTTTACGAGGACACTGTCATATAGGAATGTGTCCAGCCTATTTTAACTTTAACATGTGAATTTGGGGAGGGGGCATATTTTAACTAACACTTTCTCTAAAAAAAGGAACTAAAGGAAATTCTCAGGACTTTTCTACTAAGGAAGATTTACATTGGTCTTTTAATGTAAGCTTAAAGAGGGAAGTAGTTAGAAAACTAGCCTCAACAACAGTTTGGAGGAATGTTAGGAAAATGGAGTTGGATGATTGGAAAAAGGGAAAGTCAGTAAGTGAACCTGAGGTGACTGGAGTATGGGAAAAGCAAAAGTATATTGAGGTGGCCAGGGCAGGTTTTTGAAAGGCTTGGAATTAGCGTGGTGGTTGATTCTGATCCAAAATGCCATTGAGATTATAGAAAGTGGGTGGGATATCCAAAGGGATAGGTGCAAAAAGTCAACTTTGGCCTCATTATTGAAGATTAGTCATTGGAAGGGGTGGTAAGGAAAAAAAAAGAGCACGACAAAAAGTGAGAGATCAAAGATTAAGTTGCAGAGTCAATCTTGAATTTATCACAAAGGTTAGCATCATTATGAATAACGTCTTTGAAACTGCTTTTGTTCAGCAAACCACTTCTGAATATTTAAAATGCAATTAGTGATTTAGTTTTTAGATATACATTTCCTGGAAGCCAGTTGGATTTAATCAGCTATGCCTAAAAACATTTTCTTTAGAATTTATAAATAATGATGATCCATATAAGCTGTAACCTCTTTATTAATGGGGTTGTTAATGAATTAATGCATGTTCCATACCTATAACAGTACCTGGCACATAGCAGTGATACATAAGTGTTTGCTGGTAGTATTAGGTGACTTTAATTCTTCATAGGGCAAGTGAACTAGAGCAAGGTATAAACAGACTGGGATGGTTTGCTCTGAGCTCCTACCACATTAGGTACATTCACAGAAAATGTAAGAATAAAATATGAAGAATTTTGGGGCCTTCCTGGTGGCACAAGGGATTAAGTCTCAGCACTATGAAGCTATTGGCAGCCACTGGAGCACGAGTTCGATCCCCAGCCAGGGAGCTTCCCACATGGCACAGCAGACCTCTCCTGCCTCACCCGCTGCTCCCCTCAGCAGTGTATTTCAGTAGATCTGCCCGTTCTGCTCTCCACTCTGTCTCTGTGAATCCTTTCACCCCCTTCCATCCATACCTCTGGCCTATACCCCAGCTCTTATATGCATAAACAAATTTTAAAAAATATTAAGAATTTTAATTTATATTAATTTTGAAATGATAAATTATATATTGGTCAAGAATTTGCCATGAAAAGTATATTAATTAATAATACCTAAGATTAAGAGAATGCATATTGTAATATAGCTAATATACATATGTCTATGTAACTTCTTAGGGATATACTGAAATCCATAAGGAGGTTACAAATGAGGTTATCAGTCATATTTCCTATTGTTTCCATTCATCCATTTAGCCTGCTTACATAATTTTATTGGAAGTTGTGTACCAAGCCTCAAATGTCCTTTTGTATGACTTTAGTATAATTCTGTAAATTGTGTTCCAAAAATCTTACTTGCTCATTTTATATTGATAATATCGTTATTGTTGTTTTAAGTCCTTATAGTCATGATCTAAACAATTTAGCCAATTAATGTATATTTACATGGTTTAAAAACTATTTTAAAAGGAATATTTACCATGGCTTCCAACACATAGTAACAAAGAGTGCTCAAAACAATTATGACTAAATCTAATTTGTTTCCTTACCTCCTTAAACTTGATTTTATATGGTAATCTCAGTAAGCATCCCAAACTAATGCTGAGATCCTATTGAAGGAGCTCTGAGGGTAGCATTGTTTTTTTTAAGATTTATTTATTTACGCATGCAAGCTGGGGTACAGGCCTGAGGTGTGGGACAGTGAGAGGGTTCACCAGAGACAGAATGGGGAGCAGAACAGGCAGATCGATGGAAATACACTGCTGAGGGGAGCAGTGGGCAAGGCAGGAGAGGTCTGCCGCGCCATGTGGGAATCTCCCCAGCTGGTCATCGGACTCGCCTTGCCCGCTGTTGACAGCTCCACAGCACAGTGCCTAACCACTGCGCCACCAGGGAGGCCCTGGGGGGAGCAATTTTATATAGCAAAAGGGATGGTTGTTCAGTTAGTGCTATTTTAATTGGTGAAAAGTTTGCCAAGTCATTATTGGTCAAATTTCCATGCTTGCTATCTTTGTTTCACTTCCTTCTTAGTTTTACTTCCTTTTCACTTCCTTCCTTCTGGGTTATGAAGGAGACTGTGCAGACCCCAACATGCCTGGGTTTAGTAACCTCCATACTGCTTTCCATAATGGCTGCACCAAGTTATATTCCCACCAACAGTATAAAAGGGTTTCCTTCTTTCCACATTCTCTCCAACACTTCCTTCCTGACTTGAGTAATAGCATTTCTCATGTGTGAGGTTATATCACACTGTGCTTTGATTTTCATTTCCTTAATAAAGAGATGAAATCTTACTATTTGCAACAACATGGGTTGGGCTTGAGGGTATTTTCTAGGTGAACTCAGTCAATCAGAGAAAGACAAATACAGTATGGAAACGCTGGGGTTGGCTTCCTGTTACTGCCAGCAGCCAATGAGCAGAGACAGGAATTGAACCTGTAAGGTACACTACTGTCAAGAAGCCAGACATCTGAGAAAATGGCAGGTATTTTACCCCCCTAAAATATTCTGGCATTCCTCTTGAGCTGGCCTTCTCCTAGTACGTTAGACAAAGAAGTTATTCATAAGTGAAGAGCCCCTCACAGTTGGTGTCCTGTTCTTCCTCATGTTTAGATTCCAAGTTTGCTATAACCTCATTGGTTTTCTTGACCCAGGAACATCCTGTTTTCATGATGTTGTCACTGTCTGACTCTTTCCTATGGTGTCAATGGACAACCCTTCCTCAGGTGTTACTGGGATAGGGCTCTCAGTTCAAAACAGGGGCTTTACTTCAAAGAAAACAGATCATGAATCATTTGGTATTTATGTGCAGCCTATGCTGTATGTGTACATGCAGATTCCTATACTAGATATGGCGCCCTTCCCTTTCTCCCTAGGCCCTATGTTTATCATTCATATATAGAATGTAAAGGAACAGATCAAATGAACAAACAGAAATAAACTTTTAGATACACAGAACAGTTTGGTGTTACCAGAGGGGAAGAGCATAGGGGCTGGGATAAAAGAGTAGAGGGGATCAATGTACTATGATGGATCAAAGCTAGCATTTTGGTGCTGTTCCAGGTGCTGTTCCAGATGTCTGACTATAATGCAATACACCTGAAACGTAAATGTTATAAACCAATGGTACTTCAGTCCTCAGTAAAATATAAAAAGTTAGTGCTTAAGAAAAAATTAAAATAAAATTCCTTCATTATCTATATACTAGCACACATGGCTTTGTATGCATATCAAATAGTTGTGGTTTTGAACAATTGTATGAAATACATGTATATTTTAACATTATTTATATTCTCTCAAGACTGAATGAAATAGCAATTGGAATCCCCTCATATTTAAAAATTGTTTTCTACTCTCCCTTTCCAACTATACAGATAAATTAATATGAACTATATTTGTTTATCAGAAAAAGCCATAGTATTCTAATTTCCTTAATAGTAGTATAAGGACACAGAAGCAGAGAAGACCAAAAACTAGCCTCTATAATACTCTTATTGCAAAAAATTATGGAAGCATGATCTCATTTTCCTTGTTTTCATCAGTCAACACCTTTAAGGTATCAATAAAACCTGAGTCAACAAAGTAGATGCTTCGAATCTTAAGTGACCGAGAAGGTGAATACTCCATTCAAATTCCGGATGATATTTTTTGGTCAGTTCTTTTCTTAACATCTTGAAAAAAATTTTTATTCTGCTGTCGAAGACCATCTGCTTCTTAGCTCATTAATAGAAACTGTTCCTAATAGGATAAAGCAAACAAGACCATGAAGTAGAAATTCAAACAGATCCTTTCTCACTGTGTTCTGACTAGATGGGAAGAACACTATGAAATGCTTCTCTTAAATACCAATGAGTGGCTAAATTTTACATCCCTTAGGTTTGGAGCAGCTTTTCTTAAAGAAATTTGGCCCTCTACGTTGGCTCTTAGGAAAAGAAAAAGACCCCAAATTTTTCTTGTAACCCTTTCAGAAGGTTTGAAATTTCATAGTAGGGAAATGATGTACTTTTAAAAATGGTTTAAAATGTTACAGTTTCAGGAAAGCTGAACTTTCACTGTAAATTAATAGATAGGATCAGATGTTGCAGCATGTGGAAAAACAGAAGCTTCCATTTCTGTACTTAATTTGGCGAATTGGGTAGAAAGTCAAGAGTAAAGTACTTATATAAGAAAAGGAGACTCTATTTAGTACATTTGGAGTTTTTTTTTTTTTCTTTAGTTCTGAAAATGTGGTATCACAGGGACTTACCCTGAAAATTCTCCCATTTGTTTCATCAAAGTCCCAGCCTCCTCCAAATATACAGGGGAAAGGTAATATAGGCTCTTTCCTTCTCAACTCTGAGAATAATATAATTTTTCTGCATTAAAGGCCCATGTTATTGGGGCATGTCCCCAAACTCCATTGTTCAGTCAATTTTGCATTTTTATGGTGGAACTTTAGTTTTTCTACTCATCTTTCCTTTTATCATATTCACCTTATTTTCAAAGAAAATCCTAAGGAAAAGACAGGACTGGAGTTGGTGAGAATGGTGGAAGGAATGATTTGTTGTAGAAAGAATCTGAACTCTGGAATCAAATTGTCATGAGTTTGAATCCCTGCTCTCAAAACATTGTTCAGCCAGGAAACTGTGGACAAGTTAATTATCCTCTGAGTGTCTCAATTCTTTCGACAGTAAAATAGAACTAATAATGAGATCAGTGCTTCTCCCAGAGGAGGCTAGAAGGTAGCAGTGAGAGAGAAATCCCAGGATTATGTCTTTTTCATTTCTTCTCTAATGAAACTGATATCCTTTCCCACAGCACCTTCTCTCACTTTGCCTCAAAATTTAACTTAAATCTTATCCCCATCAAGTCTTAGTCTAGCATTCTTTTCAACACTATGTTTCCTAGAATTTTTTCCTTTTAGACGATTTGCTCTAAGAATGAACTCTTAGAGAGGATAAGGGGAGGGGGGGGGAATTTTAAATAACCTGAAGTGTATAAACTGAGCTTCTAGTTGTAAAAGATTTTCTATTTAATCCAAGAAAGTTCAAGGACACTGAGAGAAATCCCTACACATAAAAGGGTCAGAGAGCGGATGGGAGGAAAGGCCTTACAGACTCTTTTATGAGAAGACAGTCTTGGGAGAGATTTTTTCCTTCTTTATTCCTAAATTTTAGCTTTTCAAGAAAGCCCAGATGTTTTCCATGAAGAATCTTTTGGCAAATATTAAAATACGTGGGCACAAAAAAAGACTTTCCTGGACAGAGAATAGGTTTGGAGAAGTACTCTTATCAAATGTGAAAATGATAAAATCTGACCCTGTATTTCCACGTCAGGAGAGTTCATACTCATTATCTGACTCATCCCCAGCCCGGCTCTCCAGCCTGAGAAGGGTTTCATCCTATGTGTAGAATTATTGCATAATTCCTTATCAGCATCAACCTTTAGTTTCTTTTACACTGATACTATTATAGTCCTGAGCAAAGTTTAGTTTACTTCTCCCCACAAATTCTTATTGACCAATTTACGTGCTGTGATGATTCATACCAAGAGTCTTGGAATGTCTTTCTTCATTGTCCATTGTTGACCAGCTCAAATGCATTTTTCTTTTTTTTTTTTAAGATTTATTTTTTATTTATACACACAAGCTGGGGTACAGGCCAGAGGCATGGGGTGGCGAGAGGGTTCACCAGAGACAGAGCAGGGAGCAGAACAGACAGATCAGAAATACACTGCTGAGGGGAGTAGCGGGCAAGGCAGGAGAGGTCTGCTGTGCCATGTGGGATTCCCCCGGCCGGGCGTCGAACTCGCGTCGGCCGTCGCCGCTGCCGACAGCTCCACAGCGCAGCGCTTAACCGCTGCGCCACCGGGGAGGCCCTCAAATGCATTTTTCTTAAAACCTTCCTTCCAACTATATTCCTGAGCCCCTTTCCTACAGTACACACATTCTTTAGTAGCTATTTCCTATGCCAGTGTATTCATATTATTGAATGTTGCTTTGATTAATCCATTGTTTTAGCTTCCCTATAATCTCCTTGGAAATACAGACCACTTATTTTGCTCTCTGGATCCTTCTCAGCTTTCAGCATAATATCTAACACATAGTATGTTCTCAATGAATATGAATAAATATGCATTAATTAGTTCATTTTAGAATATAGTAGAGGACTAGAAAGGGAACTTTATATGAGTGAATTTTCAGAAATAATGATTCTTTATATATAATATAAATGTATTCTCTATATAGAGTGTGGCAGCTGAGCTCATTAATGTGGGGAGGATCTCACAGGTATTAGTTTTGTTCAAATTCCAGTTCTGCCTCTTACTGGGGTAAGTCATTCAAACTCTGAGTTTCACTTTCTTCATTCTATAGAGCAGAAATAATAGTACTGCCTCATAAAATTATTGTAATGATCAAATGAAATGTTTGTTAAAGTCATTAATATGGAACCTATCTTAATAATTATAACTTTATATACCCTCTAAAATTTTAGCATATATTTACATTATCTTATTTAATAAAGCCCACAGGCTTCAAAAATATCTCCAGACTCAATAATCTCCAATTTAGTCATACAGAAATTGAGATTAGCAGATATAGTGACATGTCTAATGTTATATATTCTGTAGTTGAAAAGTTAAAACTGAAACTCAAATTTCCTGACTCCTTGTCTTGAATTATCTAATAAAGGGGCATTGTGGTAGAAAGCTAGGAATTTCAAATTAGTGATTATCACTTTATTTAAAATAATGAAGAAGAAACTTAGGAAAACTTTGCCTTCAGTTTTGTGGCATAGAATAGGTACATACTAATTCATGAAACTGATTTTAGCCAAACTAAGAAGAAAAAGAAAAGATCATATGCCTGATTTAGAAACAAGTTAAAGACAAAAAAATAGTGAGGTTGACTTAACATACATTTTCTCTATTCCATCCCAGCTTTTCAAATATATCTAATTGGTTTGTTCGTGATCAATTTAGAAATGAGCCTCTGATCCTATAATGTAAAGTGAAGTTGGCTGGAAAGATTCTGGGAAATATTGTTTTGTTCCTAGAGACTCATAAAAGAAAAAAAATCTTCCTTCTGGTTCCCACTGTCATCTGGATGAGCCCCCTGGAATTTCTGCAGTTATCTTATTACCATTAATAAGAGGAAGGTGCTACTGACACAGGAAGTTAGGAATGGTTATAGGCTATCAGATAGGATCAGGGTGCGCCAAGCCCCTAAATCCATTTATCAGTTTGACGGGAGCACAACCATTGACCAGGAGAAAAATTACAACCCAGTAAAGAGTGGAATGTCCAGAACACAAAAACAATAACACAATGCTAAAGCAGTGGGCAAATTTAGATTCAGAAAGTTAGGCTAGGTAATGTGGGGGAAGTCAATGAACCTAGGTAGCCTAGGAGACCCCCCATGGACACAGCCAATCAGCAAAAGATACAACGTGGAGACACTCAGCAACCAAACCGCCACTCCTTGCCCACCATACCCATGTAGGCACCCACTTCTCATCACCTCAGTGACTATCCACTTTGCTGTTCTTCTTCTAATCTGTCAGTAAATTTCTTGCTTTTCTGTTCCTTTGGTTCCAAGGTTGAATTCTTTACTCTCAAGACAAGAAGTGAGGAAGACCCCACCTAGGTCTTTGGACTCCTGGCCACCTCCAAACCCCAATTCACTACGTTCAAAATTGGAAAAGTAGAGAGATCATGTCTTTGAGCATATGACTTAACTTCCTGGGAAGCCACTGAGTTGCCAGTAAAATGAAACTATTTATTTCCATACTATTTAAATCACTTTTAATTGGGGTTTCTCCTTGCTGTTGCAAGAATCATCTCAGAAAATAACGGTCTCAGAAAACTTTGGGAGATGAGAATAGGGAAGAAGACTGCTGCTCCTATATTGGAGATTGAAAAAAAAAAATACCACAAAGATTAGACCTAATAACAGCTTTTAATCCAAAGATCCATTTATCCTTGCAACTACGTTTTACAGCATCTCCAATGTGACAAGCGTTTCAAACTTGCAGTCAATGTGCTCATAAGGTGCATGACATTTTCAAGGAAAGGAAATTAAGTAATTGCTTAAGCCAATGGGCTTCTGGGAGTCATCTTGAAGTCTAGGTCCTCCGTCACTAGGTGAAAGTAACAAGAATGGGTAGAGGCAGGAGGGGAATTTCAAAAGTCATTGAAAAAACGCCAAATGTAATATTTCACTTTTGATGTAATAAACCATGGGAATTTATAAGTAGGCACTTGATTAGACAAATATTGGACCAGAAACTTCATCAAATAAAGCCAAAATCCCAGAGGAACTTAGTTCCTGTCTTTTGGGAAAATTTGCCGCAAGGCAATTTTCCAGTAATGGTTTGATTTTACCTAAATCATTAATCTCATTGTCTTGAAATGCTCTCTGGCCACCAAACCAAAGAACTAATTCTTGCCTTGTATATCTCACCATGATAGTGCAACAGTAACAAACATGTTTCTCAACATTCAAACTTGCTTGGCACACAAAGACACCAATAAACATTTGCAAAGCGGTGCAAAGTAGTTTGAAATTAAAGTCTAAGCAACATGAGCCTAGATCACTGATCAGCAAATCTACATGGAAGGTATTTCACCTTGCCTGACATCAATTATTATTTCAAATGCCTGTGTAATAATTTACTGGTCTGATTTCTGAAAAAAATACCAGAATACAATTTTCATAAGTTCTTGACAATTTAAGGCCAGAAATGGATACTTGTGTCTCATAAGACAGGATTTCCCTTTTACTACTGTGGTCTTACACAGTTGTATATTTTTAAAAGAAATACATAAACTTATTCTACTCCATCACTGGTGGGGAGAGTGTTTCAAACTACAGGTTTTATATTAAGATGATCACTTCACATTTTAGGATAAGTTACTAAAGCTTATTAGATGTTTAGTGTGAATGAGCAACTTTACACTCTCTGGTATGAGGTGATGGGGCTGGGTTGTTTCTTTCGCAACACCATCAACTCTAAATCAGTAACTATTTTTCTTGGGGCTTGTCCGTTTCTCCAGAAAGAAATCTCATCCATGACTCATGACTTAATGTCAATGTTCTTGAGAGTCAAGTAATAAAAGAGGTTTTGGAATCTCTTTGTTCAGTTAGAAAATTTCATGTGATAAGCCTGAAATCATATCCTAACACAGAGTCCCTTAGAGACTATTTCCAGAAAGTAAATCTACAGTCTTTTTCTGGAGGAAGGAGCAGAGCCAGGTATCCAACATAAACTTAAATAACTTTTCAAATAATTTTTCCATTTCAGTCCCATATGCTTCCTACTTCCAGAAGTTCTGCCATTTGGAAAATGGTTAGTATTTCTAGGGTTCTCTGAGCGAGATTAACATGCTTTTGAGATTCATTGATCAATACAACAAATTCATTCAATAAATATTTATAGTCACATGCCAGGCAGGGATTTGGCACTTGGGATGTAACAGCAAACATAACAAAGTTCCCTCTCCTCAAGGGTGTAAGAAACAGTCAATAAGCAAGACACATAATACCTAAATAAATTATTTAATATTTTAGGGACTAGTAAGGATCACAAAAAAAATATTAGGAAGGACAAACTGATCAGGAGTCCCAGGAGATAAAGAGCAGGTGGCAGTTTTTAAAAGGATAGGCACGTTAAGCCTTCTAGAGAGTGTGAACTTTGATTAAGGTTTGATGGAAGTGAAGGGACTATCTCAGGGTGTATACATAGTAAGGGTATAATTGTCAGAGGGAACCTCTTGTGTCAAGGTACTGAGGTGAGAATCCATCTTATGTGTTGGATAAACAGCAAGGAGGCCAGTGTGGCTAGAACAGAATGAGTGAAGGGAAAATATTGTTGGAGGTGATGAGAAAGGCAGAGAGGCAACAAGGTGGATTGGTGGAGGTGTGTTCTGATTTTATAAGACTTTGAATACCATTGCACAGACATTGACTTTTACTCCAAAGGAAATAACATGCTAATACAGGGTTTAAGAGGAAAAAAAGGAAACATGAACTGATTTATATTTTAGGAAGATTATGGGTGCAGTATTAATAATGGACAGAAGGAGAGGCCAGACTAAAGGCCAAATAACCTGTTAGGGATCACTCCATTAGTCCAACCAAGAAGTGGTGGTTGGGGGCCGCCCTGGTGGTGCAGGGGTTAAAGTCATAGCACTACTGTGACATGAGTTTGATCCCCGGACAGGGAGCTGACCCACATGATGCAGCAGAGTTCTCCTGTCTCACCCACTGGTCCTCTCAGCAGCTCCCCACTCTGTTTCTAGTGAATCCTCTCACCATCCACACCTTTGGCCTACACCCCAGTTGTTGTATGCATAAATAAATAAAAATAAATCTTTAAAAATAAGGAAATGATGGTCGGTGTATTTATTTCTGGGGGCAGAACACATTATCACAAACTAGGCTGCTTAAAAAAACGGGAAGCTATTCTTTCACAGTCTGAGGCTAACATTCCCAAATCAAGGTGTTGGAAAGGCTAGTTTCCATCTGAAGGCTTTAAGGAAGAATCCTTTCTTTCACTATTCCTGCTTCTGGTTTTTGCCTGTAATCTATGACATTCCTTTACTTACGGTGGCCTAACTCCAGTCTCTGCCATTATCTTCCCTCTGTGTGTGTCTGGATCTTTAAATTTCTCTCTCTTTATAAGGACACCAGTCATTGCATTTAGGATTTATCTTAATCCAAGTTGACTTCATCTTAACTTCATTATATCAAGAAAGATCCTACTTCTGGATAAAGCCACAGTCACAGGTAACAAAGGTTAGGACTTTAACATATTTGGGGGGGAAGCAAAATTTAACACGTAACAGTAGATAGTGATAGTACTAGTAAAACGGTGAGAATGGATGAGACTTAGATGTAGTTGCATCTCAGGGCGTGGATGATGGATATAAAAGAAGGCTCCAAGGTTGACTGACACATGAAGTCTTAGTCATTTCTGCTAATTCAGTTACCACTAACACATCTGCTTTTTAACTTGCTAAATTCTATTGTCATTGGATCCTTTTCAGTATTTTCTCTTAGGGATTTATAACTCAAAAAAAAATCACTACTAAGGCATTTCAGTGGGGCTTGGAAGGAATTGTTGCAAACACATATGTGCATAATCTGCAATATTTACTCAGAAGCTCTCTGCGGGAATAAATCTAGATTTTGTGGAAGTTGAAGCTTAGACATTTTCAGGACATGTGTTATGAAGAAATCACAAATATAAAATTACATATAATAGCAGTATTGCTCTTAAATCTGGACAAGAGGGTCTCTGTTCTTAAAAACACACATGAATATACACACAGGTTGTTAAAGAGTCCAACTTCTCTGTCACTTGACATCTGACACTCAGCATTAACACCGAGCAAGCTAGAAACCTAAACCTTTGTCCTCACAACTAACTCCTTCCAGGCTACAAGAGAAGGTTTTCTCTGTATCGTGTTCTGTGTCTTCATAGGAAGGTTTCTCTGTCCTAACATTGTAATGGTTGCTGGGTGTTGCTGTTAACACCTCAGAGATGGACATTGTTTTGTAGTTTGAGCAGCAAAACTCAAGAGGATTTGAGCAGCAAAAATACTTGGGTAAGAGAAAAGTCTAATTATCAACTTCTTTCTCAGTAAGCAGGATGACAGGAGACTCTGGATTCTTAAAGTGTTCATTTCCAGTAGTGACAAAGCTTTACCTATTCACTTATTTTTCTATTCAGGCCTTAATATATAATTCCAGAGGTACTCATCAAACAAACAGTTATACTTGTGGTAGCTGAGAGACATTTTCAATACTAGTTTACATTCTTAAATGTCTATAGCTATACAGCTAGATATAGTGATTAAAGTAAACATAGCTTTGTTATCTTACTACATGAGTCTAGTTATTGACTGAGAGGTAAAATTACAATATATGGAGCAACTATTTATATGGTAAAATTAAAATGTTTCATAGTATTTTCTAGAAGAATAGATTATATATGACTCCTTGTAATGGTTGAACATGATATTCCAAAGTCAAGGTTCGTTTCTGAATATATATATTGCTTTAAGATGTTCATGGGGAATTCCCAGTGCTACTGCCCACAAGCAGTACACAAACTGCACAAAAGCAGTTTCTCTAAATTAGATTTAATAAAAAATATATAAAACACCCCAAAACTGATAATCTGGCATCATTATAAATAAAATACCTAAAAGTCTTGATGAATAAATTATATTGATATATAATGCTTTTAATAAAAGTAAAAAATGGGAATAAATATTATCAACCTAAGTTAAATCATCTTTATGTCATCACCCTAAAATTATATTTCAGTAATAGAATATAAAAATTTGTATAGCAATTAACTTCAGCCATGTTTGACTTTTAACCAACTTCCAATCACATAAATGCTCAAGTGTGAATAAATAAAATTAAAAAGAAAGAAATCAGGATGATTTATAAATTTTCAAAACTGGTCAAAAATACCATATATACATAATTCTGGGGGGGAGGGCAGGAATGACAGTTTTTGAAACCAATTAATTGTCTGATGTACCTATATTGTTTCTTTTAATTTTAGATGAATACTTTTTCATCTGCTCTTCCTGTGACAATTCTTATAACAGAGGACTATTAATATATTTCAGTGTTTCTTACAACAAGTCTATTCAGTATTTTCTATAATATTAATATTTTAGAAAAGTTTTTTTCCATCTTCATATGTCACTATATTGCCATGGAAACAGTAAGCTTGTTGTTAAATTTGGGAACATCTTTATCAAGTCTTCTTGGTATATGAATTGTTATAAACTTTCTGTTGTCGCTGCTTTAATTTGTGCCCTATAACATAAGTATTCTGATAAATTCTATTTTTGCGTGATTCCCATCAAAATGAAATTAAAACAAGTATATAGATGACATATTTAGAAATCTATATGCTACATTGCTAAGAACATTCCTGCCAGGAGATAACTTTTATGTCTACTGGGTGTTGACAGGATTCTAATCCTTTGCTGACAACATTACAATTCTCATGATTATAACAATTTTCCACAAGGACACTTTCCTGTCATGAAGTAACCTCTGGCATGTCATTTCCTGTCACCATGCCAGGTCACTGGCATAGTAGACCCTAGGCCACCCCTGGGAACTGTTCCTATGTTGGAATGGCTCACATTGACTTGACTCCGCATAAACATGTTTGAGAATTACATAGATAATTTCCAGTAAGCCTAAACTAAGTGTAACTCTAAGTCAACTTTTCTTAAAACAAACCCCTCAAATATCCCTGGCTTTTTCAGTGTCATCAGACATACAGGAGAAGTGGGAGAAGTGAAGAATACATGACATTTTAAACAGCTACAGTTAAATGACTTAGGCTTGCACATTTATGGAAACACAACACCATATAAACACACTGCTAGGTTCTGCTCAATCTTGAGAGGGACCCGTGCAAATGAAGCCCTTCATGGCCTTTACAGTGTTCCTCTGTGATTTTTGCACAGAATTGCTTTGCTGTTGTCATAGATTGTTCTGAAAACTTGACTGACCAACAACTGGAAGGTTCTTCAAATGTTGATGGTTTCATTGCTTTATACTGTATTCTGAACATAGTGTAGGCCATATAGATTTCATCTTTATTTGTGAAATTCAGTCATAGGGCTTCTATGATTAAAAAAAAATCAGCAGATAACCAATTTTTGTTTGTCAGATGCGAAAAGGGCAAGTTTAGAATGGAACTGGCACATGTGGAGGCACAAGAAGAATGAACTGGAATGAAAGCACAATCTGGAAGAATAACTTCAAAACAATGCAGCAGGATGAGAGGCTGCTGCTCCCATTTACGCTTCCCTCCAAGCCCTGCCCACATTTCCTTCGCTGTGGCACACTCCTAGGCAACAAGAGGGTCAGGGGGCGCTTGCTCTGGATTCTCACACAGTCACATGAAGAAAATCAATTTCAATCCTCCAAGGATGATACACTGCGACTGAAGGTCACTAAACACTATCAATTCTCCAAGACCCTTGAGATTTGAGAGGAGATTTCCAAAAATTACCACACTTCAAATTTTGGTCCTTTGGTTGAAAGCACATACTGTATTTTATATTTCTGCCCATTTTTACCTATATAGGTAGGAGACTGGGCTAGAGATATGCACAAATGTAGACCACTATTTGAACATTCTGTTTCAAAAGATGTCAGATTTGATAGTATATCCCAGGAGTTATATCACACCAATAAAAACACTGCTGTACTGTAAGAAAAAGATTTGCATCTTTTAAAAAGTCCATTGTCACTGGTCTGTTTTTGAGCAAATGACATGAATCAGTATAACTTAGAATGATCAATGAAGGAGTAGGAAAATTAGAAGCATAACTTGCAAGCATGCCTCAGAATGCCCTCATTCCCCACCCCAGCCTTTGCTTATTATGTGGTATAACTTAATTTAATTTCCGTGAACCTCAATTTTGCCATCAGTAAAAGGGGATAATGATATATAGCCTACCAATATTAAAGATTGCGTGAAGATGAAATAAGAAAATTGTATGTAGAGATATGTGGAGATGTTACAACTGAAAGTATTAACTTAAAGGGCAGGCTTTTTAATTAAGGTGAGGAGTAATGTGCAAAAAGCAGAGAAGTGAAGAGCATATTGACGAGAAAGTAAGCTTAATGAACAGTCAGAAGTCTGAGGGTATTATGGAGATTTTTTGGGAGAAAGTGGTTAACTAAAGGATAGGGTTAGTCAAAAAAGAGTGAGATGGGAGGATCGCAAGAGAGAGCTTAATCTATTTTAAAGACTGATTTTGCAAATAGCAGATGGCATACATACATGCAGGAATGTTATGAAACACCACCATGGACACAGCATAACACTGAACAGAGATTCCCTTATAAATTAAGCATAATCAGGTGACCTATAGACTTCTTCAAGCTGCTAGCCTTTCAAAGTTGCATCACACAAACTTGAAAATCTTCATTTTCCAAAGGTAATTAGTAAATGCCCATTTGTCCACAATGCTTGGACATTACTGTGCTGGGAAACCTTTTCTTTACAGGCCGGGTCTTACTATTCTATGGGAAATGGAAGAGGTCTTTAAGAGATTTGTAGGCACAATAATCTTAGTGCTAAAATTCTGCCTAGTTTCTTCTACCTTAAACTCAGTATGTTTGAAAATTCAGTTAAAAAAAAGTATGACTACAATGAAGAATGGGTTCCAGTGAAACCAAATCTGATTTTCAAACTGAGAATATTCCACTCTACTTAAAATAGCCAATATAGTCTCATATTGAAGGGCCAGATGTCATTCACCTTGGTTTTAGGACTCCTATTATGAGAGATTTTCACTCTGACTAAAAGTAAATAGGACAGAAATCCCTGAACAAGAGAGTATTTTGTTCCTGATTTCTGGTCCAAAACATGTTAGATTAAGGTCTCTCACCACTGCTGTTTTTCAAATACCAGGCTGTTTGGTGACATTATTACATTATTAAGAGAGCACTTCTTTTCTGAACCAGCAGTTCATGGTTGGGAATCTCAGTTTCACAAATGAAGCAGAGAGAATGTAAGAGTAGGGCTCCCTTTGGGAAGAACTTACTGAGTGAATAGTGTTAACCTGGCACGGTGGCGGCAGTCATTGTTAGTGGCCAATGAGGACAGCAAGAGCATCATCTCAACAACAGGTGGATCATGAGACATTCTGGTGGCGATAGTTACCATCCAAGAAGGGCAAAACGATTTCTCAAACCTCTTTTTAATGATGGTATTTAGAAATATGGAAAATTGGGGGGTACGGATCCTGCCCTTCTTACTATCTACTTGTCTATAAGTTTAGTCAATATATTTAGCTTTTCTAAATTTCAATTCCCTATTTTGTGAAATGAGGTTAATAACAGCACTTACCTCATAGGATTTCTGTCAGCATAAGATAATGTATTTATAGAATGTGGTATACAGTAAGACTTCAATAAATGAATGTGATTATCATTTTATTTACTCAGATTTAATTGATATTTTTAGTTGTCAAACAACAATGTATTCTCAGTATTGCATGGTCTATGTTTACTATTTTATTTATATGGCATGACTTAGTCCTTGTTGGATACTGCATAAGTAGATTAAAGTGTGTGTCTATTAATCTAATTGAGATCTTGAGGCCCTTTCCATCATGTAATGCTGTCTTCCTCTTTTGAACTCATTTGAACCACAAGTTGAAAGATGCAGTAATTCTTTTGGGGCCACCAAAATGATGAAGCAGGGAAACCTGTTAATTCTATATCTACTTGGAAAACACATAACTCATAAGAACTCAAACAATGCAGTACCTACCTTGCTGTGCTCAAGGAGTTTGTATTAGCAATTATGGGGAAAAATATGATACAAGAGGGGAGAAGCTGTCAATGAACCTTAGAAGGTTAATGTTCATTTTAGCTCCCTTACTATCAGATGGAGAAACATATCTATAAACTGTTGAAAAGAAGGTATTATAATAGATGGGGAATTATTCCTTGTAACTGAAATCTATCCTGAAGATAGTTAGGCTCTGCCTTTTTAAAATTGTCCAAGCACTATATATGTTTAGAGGAATTTATGCCCTTATGGAGGTTAAAAGGAAAAAAGGGACAGATACATGTAAAGGGATAGGTGAGAAAAAGACAGATGACAAAACACCAATCGTGTGTTAGGCCTTCCTGGAGAACACACTTGTGTTTTATAGTATAAATTAATGACAGATGTAAGAACACATTATAGGACCACCGAAGGTAGCCCCCTACTAGTACATATTTGAGCATATCAGAATCACTAAGAAACTACTTCTTAGGTGTGCAGATCAACCTTGTTGTTTTTGGTTTTCTTTTTACAACCCCATCCCCACATCCCACAGCAGATCAACTTTAAGTGCCTGATAATAGCATCTCTTTGAAGAGTCCTTGGGAGCCATGGAAAGGGGAATTGTCCTGAACTTTGTGTTGGCTAGAGAATGGAAGTTTCAGTCAAATATTGCATGGCCAAAATTTCAGAGTATCAACTATTCAGAATTGTGAAGTGTTTAGGTGCAGAAAAAATATCTTTTAATCAAATAGGAGAGAAACATTCTGCATAAAGAAATGATGTAAGTCACAGAAGAAAAATCGTGTTAACTGGATGTTAAAATAGGATATGTGGTGGAGGACTATGAGTACTTTGGTGGTAGGTGTGGGGTGGTAGCATACATCTGGAGAGGTCTGCACCTCTATCTCTTAATCATATACACTGTTATATGCCAATTAAAAGATAATACAAAATAAAACAAAAATATACACAAAAAAATAGGAAGCTTGTGTATGAGCTGAGATCCCAAAAGCAACTAGATGTAAGAGCTAAGAAGCCCCATATACAGAAGTAGATTTATCAAGAAGTGAATGAAGCTTATGCTTCAGGGCCCTCTGGTGTATAAGTGCCATTCAAGGCTGTGTATTTAAGCATGTGCCAAGTTTTTGCATTCTTTTTCTTCAGGAGGGCTCCTAGACACAGCAAAAATTGTATCTTCTACTGAGAAGTAGGGATTTTGACACGGGCAAGTGTACTGGGATACCAACAAGTCCCAAGAGATACTCAACATATATAGTTTTAAAAGTATTAGTCCCCATATCTACAACTTCTATTCATATGTATACCAAATTGATATACATATGAATGTTATTGTGATCCAAGGGTAATGCTGTTTTATTTTCTTGCCCTTTTCCCCCTTTACTATCCTCTTTCCCCTACTTTACAAAAGAAACTCATAAGTTATATTTGTCCCAAATCTTAGTATGGTGATATTTTTCACTCCAGGCTTAAAGATATTCATATTATAAGTGAAGAGATTTTGTAAAATATTGAATTTGGAGGACTCCTCTAATACAGACTTAAAAAAATCATCTGACGTAGTTTAAGAGGAAGATGATATTAAATGTGAATATTTGGGCTTTGTTGGAAGGTTCCTCATTTAAATAATTACTTTCATTTAGATTCATTGTCTTTTCCAACTCCTGGTTATCAATGAAGAATATGAAGACTATGAAGAGTCTAATAATGACAAAACAAAGAATCCATCCATTCTATCCAAGTGGAAAACTCAGGGCTTATCCATCCATCCATCCATCCATCCATCCATCCATCCATCCATCCATCCATCCATCCAGAGATCCACCCATCGATCCACTCACCCATCCATTTATTTCTATTAATTTCTATTATCTGCCATTAATGAATTACCATAAACTTGCTGATTTAAAACAATAGAAGTTCTGAAGACAGAAATCCACAATCAAGTTGTTGACATACCCACATTCCCATCAGCCACTCTGGGAAGCCACCCATTCCTATCCCTTTCAGCTTCTGGTGGCTGTCTGCATGCCTGGACTTGTAGCTGGATCACCGTAATCTCTGCCACCAATCTCATATTGACTTGTTCTTTGCATATTTCACACTTATACATCTCTTATAAGGACACTTGTCACTGAATTTAGGGACCATCTGAATAATTTATGATAATTTCTGCATCTCAAAATCCTTCATTTCCTTATTTCTTCAAAGAATAACATTTATAGGTTCTTGGGTTTTGATGTTTGTGTAGCAGTGGTAGAAGCAACTTCTGTTAGGAGAAATTTTAAGACCCCAGAATAGTATATTCAGTATTGGGGAAAAGAAAGGGTAGGAAGGAAGGTAGACAGTAACAAATCGTCTGCCACACAAGTCAGACACCCATACCACAAATTTAGAAACCAACCATCTGACTTGCCTGCTCAACTTTTCGGTTGATTTTCTGTGCTCATGTTGATAGCTATTCCTGTCTTCCAGTAAGCTCAGCTTCTTGTGTAGCGTTATACACTCTTTTAGCTGCTTGCCTTTTGTCATTTTAGAGCCATATCTCTTTAAGACAACCATGCTGGTGGATCTGCCTAATAGTGTCCTTGAAAAAATGCAAAAGAGTTATGTATTTTATATATTAAGACTCAGAATCCTAACAGTCCTTTATAATACCAAGAAATCTAAAATTGGCTTTGCCATGACACAGTGAAATGAGACTGTTTTGGTTGAGTTTCATATTTTACCATCTATTTCAAAGCATTGCTTTCCTAAATCCCAGTCTTCCATTCTCTAGAAAGTTACCTAGAACTTTTTGTTTTCATCAGAAATTTTTTTCTTTGCCAATTTGTGTAACAAATTTACTAAGTCCCTTCATTAGTCTTTCCTGAGTTTTCTAGATGCAACTTTCATTGTCTAAAAAGCAGGCAGCCTCCTGAAGCGCCTCTCATAGTTGATTTTGGACTTCCCTATGCATTCCTTAGAATCTCCCTCCTAAGAGGATCCAAACATTGCATCCAAGGACAGATCAGCTCAATTCAAACCAAAACAATGACACTCGTGATGAAAAAGGCCAATCAAACACTGAGGAAGACTCATCAAATAAGACTCGTCTATTCCTTAAATAAAGCATTTGGTTAATATCTGTCTCCCTTCCTTCTATATCACAGATCTCACACATGCACACACACACATACGCACTATATATACACTATATATATATATTCTTATATATATTTATATATGATATTATATATCACTACTACAGTTTAAAAGAAATGCTGTGTCAGTGTTTTGATGCATCCAGGGACAGAATGTAAACAACATGGTACAACTCTAGAAACTGCCATCATAAAATATTTTAAGAGGCAGAATAGAATAAAATAAAATAAAAATGTCTTTTTATGTGATATCTCAGAGTAATTCAGGATTTATGGTACCTTAACCTTTAGAATCCAAAATATTAAGCTATGTTTCTTAGAGATAATAACTCGGTTGTCCCTCACTTATGTGTCTTAGATAAAAGCCTACTGCCACAGAATCCATGAATGCTCAAATACCCTTGCGGGCCTTTAGTAGTAAATCTTATGGAATAGCTTATGGCCAATGTAATGGCCCACAGTAGCCTGCGAATATCATGAATTCTAATAATACTTACATCAGTAGAAACATGAAGTAATGTCTCCATTGTAATTAAATGATGTATTTAGAGCAGTGGACTAAATGGTCCCCTAGTGTGTTGGTGATATATTCTAATAGTCTTCTCTTTACAGCCCCACACGGTAATATTCATGCTTTATTCTGGAGGGCTTTGCTTCTGACTGAACATTTGAATTGCAACATTAAGTGGTAAAGTGGATTACAGCAAGACCCCATGAATATGGATCCTGATCAAGAAACTAAGTGCTTAAAAAAATAAAATGTTACTATTTAAATAGAGTGATTACAAAAACATTTTTATATGGAGGAATGTCAGATATCTATGCCCCTCTTTCATTTTACATCCCCCAGAAGCAGAACATATTTGCCACAATTAAAAATTTAGTAGGGTGAAACATCAGAACTTAAATCACTGCAATTTCTACCATACTTATTGAATTTAATTTGAGCTGTTTGACATACAAATTAGTTTTGATAATAATTACATTATTCCATTTTTTAAAAGATGTTCACCCCAAAGATTGTAACTAACACAGAGTGTATATATAGGAAGAGGATGACTGTTACTAGTGCTAAAGGGAAATTATATTGCAGTTGATTAGTTAAAAGTGTCACATTTTGAATTTTTATTCTTTATTTTTCCCTTGAATCAGTCACTAAAGAAGTAGCTTGAGGCATTAAGAGCCTAGGGCAAAGCTGAGGGCGCTTCAATATCTAGTCTAGTGGTAAAGAATAGTAAAGAAAAATCTATCCCTGTATTTGGTAATCGAATTAGACAGTGTGCCAAGATACAACATTAAGTTACAAAAGAAAAAAAGCAATTTGTATATTTATTTGATGAAATTAAATATTTATAAGATATCTTGTATTATTTACTGAATATTATGTTTCTAAATCTTTTCAAACACATTTTTTTATGAATAAGGAAAATTCTCCATCACTGCTCATAATTCGTATAGTGTATTTGTTCAATGAATGTGGATTTCTAATGATGAAACACTAAGTATATGTACAGCTGCCTTTTCTACTTGACTGAGTTAATACTGACAAGAGAATTTGCCTGGCATGTGTGTGTGCGTGTGTGTGTGTGTGTGTGTGTGTGTGTGTGTGTGATGTATTTGAGTATACATTTGTCTACTTAGGGCATTATGAATTTAATTCACTGGGCGCTTGAAAAAAGCTCGATGCATGTCACTAAAATTGTGTATGTGATGGCATTTCCTGCTCAGTTGTTTTATACTTAAAGTTGATTTGGCATGCCTTATTTCTGAAATTTGCCTTCAATGTGTATTAGAAATTGGCATCTGTTTCACAATCCAGAAGCTAAAAATATGCCACTATTTTCACAATAGAATTTGCTTAGTAGGGATAATTGGTGTTTTGGGGTAAGTTTGCATCAACTCCTCATTTGCTTTGAATTGCTTAAAAAAAAAAACATTTTTGTCATGCTTTCAAAGTTTTACAAAATGTCAGAAAGTCACCCATTCAGTTTTTGACAGAAACAAAACTTACTTTTCTAGAAGAAAAGAAAATCAAATGTATAGGAACATGGGGACACTGGTCAAATACAGCACTCTAGCTAAATGAAGAGCTCTTTATTTGACCAGTTTAGACATGGCTTTGGTTGGCAAGCTAATCTTTGAGCACCACCCTTGAAAATCATGCTAATGAGCCTCTTCACATCATCAAGTAGGATTGTGGACCTTTTTGTCTGCATCATTAAGGCCCCAAATTGCCCCATTAGCAAGGCCTCAAATTGCCCCTCAGGGTCAATATTTAATGCAGGTGAGCTTAGGTTAACTATCCTCAGAACCCTCTGGACAACAGACAATGTAGAGTACCTGTTACAGGGAAATTCATTTTTTCCCCAAGTTTCCTTTGTGAAACATTTTCCATGTTAGAATTATGTTTTATATTCCTTTTGGGGAAAAAAAAATAAAGCCCATGTTAGGTATATTTTATGTTGCTTTTCCCAGAAGAGTGAATTTTGAAATGCATGACAAAATTTCTTCCATCAGTCATTCCTGTTGGTGTCTCATAAACTTTAATTTTTCCATCTGTGAAATGGGGATAATTATAACCCCCCATATTTCTGAATATAATGGTGCCTTTAAACAAAGACTGAAGAATCCATAGGAAACAACAAAACTATTATCGACCATTAGCAGGTTCCTACAGAATATTTTTTCCGCAAGATTTTAGCAATTTAATGGATATCCTCATTAATTATTCAGTTAAAATACAAAAATGGTAGAATTATTATAAGTAGTAATCAGAATGTGTAGAAATTAAAATAAGTATAGGAGTCTGTGCTATTGATGGTGAGATAACTTGTAGGATCAGAATATTACACACATTATAAATATAAAACATTTTCTAATTCATTAAAAGTTGAAGTATTTAAAAAGGTACCATCATTCTTGTATCTCTAGGACCATAAGGCTTCCTGAAAACTGATTACTACTCAATTGCTGTATCTCTAGAAACTCAGTGTTTGGGGGAAAATAGCAATTTTCTCCCTGCGCATGCTCAGCAGAATCTACTGGTGATGGGACCTGAAACCTTTCATATGTAGAAACTGAAAGATGAGAGCCATGGTTACAGTTTCCAGCAAGTATGTGAAACAGAGGCCTTGAGATTATATTCCACATCTAAGCAGAGATAACGTTTATGTCTCCTGTGTTAAGGTTAATTTCCATGCATTTAGGGCTCCTGAAATCCTCATCACCTCTGTGGCTGATACCTGCAAAGTCAGTTTTACTGCTGAATGGGGCCTCAATTAAGAAGCGCTTGCTAGTGTCCTTCCAGCAATATCTTGTGAGTTTGAACAATTTTAGTGAAATAAATGTAACAAGGAAAAATGAATTCTCTTTAGCCTCTATTCAGCCAAAATTAGCCTCCGCGGATTCTGGCTCACAAAAGCACCACGGGCCTCTGGCTGTGCTCTGTAGCTGTGAAATAGAATCAAGATTCCATTAGGCATCCCAAGCTGCCTCCTTCTCCAGGGCAGACAATAAAAATGACAACAGGGGATTGTCCCTCAGCTAGTCTAACAAGGGGGTGGGTTCTTTTCTAAATGACTAGATGTCTGTTTAGCTGAGGGAAAAATTTAAAGGGGCCATGAGCCAAATTTTCTTCAATTCTTTGACTCACATGTTTGTATTTTAGGCCATTTCCTGAAAGACCTTGAATTCTACCTCTACTGGCACTTAGAAACTATGGATCCCCTGCTCCCTTTTAAGAATGGGTGTGCTGATACAAAAATAAGAGTCCATGCATTGTCCAAAGAGTAGCATTATTTCGTTAAAATATCAGAAATCGTAGCAATGGCACAAGATTATTGGTGGTCTTGCCATATATATTTTTTCCCTCTTGATTCAGGGATATAGACTGTACCCTATAACTCTAGCGAGCACAAATCCTATATTGGATACAGGTTTACAGCTTTCAGAATTTACCTTATGAGTGAGAGTCCCTAATGGATAAATTATTCAAACAATCATATCTCTGTGTGACCATGAAAGGAACAGGGCTGTCTAGCCTTAGTTTTATAATTATATTATATGTTCCCATAGTCTTAATGGAGATCTCGCTCATTCTGTCTTCAGTTTGTCTTCTTTGGAGGGGACACAATATGCCATGGCCTTGAAAATACACCTCCTGCCATGAACTCCCAATCAACTTCTCAATTTCCTATATCAAAAGTGCAAAAGTCTAAGAATATTTTCTTCCACTACCCAAGGATAAATGTGATATAATTTATTCAGACCTCACATAAATTTGATTAATATTCTTTCTCTTTCTAATTGGCCCAGTAAATAGAGTTTGTATTTCCCTTGACAGATGCCATAGAATGAGATTTAATACAGCTTGTCAATGAGTATCAGAAAGTTAAAGAGTTCATCAACCATTCATAGTAATTGTACTGTATTCACATAAAGTTATAAATGTATATTTCATAGCCACTTCTCCTTTGCTTCAATCAAAATTACTGGCAGGAAGTAATATTATATAATCCATAGTGTCAATTACTAATGGTAGTGGCAAGTAAATCATAATGTTTTCATTATTGAATTGCTAATGCTCAGAGGTTATACTATTCCATATAGAAAGTCTTTAATAAGCAATTATTTATGTCCTCACTTACTGGATGTTGCTGAACCAAGACATTTCTTCAACACTAAGTGGAAATTCTATTCAATAACTTCTTCTATAAAGTCATTCATTGGTATTAGAGGTCCAAAAAGTTGCTTAAAAAAATGTTACATATTTTATAGCATTTTAGCAAAAAAAAATAAACCAAATGACAGTATAAATATTGAAATATTAATTGCCACTTGTTAAATCTCATAACTGACCCTAAGATGAGAGACATTAGATTTATCTTGGTTTTGAACACTGAAGCTGCACTCTAAATCTAATGGATTCACGGTCACATCCTGAGTTCTAAAATTGTTTTGCCATTTATAAATTATTATATGGCCTCAGGAAGAATTCTAAAAATCATCAAGGTTTAATGTCTTCATCTGAAAATGAATATATTTTACTACCAAACACTTTATCATCCTGTGAGTCAACACATTTTGTTAAATATCATTATAATAAGTACAACAGACTAATCAGATCACCAACTTATTAACATCTGAGCTTTCAGAGATGACGCAATGAGTGGGTTATTATAGTTCTTCCAACAATGTTTAGTAGAGCTCAAAGCACATGCACTTCTTACCTTTCCTTCGAGTATTAGTTCTGACAAGGGTTCTTTATTTCAGTTTGGCTGTCTATACCTTTTTGACATGAAAGAAATTTGAACATATCTAGAATGCATAAGACCAACTGATTTGTGTGTGTGGGGGGGACTTAAAAAGTCATTCTGAAGCTAATGATAAAGGAAAGAGGACCTGTATTTTGTTTGCTTGGTTTATTTATTTATTTTTTTTACTGTACTACTCCTATTCAAGACTACTTTTGATTACAAAAATTCCTGGTAATTATAAAGATATGCCAAGATCTCTTTATTTTCTTACTGCTTATTGAGGTATATTAGTCTAGAACTCTGTGTATATAATAGGGGCATACTTTCACACATCTACAAATGTATGTTATCACACCACACTGACCACAAAACCCCAAATAATCCTTCACCACAGTCTGAGGGGCTCCCTCCTGCATTTGCCTCCCCATTTCCACTCTCTCCCTTTGGTAATCTCAGTAATACAGTCAGATTTCAATGGCTGATTTGCTTTAGTTTGGTCTATTATTTTGTTTCTCTATATTTGTATTCCATAGGTAAGTGAAATCATCTAATAGTGGCTTTTTCATTCTGATTTATTTCACTTGGCATAGTTCCCTCCAGTTCCATGCATGTTGCCACAGATAGCAAGATTGCATCTTTTTAAAAATAGAGCTGAATAATATCCCATTGTATATATATATACCACATCTTCCTAAGCTACTCATCTGTCCTTGGCCACTTAGGTTCTTCCATAACTTGGCTTTTGTAAATAGTGATGCAACAAATAAGAGTGTGTGTATCCCTTCAAGTTAGTTTTTTTGCATTGTTTGGGAAGATATTGAGGAGTGGTATCACTTAATCATTAATCTATTTTTAATGTTTTGGGAAAACTTCATACTGTTTTCTATAAAGGCTGGACTAGTTTACGTTCTCATTAACAAAATATGTGGGTTTCATTTTCTCCACAACATCACCAGCACTTTTGCTTCTGTGCTTCTTGAATGGGCCTTCTCATAGGTGTGAGGTCTTATCTCACTTTGGACTTCATTTGCATTTCCCTGATAAGTGATGAGCATTTTTTCATGTGTCTGTTAGCCATCTGTATATCTTCTTTGGAAAAGTGTCTATTTAGATTTCTGCCCCTGTTTTGATAGGGTTACTTGTTTTCTTTCTAGAAGTTCGCCCTTTCCCCAGTTTGCCCCTGTTTCTTTTGTTCTTACTTTCTTTTTTCCCTTATAGTTTGAAATCTTCTTTTGGGTAGTATTTTTATCATCTTCTTTGATTCTTCTAGGTTTCCTGTTTTGTTTTGTTTTAAGGCTAGGATGTGTTTTATATATAGGGTTCAATACTTAGAACCGATCTTAAATTGAAAGCAATTTAACCTTGAGCTCCTTATACCATTTCCCATTGTTATACCCCCTTCACCCACCCCAATTTTCTCATTTTGTAGTCTTTTTGAATTCTAAGTGATTATTTTTTGGATGGGCTAATATTTTACTTATGCAATGGTGAGTTCATTTGAAGTGACTGTTGTAAATATATCTGTTGGATAAATAATCTGTTGTAGTCCTTAATGATTTTGGATTTTTCTGAATTTCTCAAATAAACATAAGTATTTTTACTAGTATCAAAGTTTCAATGCAAATATTACTTTTTTAGATACCAGGGGCCAGATGGGCACTGAATCTTGTAATAGATGTAAGTATTGGAAGTTGGGGCTTCTGGGATAAAAATGAATAAAAGTGCTCCATACATGATGGAGCCATACCGATAATTTTAATGTTTAAAGCCAGAGATTAATAAGGCACTCCCATTTGTGAAAAGAATCTGAAATAAAGAAAAAGTATAGTTTGCTTTATATGGTCCAGGTTTGTTTTTAGCTAGATGCCATCCCAGGGAGAAAACTGAACACAGACATAGTGAAATATCTGAGATCTGGAGACACCCATTGGTCCTGTAATTGGGATCCCCAATATACTCAAGAGTGTCATAGAGATTGTCCAAATGAAATTATAAGACTTGACTTGAGGTTAGGGAACCAAACAGAGACAGAGATAAAACAGTTGGGTAACAACACTGTGCAGACTGGAAGAGATGAACAGAGGAGAAGAGAAAAACGCCAAGAACAAAAAAAGAATTGGATAGACAATGGTTGATAGGGAATCAGAGAGGAAACAGAAAAATCCAGTAAGACTTCTTAATACAGAAGTAATCCAATTTACAAAGTGTTTCTTCACTAGTGTGTAGGATGACTGAAGACTGGAAAAGATGGAAGTACAAATGTCCTCTTAGGAGTTATAGCAAAATAATAAAAAGATTTATGTAGTGTAACTTTTTAACACTCCTATATTTCCCTATTGATCTTTCACATTAACATAAACTTGTGATGTGAGATAATTATTATATAGTCCTTTATTTTAAATGAGGAAAACAATAACCAAAGATTTAGATTATTTTTTTAAATATCAATCTGATCTCTTCTGATTCCCTGCTTATTTCTTTGATCAAAGCTGTAGTCTTGTGCATTTGCATGGAAAGTGTCAAAAAATCTTAGATGGTAAGGTTAAATAGTAGAGTTTGCAAAACATATTGATTCTTAGCTTTCTCTTATATTCTGCAAATCCAAGCACCAAAAAAGGAATGGGATGGTGGAAAGTATTATCAAATTCTCCAGCCACTTTAATAGGTAAAATTATTTATGTTCTAATTTTAAAAAATCTACTGTTCTACTCTGAAATTACAAATTAAAAATTACATGTACATGAGGTTTTAAAATATCTTTTTAGAAGATTTAACAAGATGACTTTCCTAATGATATTTTATTGAAAATTGGTCCGACTAAAAAGAGAATTGTACAATCTTTAAGAACTGGAAACCTTCAGGTAATAAATACATGGATGATAAGTTACTAAACAGAATTAGTTTTATAGATGAATAAGTATTCTGGGGGTGTGAGCTATTTTTAAAATCGAGTCAAATAGATTTGGGTGAGTTACATATAAGCACATTTAAGCCTCTGAAAAGCCCAGCTGTGAGAAGATAATATATTTGTTTAACCTATAGAAGAGACACACGATTAACTATTATTAATATACAGAAGGTAATTAGAACTCAGCTCTCTGCCAAGCATTTATTAGCTATATGTTCACCTCATTATAATTTTGATAGTTTAAATTGCAGAAATAAAGGTTTGCTCCAAAATAATCTTTGAACTTAATAAAATTTTTGTTCTGCTGCTATGAAATTTTATTTGAGAGAAATGATTCTGAAAGTCTTTAGTGAGTTAATTTTCTCACAAAGAATAATGCAAAGTTTTGTCTTTTCAAATGTCAAAGCTCCAGAAAACCCACAACATCACATTGATTTCATTGTTATTATCAGAACATGTTCAAATCCAACAATTATATCATAAAATTTTCCTTCTCCCATAGTAATATCTAAGACTGTGCAGTCCCATATAAGTGTATTATGCGTATTTCAAAAATAACTCAAAGCCTTTTCTCTTCTATTGTTTAGTTAAAAATACACTTTCAAATCATTACAGAAGTTAATGGAATTTCTAAAACATCCTTTACTAATGAAAACAATTTGTCCTATACTAAACATCAAGGTTATTAATTCTGTCTTCCCAGAATACTTTTCCCTTCCATGCCTCTAGTTTTAGATAGTCTCCTGACCCAACACTACCCCACAACTCCCACACCCATTTGATCCAAGATTGGCCCTTGAAATGCCTTAAGTCAGGCCATTCAAGAGCTTTTTCCAGGATGAAAAATATAACTGGAGCTTGGAGAGGGAACTCTTTTTCCTCTTGGTAGTATAGCTACAAGTGCTATACTGCTGCTCACTGTGGTCCCACCCCAAGACAGGAGAATGACTGCAGCAGAAGAGAACATGGGTAATGTACATAGAGAAAAGACACAGAGGCAGAGAGAATCAATGTATTTTTCTCTTTTTGAGCTCACTGGAGTTGAGATTCTGACACTTGCAATTGCAAATGATCTGATGAGCATATTAAGCAATCTCAATTACTTGATTCTTTGATACTTATACCAGGTGTTGAATTTTTTACCTAGCACACTCTCTAGAGGCTATTCATTCTAGTGATGCTGACTGCAGCTAAAAAATAAATCCTTTATTTCAGTACACAAAAATAAAACAAAACAGAAACCACATGTAATTTCTTGTAAATCAAAATGTGTTGTTTTTCCTTGTTATTTAAAGCAACCCTGTAGACTGCCTAGAAAAGTATGTTTTCTAGATTCTGAAACTTATCTCATGGCTATGAAGGTGTTTTTTTTTGGTGTGTGTGTGTGTTTTTTTTTAAGTATAGTGTTGGGATGCCATAGCCTTTGACTCTGTATATACACAATAGTTCACAATTCAGAGAAAAGGAGATTTGCAACAAAATCAGGGTCGTGACTATCAAGAAAGAAGTTGGTTACTACAACTACTGTGGGAGAATCCTGTTTTTTAGTATAAAATTTTCATGTAAAAGTATCTTTAGTTTGTATTTTACTTACATTCATGTGTATATATTTATGTATATAAATACAATAGAAGTATACATGTGGATTTTTTTTTTTTTTTTACACAAGCAAATTATTTTTGTCTTGCTATCTATCACTAGTCAGTCAGAGAACAGGATGCATTTCAAATTGTCTGTTGGGGAAAGAATGTGTGAGTTGCTAGCAAATGGAGTGAGTAGCTACTGTTTGTAGAACATGTTGAATGATAAAAGGGAGGGTCACATAAAAATAGGAGCCCATGGAAAACTCCAGTGGCTGCTGCTGACATTCATGTTTTGAAGTTCAGTTATCCTGAAAAACTCTGGTCTTAGTAAAACTAGTCTTAGAATTCTCCACAGTCTATATTTTCCTCTCTTAATAAAAAAACCTCTGTAGCAGTTAATTATGTTTTAAAAATGCTTTTCCTGTGATTGACTTTATTTAATCCTTGTAACAATATTTTAGGAAGTTAACACTATTTCCATCTTATAAATGACAAAACTAAAATTCATAGATTTTTATAACTCTCTGAAGGTCATTCTGTTAGCATGTGGTGGAGTTACAACTGAAACCCATGTCTTTTTCCTTGAAATCTGAAGCTTTTTCCAATATTGCCTTTCCTAACAGAACCACCAGGTGCCCATTTTCCATGCAGAGGTTTCATTTTATCTAGCACAATAAAATATTATAATAATCCCAATAGTATTGAAATAAGTGAAATGCCTTAAGAAAACCACTTTGACTTTTACAATTCACTACTTCATTGTTCACATGCCTCCCCCAAGTTAGGCAAAACGAAGCTGACCATGGGGTAGGAGAGAGGTGGGGTGATCCATTTCACATTTTGTTTGCACTGCCCTCAGCATATAGAGTCAGGCAAACGAGAGGCAACCACAAATCCCCCCATTTGACCACTTGTCCAAAGGTGAGGTGAAAAGGTTTAGTGGGAAAAGTTTGACATTTTATCCCCAAACAAATATTAGAGATTACCTGTGGAATCAAATTATCCATATGTACACAGTCTGGGGAATTAACTCTATCTGAAAAGGTGGATTATTGCAGAAATTGAAACTAAGCCCTTAAGGCACTCCTTTTACTTTGTTCTCTGTATTTTTTACAATGAGCTTTTAGATTATTTTGGCTATTTTGATGGCTGCTTTTCAGTATGTTCCTATTCGGTATGTATTTGTGCACTGCGCTGGCTGGTTTGAACAATTTTTTAAAAAGTATTCCCCTGATAGCCCTAGAAGCAGACAAGTATTACTTGAAGGGGAAAAGGAGATTTCTATTAGGTTTGAGAGTCACAAGTGAACAGAAGAAACTTGAGAAGTATAAAATACTCCACAGACTGCAAATCCAAAACCAAAACATGACTAACAAGGTTTTGACAAAATAAAAATCCCACTGGTTTTTCCCATAGCTTTTTGCAAGTGGTAAAAGTGATTTACTCTTCTCTGGCACACACAGACACACATATATATATACAAAATATGATGTATTATATATGTATTATAATGTAATTATAAGATTATAGATGTATAATATAATCACACATACATATATATACACATTTTTATATTACATGTATATGCAATTTTTTTAAGTGACCTCAGATCTAAACGAGAAGTAGGAAAATCAAGCCAAATCAAAATAATTATAATTGTGGTCCTTCCCATTTCCTGAAAGCCCAAGAAATTATTTCAGTGATGAAAGCATCTAAGGGGTATATAAAAGCAGGTAAGTTCATAACCTTCTTTAGTTTATTTGCCGTAATTATCTCTTGATATGTGATAAGCAATTCAATAGACTCAAAATCTCAGTATGATTTTGAACCTGGCAACACAGATCAAAAAGAGGGGAATCTTAGACTAGAATGGGTGAATGAGGCACCCACTAAGAGAATGACTTTCTTTCCTGAGCTCTGAATTTTTTAAACAGTAAAAATGGTATACATGAGTGGAAGCAATTTCAAGCGATTACCTACGAAATTTTACACATTTTAAATATCACAGAAACTAAATATAAATTGTCTTCACTTTTATTTAAATTATGTCTTAGATAGTTGTTATGCACGGTGAAGGATTTTCAACAATTTTACAAGATTTTGTGCTGTGGTTTGAGTTAATTACATGGTCTGCAGAAATAATATTTCCCATACCTGCTTTTATTTCCACCAAACAGGGACCTCAATGTGAGGGGTCACACACTGACTATCTGCAATCACAGGGAGATGCCACAGGCTCTGTTTTGGTTTGTGTATTTCTGACCAGCACCTTGGGCCTGTTCAGGTGACCATGATTTGAAAGATGTGGCCCTATATGCTCATCCTAAAATTGGGATGTAAAATTCATATGTTTGTCGGGTCTTAGAATTCACTCACCAGCAGTGAGCCATTTCCTACTCCAATAAATACTGCTACATGCAAGAAAACATTTCTTGAAGTGAGGAATAAGTGAAGGAAGGAGTCATAGTCTGGGAGAGGGTCCCACCAGCAGTAACTAGAAACTCCAAGCAGGGATGTCACTGCCTAGAGCTCAGGCATGGTTTTCCTTTATTAGTACTTGGTCCCATTGTGCTGATATTATTCCTGTTTTGTAATTGAATTTATTTTCTTACATCATTGTTCCTTTTTGGACAGCATTTGATTTCTTCCCTCTGGTGTAGTCCCTGTAGTTCTCCCACCACCACAGTATCCATGAACCATCACCACAGTCCCCTATACTCTTCCCTGCCTGTTTTGACCCCCTCCCTAGATACTTCTTTTTTTATTTTAAAGAGTTATTTATGCATACAAGCTGGGGTGTAGGCCGGAGGTGTGGGGTGGTGAGAGGATTAACCGGAGACAGAGTAGGAAGAACAGGCAGATCTAATGAAATACACTGCTGAGGGGAGCAGTGGGTGAGACTGCAGAGGTCTGCTGCGCCATGTGAGAAGCTCCCTGGCCCAGGAGCGAACTCGTGCTGCAGTGGCTGCTGATAGATTCATAGTCTGAGACTCAACCTGTTGCGCCGCCACCAGGTGTGGCCCCTCCCTACATTATTCTTAGCCAACTTACATTTAAAGTTACAAAATTTGCACTGGAAAAACCTAGAAGACTTGTTAATATATAGATTGTTGCGCACCAATTACAGAGTTTTTTATTCAGAAGTTCGGGGTATGGCTCAAGGGTTTTTTGTTTTTGTTTTTGTTTTTTTTTAAATAAATTCCCAGGTGATGCTGATGCTGCTGGTTTAAGGAAAACCTTGAAACCACTGCTCTAAGTTACTGTCAGCGGTGTAGCTGACTCAGTCAGTCCTTTAACAATTAGTCCTTTTACCTAGAAATAGTTTATGATTAGAAAAGAGACAAGTCTCAATGTATCACATGCTATTTAAATCAACAACATGAATTCATTCTGCAGTCAACAAGAGTGGTGAAAAGAAGTATTGAGTGTTTTATTTATTATCCAAGAAAGTGACATTCAAACTTTAGAATTGTTTCAGGAGTGAAACACTTTTCTGGAATAGCTCAGTGCCGGTGATGGCATAGTGCACACAGAGCTAAGAATGGTAAGATCTTTGGAATCTGTAAAATCTTGCTTTTAATCATTCTAAGTTCTGTGCAAGAAGTTGGTATGAAAAATTAAGAATTGCAGAGTGAAAGGCTCAGAAAGATTTAAGTACGATGATCCTCCAACAGGAGTCTTTACTTAGTGGGAATGAAGGACCCTGAGACTGAACTAAATTACTCAGGTCACTAAGACAACTCTGACAGATCTGACCAGAGCTCTGAGAGCCAGGCCAGAGCATCCTACTTCTCTGGAATACTACTACTCCCTTAGAATAGCCACCAGGGAGCTTCCCTGACCCACGTAAATACTGCAATACTGCATGCATATAAAAGGGATGTGCTGATAAAAAGCTCAAGCTTACATTTTACTAAGAGTTTAATATGTATTACCTTGGATTCTTTCCAATTTAGTTGTAGTAGTTATTTTACATCAGTTTATATATATCTCTGTGCTATGTGAGCACTCAAGAAAATATGTGAAACATATAATCATTACTACAGTTTAAAAACAGTAAAGCAGAATTAATACAAGCAAGTTTTAAAATACAGTCAGAAAAATAAAATCATTCCATAGATGCTATTTGGAATATTCTAGAATGAGAACTATAGCTTTCAAATGAGTAGGTTTTCCCCCTTATATATGAATAATATAACAAAATATTAATTTTTATTGCTATTTTCCATATAAAATATTTATATTATGCAGATTTCCTTGTTCAAACAATTTTTTAATATTAATTTAATGAAATATTTTTTCCTGTAAAGCTCCTGATTGCCTCTTATACAATTATGCAATGGGTAAAGATCCTTTCACATGAGGTGAAAAACAAAAAAAAAATACATTTTTTGAGAAAAAAATGAAGCATTGTGCATACAATTTCAATTCCAGCCTTACCAAAAAATGGTAGTTAGCAGGAAAAGCTAAGGATAGTTTAATATCGTAGAAAGGAAAGTAAAAATCTGAAATATCTTTTCAGTTTATTTTGTTTTTAGCAGCTATTGTATAGAAAAATGATAATTCAAGAACCTAGAACACAAACAATAGTCCACTCTGTAGTCATATGCTGATATAAAGTTGTGATTCCACAAGAAAAAAAGGCATCTATCTAAGCCTTTGGTAACAAATGTTGGCTAATTTAGAGTGAGTTTTGAATCTTGACTTTCCAGAATGACACTTTAGTAACTGTTTACTTTAAAATGTAATATGAATTCTGGACATTGGGTAGTAAATACCTTGAGAATGGGAATATCAATCAGTGTAATCATTATGCTTACCTGACTTCTAGTGCTCATTTTTGTCTTCTGTAAAAGGGGGCATGAAAATAAATGGTCTCTTAAGTACTCTATACCTTTAACATGTTATTCTGCATAACAAAATACTGTGTAAGATTATTTCATCACACAGAATACTGTGAGATTTCCAGTAGTACAAATTATGAGAAAGCTTTAACATAGCTTTCTCTCCTGTTTCTTCTTATCTGCAATTCCACTACATTCAATTCTCTACCTCATCAAGATCTTAGTCTCAGATGCAGACCTCCATGCTTTTTGGTGTAACTACCTCAGAAGTCTTTGAATAATATACTTTTGACAGCCTGCCTCTTGACACCTGAGAACTGGTTGCACAGAGCATGCTCAGGTGTCTCAGGCACTGAGTGTTATGGTCCGGGAGAGGAGTCATTTATTCTTTTTGACTGAAGTTCCATTATTTTATGTCCTTGCTAGTGTTTTGAAAGTATAGGATTTCCCCCATCAGGTGTAGTCACTGTACCACTTCTACCACCAAAGAACCCACAGTCTTCTATCAGTCCCTGTGTTCTTTCCCCCTTCTCACTCCTGTCCCCTCCCACTCTGGATGTCTCAGACCTATCAAAAGTTAGTTTCAATGTTTGTCTTGGTCTGACACTTTGTTTGGTTTCTCTGTATTTCACATATAAGTATTTATCTTTCTTCTAGTTTATTTAACTTAGAATAACCCCTTCCAGCTCCATACATATTGCTGGGTAAGTTTATATATTTTTGCTTGCTAAGTAGTATTCCTTTATATATATATATATTATATGTTATATATATGTATATTATATTATATATAATATATATTATATATAATATATATTATATGTATTATATAAATATAATATATATAATATATAATATATAAATTAATATGTATTATATATTATATATATTATATATTATATATTATATATATTATATATTATATATATATTATATGTTATATATATATATATATATATATATATATATATATATATATATATATATATATATATATATATATATATATATAAAAACACATCTCTATCCATTCACCTGTGGGGGCATTTAGTTTGTATTCGTATCTTGGCTATTGTAAATAGTGCTGCAATAAACCTAGGTGTGCAAGTTTCTTTTCAAATTAGTGTTTTTGTATTATTTGGGTAGCTAGCTAGGAGTGATATTGCTGGGTCATATGGCAGAATGATTTTGAGTCTCTTAAGAAGCCTCCACACTGCATTTCAAGGTAGCTGGACCAGCCTACCTCCCACCAACTGTTAGAGGGTTCTTTTTTTCTACACAAACTCACCAACACTTGTTCTTTCTGTTCTTTTTGATATGGGTTATTTTCACTGGTGTGAGGATTTCATTATGGTTTATTTTGATTTGCATTTCCCTGATGATAAGTGATGATGAACACTTTCTTCATGTGCTGGCTGGTCATCTATATATCTTTGGAGAAATACCTATTTAACTCTTCTGCCCATTTTTTGATTGGATTATTTGTTTCCTTTTTGTTGAGTTGTATGAGTTCTTTGCAGATCTTGGATATCAGTCAGATCTACTGTGTGCTAATGTAATCTCCATTCAGTAGGGTGTCACTTTGTTTTAGTTATGTTCTTTCTCACTGGCAGAAGCTGTTTAATTTGATGTGGTCCCAATTGTTTATATAATTTTTTTCTTTTCCTTGTACTGGGGATGAATCCATAAAGATGTTTCTGAAGCTAGTGTCATGGACTGTTTTGCCTATGTTTTAGAAGAGTTGCCTTAACTTGTGTAATACTGCAGTAGCAAAGGGTATGGCTAGTTCTTGGATGGCCCATAACAACAAATAGAGATCTTTACACAACTGCTCACCAGCTCACACAGAGGGAGTGCTGAACCCCCATCACAACAGGCCATCTTTCTTCTTCAGGCTTCCTCCTTGCTTCTAGCTTCCTCCTTGACATTTAAGTCCAACATGGCCTTGTGCCACTTTCTACCCTTCCCCCAATAAATGCATTCTTGGTTTTGATTCCCTCCATCCCAAAAAAGCATCTCACCTAGTATTTACTGAGTATTCCTATTTGAATCTGTACTGAAATCCATTTAACTTTGTCTCCTAAATAACTTCTAAACTGTCCACCTGGAGGCCCATTTCACTCACGCATTGTTATTTTGGATGTCAACATTTCTCCCATTGACTGTTACTATGACAGCTTTCCTGCTGAATGTGCCTCTATGTTACCTATGTTCCTGATTGAAAGCAGTTTCCCCACTGTGTACAGTGATGGCATTAGCTTTCAAATCCTGATTCTTCAGTTTAAAATCATTTAACAGCCCTTACAGTACACACACTTAATTCTTGCATAGTGCGGATAGCATCCCCCAGGGGATGGCTTCTCTTACTTTCCAACCTTTAATTCTAAGTTTATCCACATAAAGATTTGGTATCATATACTCCATGAGGGGAAATTAATTTGTTGGATCACCTTGGAGCACACTCTCCTGAGATCATCTTTGTGGAAGCTTTTTATTTTTTTTCTAGATTTAACTTAATAGTACATCTAGAACGTCCCATCTCCATATCTCCACAGGCTCATATGCTTCAGACTATAATCATTCTCAGGACAAGACTGATCTATTTCATCCATACAACCCCATCACCTGGTGTACTAGATCCTTGGGCTCACCCAAATTCTTGTGGATTGAATGAATGAAGAGATGAATGAGTACAAGTTCTTATACACCAATTTAGAATATTTTCACTTCAGCATCACGATCTTATTAGCACGACACAGGAGGGTGGATGTGGTATCAGTGATCATAGACTCAAATTCATAGTTCCGTCCTGAACAAGGCATCTGACATCAGTTTCCTCATATATAAAGCAAGAATTATGATCCGTGCCCCCACTGTTCAAATGGAAAACTGTAAGTAGAAAGTGATTTTACAAATGTCGGTTATTATATATGACTGAGAGCTCATTTCATTTTCCTTTGTCTTAATCATTCTGTATTATCAAAGTCTGACATATAATACCAATTAATGTTTGACTCCCAACTTTTAAATCACTTTAAATCATAGATTATGGTAAAGGGTTTTCTGAATATTTTTATTTCAAAAGTGGGCTTCTAATTTCCATGTTTATATAACCCATTCTTTTTTCTTTCTTTTCACATGCACATCACACAAGCACATGGCTTCTCCCTTCATCCCCTCCTCCCACGCTCACACTGGGAGAGGAGGACTGTTTTAGGTAATTTGCAATGTCATAAAACTTACTCACACATTTAGATAACTTATAGTCCTAATATAGGTACATGTTTTTTTTTTTTAAATAAAGCTCTTTTTAAACAGCCAACTCTGTTTCCATTAAAAAAATAATAATCTGCAATTTAAATATCCTAATAAATCATGCGATTGTTAACCACCAAATGTAAATGTACATAATAAATCCTTTCATTTCATTGACATGTGCATTTAGTGTCTTCTGAGCAAATAAGAGGTATTGTCCATCCTGTGAAACATAACTGAGAAACGCAAACTCATTACCCAAAGATCACAAACTTGCCCAACAGAATGTTCTTATTTTGTAATTCAATCTTCAATCTAAGTGCATGGCCACAAGGCACCTAATTTATCAAAAGTTTTTCTTTGCTGCATAAATTTTGAAATTTTTAGAAATGCTTACGTGTGTCCGTGAATGGCTCCTGTTGGGACTTACCTTGGCTGTCGATTACTTGGTATATCTTGCCGAGCTGCCAGCTATGCTGAGACTGAATTTCAGGTCCCATGTTTTTTGCCTGGGCTCTTTCCATATATGATGCCCAAAGTCTGTGAGACTGGAGAAGAACCAGTATTTTACTAGCAGTAGACCTTTACACACTTAGTTAAGCTTGACATTCAACTGAAAGGGAAGAAGAATCTTCCAGCAAAGTTGCTCTCCTCCCCAAATTTTACAGTGATAAGACTCCCTCACGCCAGTCCCCACCGGTCCCATAAAAATTGTGGTGGACAATGAAAAGCTTGCCCAGACCCTCTGCACAAAAGAATTTGTTGTTTAGCTGTGAGGGTTGTGATCAGTAGATCCCTTGATCTGCTTCAGCTGCAAAGAAGCTCCTTCTCCAGTCCATCTCCTTCCCAGGGCCACCTGCAAGGCCCTAGAGATCTAATGAGCTCTAATGAGCTCTAATGAGCAGTTTTCATCCCAGAGTCCTTTGTTGGGTTGATGAAGGCTTTGTCCACTATGCAACACAATTAAATCACTTTCACTCCCAAATCCTATCCCCCCCCTTATTTTCTTTAATGGATATTGTTCACTAATAAATATCTTGCACACAAACTCTGTCTCATATCTTTTTCAGGGTAAACACCACCTGTGATAGAGATTTTGCCTACTCTCTCTGACACCAAGCTAACCACTGATTGTACTGCCAGTATCATCTGGGTGATGGATCTTTCCCTTCTCCCCCAAGAAATAAAGCTTTTGCAAGAGAATGATCCTTCAGTATATGGTGATGTGTGTGACACCACAATCCTCAGAGAAGCTCTTCTCCCACGTTCCCAGGAGAATAATCCTTTCAATGTACTCAGACTGTGGAAAACAAAAGCTGGCAAAAGTAATTTCTGCAAGCAATTCCTATTTTCTACCTTGCAACTCCTCCTGTTCAAGAAAACCCAAGTCTGTATAACAGCTTGGAAAGAATTAGTTTAGCAGAAAGAAATATGTAGTGAGAACAAAGCATAGGTTGATATATTAATAAATTATCCCTCAGTTTTAAGCAGGCAAATATCAATGTCATATCCATGCTTTTTTAAGAGAACTATGCCTGGATAATAAATAGAGAATAGATTGGGGGTTCAGTGTGCTGGCAGTGAACAGAGACAGAGAGGTCAGATATGGGGCTAATATATTAGCCATGGTGAGAGGTGAGTGAAACCTTGACTGTAGAAGAATCTATGGAGATAGGGAGTAGGAAGCTGATTATAAGTGATATTTCAGAGTTAGATGTGCCTGAATTTAGAACTTGAAGGGGAGGAAGGATTCAACAATGACTAAACATCCTGTTTGGAGCTAATGAAAAGATGATGATGCCATCAACAGAAATAGGGACACAGAAAATAGGGTCATTTTTTGAGGGTAAGAGAATGAACTTAGTGGGGGTAAGAGCAGAGTTTAGTGAGCTGTAAGGAAACAATTGGATAAGTAGAAGTTAAAATGGAGATTTGGCTCCCAATGAGAAGTACTGCTGAATCATAAATTCTGAATCACAGAATTGCTTTTTTTAAAGGACAACCTTTATGTGACAGTGGGACAACAAGAGGAGGGTCTTTGTGGTCAGAAAACTCTCGCAGTTGAGTACATAAAATCTGTTGATGTCCTGATTCTACTGTTCTATAGTTTTGACTTTGGACATAGACAGGATTCAAAAGGTGCCTGGAGTTGTGCTGAAAAGTAGCAATTAAGTAAATAGTGCAACTGAAAGCAAGACACATAGCTATTGTGCAGAATACTGACAACTGAAATTCCCTACCTCTTAAAAAAAGATAAAAAAATTTAACAAATCTCCAAATAAGGCAAATTATTCAGGGCCTCCCTGGTGGCGCAGCGGTTAAGCGCTGCGCTGTGGAGCTGTCGGCAGCGGCGACGCGAGTTCGATGCCCGGCCGGGGAGAATCCCACATGGTGAGGCAGACCTCTCCTGCCTCGCCCGCTGCTCCCCTCAGCAGTGGATTTCTGATCTGCCTGTTCTGCTACCCGCTCTGTCTCTGGTGAACCCTCTCGCCGCCCCACACCTCTGGCCTGTACCCCAGCTTGTATGTATAAATAAAAAATAAATCTTAAAAAAAAAAATTATTTCCTAACTCGTCTGTTTTTCTCAGGAGAAGAGAGAACTGATGAATATTCTATTTCATCATAATTTGGGATCAGATTAAGCTAGAGGAATGGGGTTCCACAATCCTTTGACATCATTACATTAGCAAAAGGAGAAAGCTTTTGACCCCAAAAGAAAAATTTCTTTCCTGTCATTTAAATATTAGCCATTAAATCTGTGCTTCCTGGAATCTGAAATAAAAACTCCAAATCTATTGGAAATATCTAAGGAATGCACACTCTTCATTCACAATATGTCTTCTTACTAAGACATAGTGATATAAATTACACTTTTCCATCAACCATTTCACAACATTTAATGTAAACTATTTCTGAAAAATTTTAGGGCAAATACAATATAAATATACTGTTTTTAAAAGCCAGTATTTATCAAACACTTAAATTATCTGTCAGTTGATACGCTTTTCCTACATGACCTTTTCTTCCTCATATCCAATATTTGAGGAAGATGTAATTATTGTGCCATTTTTATGAAAGATAGAAATGTCTGATTTCAAAACTTTTTGTCTTTACTACACACTATACTACCTTCCCTCCATGGTACCAAACCTTTGAATTTGGATATTTGTAGATTAAAATAAACATTTCAAAAGTTCTGTATAAATATTGAAAGAAAAACATTATTGTTGTCATGATTGTTGACAATGTGTTAAGAGAAGGAATATTTAAGGACTTTTCATACTAATGGCCCCCAAATTGCAGAGGATTTTGGGAGAATACTACCTATAGAGTAAATGAATTAATTGGGCTTTTTATCCCACTAGCATCCCACTACCATCTGTGACTATCACCTATGACCTTGATTTTGTTAACACAGAAGGCACGTGGCTGTGGGGCACGTGTGCCTGATTGTGGATACCTGGAGCATGGGTGTGTGTGCATGTGCAAATGTGCACGCTTGTGCCTAGAAAGGAGGAGATAAAAGGGTGGCATCACTCTAGGGGAGGAGGTCTCAAGTTGCTGTCTCCCTGCTGGCTTGTTTACCCTGCTTACTATTAAAACCAGTGAAGATGATGTCAAGGGCTCCAAAATTCTCTTTTAAACCATCAGAACCCATGGTGAACCTACCTATCTGGGATGGTTGCATAATACTACCATTTTAATAAAAGAAGTACAAACTCAGATACAATGGTGAATTTTTAAGAACTAAGTTCTTATGCAGTATAATATAATAGAGCTAGCCTACTTTGGAGTTGAGCACTGTATTAGTCACAGTAACACCAGACTGTGATTAAAAAATAAAGACTACAAAGCTTATGTCTCCAACAGAGACCAAGTTTGTTCCCGCTCCCTTGGCAAAGTGAGTGAGTGGTGGGAAGTACTTTACTTCATGTTGCTAGTTGAGGTTCCAATTTGATGAAGACTGCACTGAATCCAGCCTTAGAAGGGATGTAAATATACAGAGTATTTTGAACCGGAGGCTTCAATGAACCAAGCATTGAAATTGTGCACATCACTTACACTACATTCCTTTAGCTAAAATCCAATTGTATGGAGACAACTTACAAGGAAGGGCGGAAAATACAATTTGTGTGTGCTGGAGAAGTGGAAATAGGTGTGGGTGTGTTAACAGATGAGTGTTTCTGCCATAGACAAAGGTAGATTTAAGTCCCAATGTTGACATTTACTTCCCATGAATATGGGCATATTAATCTTTCTTAGCTTCAGGTTCCACTTTTATAAACTGTAATGGCAGTAATTCTATTTTGTATACTTGTTACATGGATTAAATGTGATTCATCTACAGAATACCTAGCTCAGTATTTACCAGTAGAAGCTACTCTGTAAATGATAGCTACTTTGTGAGAAGGTATTCAAGTAAATTGTCTTGAATATTATGATAGGAGTTACCAGAATCAGATTGGTAGAATCCAGGATCAAAAACTAGTGAACAAAACCTTAAGCAAGGGACAAACTGCAATGCAAGTTTAGATGATGATAATGAAAATATAATAATGGTAGTTAACATTCATTGAGTACTAACTTAATAAACCTCCTTATATAGGTTAGCTTATTTCATACACTAACTTTATGATGCAAATGCTATTAGTGTACCTATTTTTTACTTGATAAAACCAGTTTAGAAAATTTAATTGATTTACACTAACCCACAACCAGAAAATTATAAAACTATGAGTTGATTTCAGGTCCAACTAACTGGAGAATTCAAGTTCTATGTAATAACAAAAAAAAGTCATTATTGCAGTTTAAGGTGAAGAGTTTTATCAAGCAATTCTTTAAGGTAAAATCTGACAGATCTTGTTCTTAAAGATTGTTAAGTTTTCTCAGCCAAGGACAAGAACAAGAAAAGTCAAATTCTAAGAAGTCCAGAGGTTCATCTCACAGGATGGAGCAGAGGTTCATCTCACAGGTTCATCAGCAGCAACATTTTGCCTACTTTGGTTTTAAGTCTAGACATATCTCGGAATATGAGGATGGGATGAAAAAGAAATTTCTAAATATTTGTAGGATAGTATCTGAGATTCAACTTATCACTCTAGGATATTAGAATGCCATCTAGCGATACTGCCAGGTCATGGCTAATATCTTTGTAACCCTTCTCAAGTATGTGGTTACACTAGTAGGTTCTTCCTGATAATGAAAAATTCCCACCTGCACTATGGACATAAGTGTGTGTGTGTGTGTGTGTGTGTGTGTGTGTGTGTGTGTGTGTGTGTGTAAGTGTAATACAATTTGGGGATTTTTTTTTTTCTGGGGAGCTGGTTATTACTTTCAAGGCTTAGGGTATACACAGTATAGCCTCTGCTTGGACAGGAAGTAGGGATCAAGACATGTTCAGAGCGCTTTCTTTAATCCTTTCCAATGAATGCCACATAGATAATTTGAATCTGACTATGAATCCTAGATATTTTGTATGTAATTTTCTCTCCTTCAAAATATATACTCTCTTTGTGGCATTCAAAAGTCAAAAAGTATAATCATTTGTAGGCGTATGATCAAAAATCAAATAGAGAAATAAATCATATTTACAGAAACATTTTGATACCAGGTGAAGGTGGGATTGGTTAGGGAATGGAGGTAGGAAAATTAAAATGACAATAGAAAACATTGATACAATGACTTCTGCCTGCTGGAAGGTGTCATATCTTGGATGAGAATATCCAAGTACTTCAGAGAATCTTAAAACATCTTTCAAGAATGGTAATATGCCCCCAGTTCTAGCCCCCAAACAGAAACAACCTACATCACCACCTCTTAGTAGTAGTAATTATGGTTTATTTTTGTTAAAAGCTCTTTGCTTCACATTTGAGGCAGAGCCTTTCATAAAATTCACACAAACATACACACACATTCACACAAACATGCTCACACACTAACACATACACCCCCTCTCCCCCCTGCCAAACACACAAAAAGGTGTCTATGTATTTTAAGGATGCCAATGCCATAGACTTTCTCTTCAATTAAAATTTGGAATTAAACACTGCATTTTAACAACAATGCTGCAACAAATGCCAGAAGGAAAGGGGGCTTGCCACTTGAAGTGGAATAGAAGCTCTGCAGCTAATGGGACCATGCTGTAGCTCTCCTGAGTTATAGGAGAGCTAGATATATCCCTGTGGAAAGTAGCAATTACCTTCAATCTCTCTGATCTGAAGTAATCCTTGCTACATGCGTCCCTCATTGTGAGTGATGAGGCCCACTGTTTGCTGAGTCTAAAACCAAATGATCTTTCACAAGCAAAATTTAAACTTGAAATAGGATTCTCTGGCTTCTGATTCTGAGTCTATTTTTTTTCGTGTACTTTATACATTCCCAAATCAGGCTCAGGCTGGCTACAGATGGTGCTGGTGTGTAATGAGAAGGGCTCTGAAGCAGCTCCAGGTCCCAAGGGAGGATTCAGTAATGGAACTAACTATGTATTGTCCACCTTATATACTAGATTTGATTTTAGACTATTTGCCCAACTGTGTTTGTTTATTTCTCAGCACTGGAGGGCTTCCATTAGCTCCAGGCTGATTGAACATGGACTATGGAGTAAGAAGGAACAGAACATTTTTTCCCCCTGAATGCTGATGTAATCCCTTTTCTTTTACTGACAACTGAGTAATGTTTGCCATTGGAAACTGTGTTAGAAATGAGCTGATATTTGCAGTCATTAATGTAAAAGATTGTTTCAATCCCTGGAAACAAAGTGAGCATTATATTTTTGGATGACATTGTTTCAGAAGTTTGTGCCTAAAACTTGTATATTCAAAACTGTGAAAGAGAAACTGCTAACATTTTAAAGCTGAAAATTACCTTATTTCAGTAAATCGAAAGATTAATATTTAAGACCTCATAAATTTTGCTCACAGAGCATAGCCAAATATTATTATCATAACAAAAACAAAAACCTCAACTCAGCAAATTAGTCACCAAAGACCACATGTAAATTGACATTTTAGTTTCTTAACTAATGGAATCATTTGTCATTTTACTGAAGCAGTTCATTATAAAAATAAATTAAGAATAAGTAAATTGTAGTCATAGCAATCATGATGAAATTATTAGTAATTATATTTACCGGCATGAAAGTTTTTGCATGTTTCTCATCAGCAGATGCTATTCAAAATAACTTTGGAAATAAGCATCGATGTTATATCAAGACTTATTTTTCAATTAAAAGAGGATATAGTGAAAATAAGAAAGAAGGTTGCTAATTAACATTAGGAAAATATTGTCTTTCCCTTTCAAATACAAGCACTAATATCAAAATGAAGGAAATGAGAAATCTCTCTACTGCCTTAACTAGTAAAAAGAAAATTAGAAAGCACAGACCACTTCATGCAGTTTCTAAATAAATGAAAGGGAAATTACATTTCTCTGGGTAAATATTTAGTTCCTAAAGCGTGCCAACAAAATCTACTACTTTAGAGATGGAACACGGTAGTAACTTGTACTTCGTTGATTTAATTGGAAATGTGCTATTTTTCCTTTTAACTCTTTTCTTTAATTGTAGAACAAAGAATTTTCAATCTGATGTCCTATTTGCACTTGGGGTCTTGTATCCTGTTGATATATATATTGACATGTCAGATGGCCTCATAAGTACAGAGATAGGCCATATTAGGAAGAACATTTTAACCAATTTTTACTATGGTACCCATGAATAGAACATATTTCATTTATTTTGAAATTAATTTTTATTTCTAATATTCAGTTTATGTAACTAACCTTCATATTTCTGATTTCAAACTTGAATTAGGATACATAATAATGCAAAGGATATAAATTAAATAAAATTAAATTTATAAAAAAAACTTGAATTATTAAAATTTCAGATGCAAAATATAAAATAATATATATTTTTAAAACTTCATGAAATGTAATTTA
>PVIJ01000233.1:0-67500 GCA_004024925.1 Scalopus aquaticus | reverse complement strand
ATGGAGTATTTTTCAATATCAACTTTTCCCCCACTAACAGGACTAGTCTATTCCCTATCTCTTAATACAAACATGGTGTTGTGTTGTGGGCTCCCAATGGCTTCTGGCAAACATGCCTTCCACAACTAGCCTTGGGAATAAAGCACACACAGTATTTGAACTCCATTAGATATGGGGGAAAGAGTGGCCCAAATCCCTCAGACTGAAACTGCTAGGCAATATGATCTCCTGAGCAAATCTGCTTGAAGCACTTAGTGTGGATATGATTCATGCATGGATGCAACCAAATACTAATCTTCCACAAAAGAGATTTTGTGGTAACAGACATGAATGTAGTTTCCAGAGAAAATCAGGACATAAAACAAAAATCACCAAGGTAAGATTATCTGCTCTCTCAATTAATCAGTTCATGTAGCCTCACTTATCCTGTGGAATCTTGGCTTTGCAAATGGCCCGTAAGTTCAAGATCCAGAAGCTCTGAAGTTACTAAATGTGTCTCTTACAATTTTACTAGCTATTGTGAAAGCATTTGCTATTTATCGGTGAAGGTTTCTTTCTGAATAGTGACGATGTAGCTTCCATTTCTAAATTCACTGTACTAACAGGGAGCTGACTTCACTCAATGCCAGTTCTCTCATTAGGAATATAATTTGCAGAATTTAAGGTAAGCCAGTATATGGGCTGCCCCTCATCATTCATTTAGTGAATGTGTGTATGTGTGTGAGTGTGTACATATATATATATATACACATATATATATGAGCATATATGAGTATATATATGTATATATATGAGCATATATAGAAAGATAAACTATATTATAAATTATAAAGTACATATTATAAAATTATGTGTATATATCAATATATAGTCTATATCACTTATAAATAATGAAATTAATAAATAACACATCATATAAATATAAAATAGATATATCATTTGCAAATTCTAATATATAGTATATATTAAACAGTTACAGAAAATGAATTAAGCTGGTATCTTAATAATAATAGATCATTCCCATCAAGCGATTATTACATGACAAGTTTTTTCTTATGAATTATCTCACATAGGTCTCACAGAAACCCTATGAGATAGGTACTAGTATCTTCATTTTATAGGTGAGGAAATAGATTTAGAAATGTTAAGTAGCTAGTTGAGGGCTACACAGAGATTGTTGAGGTTGGAATTCAAAACAAATTTGGTTGACTTTACAGCTCATAAGGTTTAAACCTCTGATATTCTACAAATTCTGGATATTAGCAAGAGAGGGTGAGAGACCATCAGAAGACTATGGGCTTTGAAAGTCTTGCAAACAGTTCCTCAAATTTGCGTCTGAGGAGAGGCCATTGGCTACATGATGCTAACCTAGTCACTTAAAGCTTCTCATCTTTAAAATGGGGTTGATGCTAGCTATTTCATAAATTGCTATTATAAAGTTACAAGAGGATTAAATGAAGTAGTATCTAAAGACAGCACAAAGCCATAACTTTTTATAGCTTTGAATATTAATAAAGGATTATTGGCCTTGAGACTGGCCTCTGTGGCGAATGTGTTTTTCAAATGATATTTAACCCTACACCTAGTGTTGAGGTTAAGACATAGATATACCATCAAGAGCTCACTATCATTAGGGTACCCCTTCAGGTTGACTGAGTTAAGAATAACAGGTTTTCATTGCATTGGAGAGTGACTGGGCCACAGTGGATGATCTATAACTGAATGTCTGCTGAATGAATAGATGGAAGTTTAAGGTATCTTTCAGTCTTTAGATTCAGCTTTAATGTCTTCTATAACAGAGGTGGAGCAGTTTAAACACTATCTTTTTTAGTATTTAAAGGGTAGAAAATGTGGGGCTGTCACAGACCTCTAATACTGTATCCCTTTACCCTTTGGGACTTTTAAAATTCTACTAAATTTTACTGGCACTAAAATGAATATGGTCTAAATGCTGTCTTACTCACTTTTCAGGGCAGATCTCTATGGCATGGGAATAAAATTAATCTTATTCTGAAAATAGGTATAAGCAGCAGTAATAATACAAATATGTGAAATTTATAAAACTATTACAACTTGGAATTGGTTAATCAGATCATGTTAGATCAATAAAAATAGACACTACTCAATAATAACCAGGATATCCTTCCTTGACTTTCTTACTGAATGGAAATTTTAAGTATAAGTACTAACAAGGTCTAAGGGGTAATGCTGGTATTAAATGTTTTTTCTTGGTGCTTTTCCATTAGCTTTCAAATTATAGTCAAATCCATTCAATTTATAATTATAAAGATAATAAAAATAATATTTTAAAAATAAATGCACTCAAGAAAACTGTGATTACTAGGATTTAATATCTACATTTAAATATACAACCCCATTATATTCAAAATCAAGAGAAAAAATAACATTGTAAATTTAAATTTTTTTAATTAGTGAAATTTTCTCTGAACTTTATTGAGACGTAATTGACACATAACATTGTTTTAGTTTAGGAATTAAAATGTGATGATGTGTGTGTGTGTGTGTGTGTGTGTGTGTGTTGTAAAATGATTACCACAATATGGTCAGTTAGCACATCTTTCATAGCACATGATTGTCATTTTGATATTGTGTTGAGAACAAGTAAGATCCTCTCAGCAACTTTAAAGTATGCAGTACAGTATTATTATCTATAGTCACCATATTGTACATTAAATCCCCAGAACTTATTTATCTCATCACTGGAAGTTTTTATTCTTTGTATTTTCTGTACTTAGATTCTTTGACATCTGAAGCATTACTGGCTTTTGTAGGTTATAGTTAGCCAAGATCCCAGGTTAACCAATCCCTAAAGATAGTAAACAACCTTTCAAAAGTAAATCAATCAATCCAGAGTCCATACACCCAATATGGTTTAAAATTGGTTGATTTTAATAATTTTAAAGACCTCTGGAGCAAAGATGATATCTCTAGTTGTCTGGTAATCTCTGGGGCACTTAGGCTGGGACTAGAAGTTCTGAATTTGAGAAGTCACTTTTTTTTTTTTAAGATTAAAATGTTCTGCCAATTAATGAAGACTGAGAAGTGGAATCAGAATGACAATGTCTGAATATATTCACTTTTATATTTATATTTGATTACTCATTCTCATTCACTGAGGCACAGTTCAAAATTATCCAGAAAAGTATCTCTAGAATATTATAACTTTATCAATTCTTTTTACTTTGCATCTTTAGTACATTACTCTTTTTAGTATTCTCAGAATATTTTTTTAATTGAGCATATTCTATATTATATTAATTTATTTTTATTTTTTAAAATCGATTTCCTTTACATTATTGGGTATTCCCCATAGGTTTCCCACTACCAATTCACCCATGAACCATCACCATAGTCCCTTGTGCTCTTTTCTCCTGTTTTGGTCCTACTTCCTCCCCCTCCCTGCAGAATGTCTCATATTTGTGGTTGCTTGCTAGTTTTTGTTTTTGTTTTTGGTTTGTGTGCTATTTTCTCCTCCTGATTTCTCATTTGGCTCCTCTCTATTCCTCCTATAAGTAAAAGCATTTGATAGTTTTCTTTTTCCTTCTGGCTTATTTCGCTGAGGATGAGGCCTTCTAGCTCCAACCATGTTTCTGTAAATTGCATTAGTTTATCTTTTTTGATTGCTGAATAGTATTCCATTGTGTACGTGTACCACATCTTGATGCAGTCATCAATTTTTGGGCATTTGGGTTGTTCCCATATCTTAACTATTGTAAATAGTGTTGCAATAAGCATAGGTGTGCATGTGTCCTTTTGGATTAATGTTTTTGTGTCCTTTGGGTAGATACCGAGGAGCAGAATTGCTGGGTTGCATGGAAGCTCCATTTTGAGTTGCTTGAGGAACTGCCATACAGCTTTCCAAAGATTTTGGACCAGTTTGCTTTCCCACCAGCAGTGTAGGAGCTTTCCTTTTTCTCCACATCCTTACCAACATTTGTTGTTCCCTGTTTTTTTAATGTGTGCCATTCTTATTGGTGTAAGGTAGTATCTCATTGCATTTTTTATTTGCATTTCCCTTATTATGAGGGATGTTGAACATTATTTGATATGCCTGTTTGCCATTTGCATTTCTTTTTTGGAGAAGTGTCTTTTAAGTTCTTCTCCCCACTTTTTTTGACTGGATTTTTTGCTTTGTTTTTGTTGAGTCATGTGAGATCTTTGTAGATTTTTGTGATCAGTCCTTCGTCTGTTGTATGAAGTGTAAATATTTTGTCCCAGTCAGTAGGCTGCCTCTTTGTTTTGGTTAATGTCGCTTTTGCTGTACAGAGGTTTTTTAGTTTGATGTAATCCCTGCTGTTTATCTTTTCCTTCACTATCTTTGCTTTGGGCAATGTGTCTTTAAAAATGTTCCTAAGATGTATGTCATGTAGTGTTTTGCCTATGCTTTCTTCTATATATGTTATGGTTCCGGGTCTTATGTCCAAGTCTCTTATCCATTTTGAATTGTTTCTGTGTGTATGGAGTGAGGTAGCAATCTAGTTTCATTTTTCTGCATGTAGTCGTTCAGTTTTCCCAGCACCATTTGTTGAACAAACAGTCCTTGTTCCATTGTATATTCTTTGCACCTTTATCAAAGATTAGTTGCCCATATATGCGTGGGTTGATTTCTGGGTTTCCTATTCAATTCCATTGGTCTGTATGCTTATTTTTGTTCCAGTACCATGCAGTTTTAATTATTATGGCTTTGTGTTATAGTTTGACGTCTGGGAGGGTGATACCTCCATTCTCCTTCTTTTTGGTCAGGAGAGCTTTGGCTATTCGAGGTTTTTTGTGATTCAATATGAACTTCATAAGTATTTATTCTATCTCTTTGAAGAATGTCATTGAGATTTTTATTGGAAAAGTGTTGAATCTGTAAATTGTTTTCATAGTGTGGCCATTTTGATAATGTTAATTCTTCCAATCCATGATCAGGGATGTCTTTCCATTTCTTTGTGTCTTTTTCTATTTCTTTTAATAATGTTTTATGGGTTTCTTTGTATAGGTCCTTTACCTCTTTTGTTAGGTTTTTTACTCAGGTATTTAATTTTTTTTTTGTTTGTTTAGACTGTAAAAGGGGTGGTTTTCTTGATTTCCTCTTTTTTGGATTGATTGTTTGCATGTAGGAAGGCTACTGATTTTTTTTTGTGTGTGTGTTGATTTTGCATCCCACTACTTTACTAATTTGATTATTTTGATTAGTTTTTCAGTGGAGCTTTTTTGGATTCTCTATGTATATTATCATACCATCTGCAAATAGTGATAGCTTTACTTCTTCTTTTCCTATTTGGATTCTTTGTATGCTTTTCTCCTGTCTTATTGCTCTGGCTAGGTTTTCTAGTATTATATTGAAAAGCAGTGGTGACAGTGGACAACCTTGTCTTGTTCCAGATTTCAAGGGAAAGGTTTTCAGCTTTTAACCATTGAGAATGATAGTGGCTGTGAGTTTGTCATATATGGCCTTTATGAAGTTGAGGTATGTTCCTTCTATCCCTAGAATTTTGAGGACCAGACGGATTCACAAATGAATTCTACCAGCCATTCAGAAATGAACTAGTGCCTATCTTACACAAACACTTCCCCAAAATTGGAAGGAATACTACCAAATACGTTCTATGAAGCCAACATTACCCTAATACCAAAACTGAACAAGGACAACACAAAAAAAGAAAACTGCAGGCCAATCTCTCTAATGAACACTGATGCAAAAATCCTCAGTAAAATTTTATCTAATAGAATCCAACAATGCATCAGAAAAAATAATTCACCATGACCAAGTGGGATTTATCCCAGGAACACAAGGATGGTTCAATATCAGAAAATCAATAAATGTAATCCAACACATCAACAAAAAGAAAAATAAAAACCAAATGATCATACCAATAGATGCTGAGAAAGCATTCAACAAAGTCCAACATTACTCTTTTTTACCTCTTATATGCACTTTCTATAATTATATCCATTTTCTTTAAAGAAGAATGCATTTATCTACCAATTATCATTTTTACTGACTTTTAAAAATTTTCTTGTGTTTTGTTTTTTCCCCCAGTTTTATTGTGATTTAATTGACATTTAACTCTGTATTAGTTTAAGCTATATAACATAATGGCTTTATATATATATACACAACACACACACACATATATATTTATATTTATATATGTATATATGTACTATTTATATATTATATTATATATATTTAGATCTATTTATATATGTACATACATATTACAAACCAATCATAATAGGTTTAGTTAACATCTTTCAACTCACAGTTATAATTTTTTCTTGTGGCAAAAACTTTTAAGATCTCTCCTGGCAACTTTAAAATAATTCAGTACTATTTATTTTTCTATTGATTTGCCGTCATTTTTAATTCAGAAGGATAAATATTTTACTTAACTTCCTAATGGCTAATTTCTTATTTTTTAAACTTATTTTGGCTTACATTATACATTTTCATAGTTTCTAAATAATAAAAATATAAAAGTGTATGATGAAAAATCTACATTTCTCAATGTCTTGCCTTCCTTTGATGGTTACCAGTAAGTTCTTGCTTTCCTAACCATACCAACATGTCATCTTTCATTTCTCCATATATTTATAGCCTTGCAAAAATGTTTTGAATTGCTCTCTATTTACTTTCAACTTTAAAATGTTCCCATGGTTAGGAATCATTTTTTGGAAATCATTCCAAAGGTGATTCTCATCAACATTTTAGCCAGTTCAAAAGTTTTTCTAGACATGATCTTAAACTTTCAACTCAAAATTGTATCTTTTTTTTCCCCAAGGGAAAAGAACAAATGTGTTAGTGGAGAACATGCCAGGAAGAAAGAATATCATATATAAAAGCCCAGAGATGAGTGGAATGCAAGCATGTCAGGGAAATAGCATCACAGAGGTTTCATGGTAAAGCTGTAGCATAATATACTAAAGAAGAAAGACTAATCAGGTAAAGGCAGTGCATATTGTGAAAAATGGGGTTGGTAAGACTGTCAAAAGCAAGATAAGGAAAGCCTTGAATTTTGGCTACATACTGAAAGGAATAGGCACCAGCACAGACCTTTAAACAAGTGAGATGTGCATGTTGGGAAGTACATTCTCACTACATACAGTCTGGATTAAACAGGACCTGGAGGTAAGAAGATTAGTTTAAAGATAGTTGCATAAATTGAGATGGGTGATGAAGGAGGCTGAACTAGGAGGGTGAAAAGGAGGAAGGAAATAAATGGACATGTGAGATATACGTCGGAGGTGACAAAAGGAAGTGTTATTGTCGTTGGGGGAGAGTAGGTTTAGAAAACATATGCATTCCAGGCTTGGGCAAATGAGTAAATGATAACATTCCATACTTGGAAACAGGGAACTCAAGCAGAAAAGAAGCTGAGCAGGAGTTGAGCAGATGCAGTCAGTATTAAAATAATCTAATTGGGGTTATCTATAAGACAGCCATGTAGGTATGTGAATCTAGGTCTCAAAAAGGGTTGTCTATGTCATAGTCACAGGTTTGGGGTCATCAATTTATCAGTGGTAATTTTGATGAGAACGGAGCAGTAGGCTGGGGAGACTGTACAGAAGGTTCCTGTGGCTAGAGCCCTGATAATATTTTTCAATATGGCAGAGAAAGATCTAATAGGAGAATTTATGTTAATTCCTATATATTGCCTTGTTTGTTAAAAGATTGGTTATGAAAGTCACAAGATGAAAGATGCGATATGATTAGGATATATTTGGTCCAATTGTGCCTGAATGGAAATTTTCCCCAGAGGATTTAGTAAGAACATTACAGTAAGTCTTGGTACTCATGTTAAAGTGTTATATGTGCTTTGTTTTGCATAATTTATTTTATGTTTTATTTATATCCTAATTCTAGAAAATATTTTTAAAGACTACAAAGCAGAGCAATAAAAATAAAATTGGACAAAAACCACTTATAATAAATCAAGACTCACTTTTAAGGAGGGCAGCCAAAGTGAGGACTTTCCAATGACAGAAATATAGAAGCCAAATGTATTTGGTTTGGATTTGATTATGACCACATCTGAACATTTGGATAGTTATATATTTATTTTTACTTAAACTATTTTTTAAATTATCACTTCTTATGATAGCTAGTGTTTCTTTTTATAAAGAAATTTATTTCATTTTGGAATAGTTAGAAAACAAACTAAAATAAGAAAATTAAATACAAGCATATTCATGAGGAGATCATACAGTATAAATTATATGAGGTCAAGAATTTTTGTAAACTTTTTCATTGATTAATCCCCAAGATCTAGAGCCATATCTGAAATACAGTAGACATTGAATAAATATTTGTCAATATTTAGGAGTTCTGAAGATTAGTTGTAAACAAGATACAGATGGCGTTTATAATTTGGAAGTTTATTGGATCTATCTAACTCAACCTGATTTGTTTTCACTTTCCCCTTGTCATTCTATCCATTACACATAACAAATATTTATTTAACAGCTACAATATGCCAGTCGATCTTTTAGGTGTTGTGGATACAGCAGTAAAATACAAGTAGATCAATTCTCAGATCTATGGAGTTTATACTCTAGTGGGGGACGACATGAAAAAAACAAAGAAATGCATTACATGTCTAGTGGTAAGAAGAGATCTGAAGAAATAATGGATGGCAAGAAGATAGAGCGATGTTGAGGAAGGAATGCTATTTCTAGATAGGTGAATTAAAGGAGGATTATCTGAAAAAGAGCCATTTGAACAGAGACCCAAATAAAGCATGGAAACTAAGAAAGTGGATAACAGAGAGAAGAGCATTTCATGCAGAGAACAGGTGTTTAGTGTATTAGAGCATCTACAGGTGGCCAATGCATCCGGAGGCCAAAGTTGTTGTGTAATAAGAATTGTACTTGCAGATGTAACAAAAAATAAGACTTCTAAATATATTCTTCTGGGAGGGGAGGGAGCAATTGGAAGTTTTGAACAAAGCAATGCCACAATTTGACTATTGGTGTTAATGCATCACTGTGGCCACTATATTGAGAACATATTCTAGTAAGCCATGAATGGAAGCTGGAGGCCAGGTTGGGGGGTGGAGGGTTGTCATTACAGTCTACTAAATAATGCAGGAAATAGATCATGATGACTTGGATTTAGATAGCAATAATGATGTGGGTTTAGGTTCAGAATATATTTTTTTTAAAAAAAGCTGACAGACTCTTCTAATAAATTATATGTGAGATATGGGAAAGTCAAAGTTTTTGACCAGGTTGACTGGAGAATGGAGTTATTTTTACTGAGTTGGAGACCATTAAGACAGGAACAGAAAAGGGTATGGGAAAATTAAGCTTTGGTCTCCGATATGCTAAGTTTATGATCTCTATGAGACATACAGTGAATTGACTTCAGTACATCACTGTATACTAATGGAGGAAATGCTATTTTGAGGCATACCCTGCAGTTATAATTTTGGGGAGAGTCACTATATATATATTATTTATCAAGAATGGATAGGATTACCCAGGGATTAAGAAAGAAGTAAACAGGTATGGTAAATGAACCCTGGATCACTGAAAACATGTTTTTTTTTTTTTTTTTTTACAGTTATACATGTGGATCGGGAAGATAAAGAAGATCCTGCAATGGTGTTTGCGAAAGATTGAGTTATAAAGTAGAATGAGAGACAGGAGAGTGACCAAAAAAAAAAAAAAAAGGAATGTGAAGAGGGCATTTATGCATAGAGAATGACCAGTTCTGAAATTAGTGGTGAGAGATAATTAAAATTAAGATTAATCTATGATTAGATTCAGCAGTGTGGAGGTCAAGATATCTTGAAGGTTTGGGGGGTAAAATGGAAGTGAAAGACTGATGAAACTTTAGTTTTCGAAACGGCATAAAAAATGGAGTATTACAATAACTTCTGAATAGTAAGATTTTCCACTCTTCTTTCTAGATAGCTAAAATAAGGTTAACTTATCTACTAGACTATTCCAAAATCTCAGTGTTTTAATACTGTTAATTTTTTGTTGCCCATGTAAAATCTAAGTCTTGATTAGTCAGTAGCTCTTCTCTTAAAAGTGAACTAAAGAATCTTATAGAATTATCTCTTTTTTAAGAATTATTATATTTCACATGAAACTGTTTTAACATCACTTTCTTTTTAAATTGTACCTGGAAAGGTGAATGTCATGGAGGGTAACAGGTAAGTAGTTTTTGTGGGACAGGTTTGAAAGTGTGGTCAATTATTTCTGCTCACATTTGACTGAAATTAGTAACATGACCACAACTAAATGTAAAGGAGGCTGGACATGTAGGTGAGTTGTGTTCTCAGGAAGAAGACAGAACAGGTGTGGAAACCAGTTTAGTTAAATGTCTATGTCACACCAAAGACATTTGGGCCCACTACTGAGTCTGTATCTGAGACTTACTGATGAAAAAGATCTTGGAGAAAGGGAAAAATTAATTACTGCAGAGTGACAGGCACCAGAGTAAAATCTTTGAGAAGTCAAGAGTGCCTGGGATATGCAAGAGAAACAGAGGAATTGGTCAAATTTAGGAGCACAGATAATGCATTCTTTGTATTAGTAGGGACCAAAGAGAATAAGGTTGTAGGATTTGAAGATGAGAATGGAAAAGTTAATGAGATGAACTCAGTGATTTTCATAAAAATACATTTGAACACATCATTAAATGTTTTTGTCTTTTATCAATATTTTATGGAATGAAATGAGTAGCTTAGAGATCGTTAAGGTTTTATGTTTTAAAAATATGTGTGATAATAGTTTAAGATAATATATACAAAATGCATTAAGCTAAACTCTTCATGTGTTGTCAATACACCAGACCCAAAATTGGACACACTTAAATGACACCACAAACATGAAGAAAACAAAAAATGGTTAGTTCTCTTTCAGGTTATGATGATGTCATTTAGCAAATGATTGCTGAAATTCAGTACGAAATCCTGTCCTCATGGCAAAAAATAACAGATACTGAACAGATTCAACTAATTCTTCTGTTATCTGAAAACTGTTTTGATTTTAAAGTGAATATGAACACAGTCACTCTGAAAATAAGTCTTCAACATACAGAGTAAATAGTCAGGGAGGTTTATAAACAAGTCAGTCCCTTCCATCCCTCCATCTACACCTCATATCCCAAAGACTTAGGATGCTCTGAGAAAGGCTTACTGGGAGGTGGAGTGTGGAACAATTTTAACAGCATTTCCAGGATTTTTCAGTGACTCATAGTTCTAGGCATTCATGTGAATTCCCAACTTGCATTTTAAACTTTATAATCATTTAAAAAGAGAATGCCTTCCAACTTTTCATGATAATGAGATCAAAACTTCCTCATAGAAAGCTTTAAAATAGTGTTAGTCTTTTCATTCTTTCTCTCCTACCCTCTTATATTGATATATTCCATCTCATTGTTAGTGGAACTTCTTTGTAAATTTCAGAGAGAAAAAATAGTGACTGATAGGTTTGAGATGCAGAATATCAACAACACAGCTGATATTTTTGCCCCCCAAATTAAGGAGGTATGACAGTGATTCATGTATTACGGATTTTTCTTGATTGTCTTACTCTGATTTTTTTTCATTAGTAACTGCATTGTCAGCTTTTCTATGCTAAATATGTATCCCCTTGATTTGAGTGAACATCAAATATTCATTCTCATTCACATTGCATGTATACTGTGGGTCAACTGGTTTAGACTTACATATTTCCTCATTCTGGGATCCAAGCTAATGGAATAGCTCCCAAAAGAATACAAAGTTCCTCTTAAATATCCTGCTCAAATATGACATTTGACAGACCCATATAAAATCTACTGCTCAGTAATAATTTTCCCACACGATGCACTCAAAGAAAGAAATAGTGACAAATTAAAATACAACATACCACAGTATCATAAAAGGTGTGAATCTTAATCCAAACTCAGGTGTGCAAGAAATCTAACTTTCTTTAACTTCCTTAATTAAATTTAATCTTGGATGGAGACCTTGAGGTGCTTATGTTAATGTGAAATAAGCCAGAAAGTAAAATGTAGATAATAGATAGTTTCACTCATCTGTGGAATATAACAACTCTCTCTCTCTGTGTGTGTGTGTGTGTCTCTCTCTCCATCTCTCTCTCTCTCTCTCTCTCTCTCTCTCTCTCTCTCTCTCTCTCACACACACACACACACACACACACACACACACAGAGGCAAGATAGCAGGAATAAATCTTGAACTCAGTAAAAGAATTTAATGATTACCAGACTGAGCAGGGGGAGGAGGAGAGAGGCAGAGGGGATATTGTCCTGGGTGTTTTGGTGAAGGGTGAGTGGAACCTGTGCTCATATGAAAGGGCAAAAATGTAATCCCAAATTAAAATTAAAATTAAAAATTAAAAATAAATACATGAATTTAATCTTGGTCTTTGAGCCCTTAGTCACTGAACTGATAAGACTTCATCAGTTTTTTTTTTTTTCCTGGTTCTTCCCATTTCTATCCCACTCTAAGTTATACCACAGTCTCTTATCTAACTCAATGTCAAAGTGTTCGGTGGCATGTAGACCTCATTCATTTGTGCATATAAGATGTTGCTGAATCATCAGGTTTATTTATTTATATATTTCTCTCTATCCTGATTGCTTAGAAACAACACAAAAGCATTCCTACCCTAGGGGCAAGCTACATTGCTTTTGATTTCCTTTAAGAAATATCTGTAAGCACCCTCTGTTTCCAAATCCTGTTAAAATAAATTCTCTGAACATCACCTGCATCTCTAGTTTCGAAGTAAACATGATGCCAGGAAAAACCAAAGGATGCCCAGGGATCCTGAACAGCTTGAAAAAAATCCCATGTTATCCATTCTAAGGGTTCACATCCACCATGCACATGATAAAACTCTAGTGTGCCCAAAGATTTTTAAGGATTTATTTAGTCATTCAGGGACCCAGGCCAATTCTGTCTCATGATTCTACCTTTTCTGGGTCCTTACATATATCCAGATTCATTTTTCATGTAGGGAAGATTCTGGAGGATTATGCATGGGAAGGTTTTATGGACAAGTATGAATTGGAGTTCATCAGTTCTGCTTATATTCTGTTGGTTAAAATTCAGTCATATGGTCTACCAGGAAATGCAGTTTAGCCATATGCTTAGGAGAAAAGGGGAAATACAACAGTAAATAACTAGCCATCTTTGTAAGGTGTGCAAAGTGACTTAAGGGCAAAACACTTACTTCCTCTGACTCCAACCTAGCTAATCTTTCCCATTTATTTAAACTGAGACTATTGGACCCAAAAGGACATTAGAAACCATTGAGTTCAATATTTTTCTCCAAGTCTCTACCTGAGACCACCTGAAAAGATTACTTGGACAATGGCAAGATCTACTGGCTAAGAATCTCTGACATAGAAGTATCTGGAAATCTTAATTTTGTAATTATTCCTAGTGGTTCTTCTGTATACAGAAGTTTGGAATCCACTGACCCAGTTTACATTTTTCTTTGTATAATTAAATAACTAGATGCAAAAAGCTTTTAGGTAAGGTAACTCATTGGGTATTGCTGGTTAGTATAGACTAAGACTGAATCACTTATCTCCTCAGTCACTATCCAATGTTTGGGTTTATTTTTTCCTAATCCACTTTGTCCAGTGAGTATATATTTGAAGATAAGATAATGAAAAGTAAATGAACACATTTCCTTTAAATTATAATTTATTATATTAATTTTTTACAATACTGTTTTCCCAGATCAGCAAACAGCCTTTTAGTCTATAGTTTTTTTTATAATATATATTTTTATTGTTATTTATGTCTTTTACATTTTGCATTCCCCTTGGTTAGTCTATAGTTTTAAAATATTATTCAACGTTTATGGAAAAATTAAAGGCAAAATGTAGTAATATTGGTTTAGTTCTTAAACTTTATATTTTTTTCTATTATTGTAAACAACTCTACCGTTCTTAAAATGTGATATAGGCCTCCCTGGTGGCGCAATGGGTTAAGTCTCAGCCTATGAAGCAAATGGCAGCCACTGCAGTGCAAGTTCGACACCTGGCCGGGGAGATTCCCACATGGCACAACAGACCTCTCCTGCCTCGCCCACTGCTCTCCTCAGCAGAGTATTTCTGTTGATGTGCCTGTTCTGCTCCCCACTCTGTCTCTGGTGAACCCTCTCGCCACCCCACATCTCTGGCCTGTACCCCAGCTTGTATGCATAAATAAATAAATCTTTTTTTTTTTTTAAAAAAGAAGTTTTGAAGGTGAAGGTTTCTTAAAATTCCTGTACCTCCGCCCTATAAAACCCAAAACTTGTCTTATGGTGTTGGTCTTGTTCCAATCAGTATAACATCTTGGGCTTAATACAGCTTTCTGCTACTCCCTAGGGACAGGGTTTTGTTTTGTTTTGTTTTTCATTTATCCCTCCCTAGTTACAATGGACTTTTCTTGTATCTGCTACTCCCTAGGGACAGGGTTTTGTTTTGTTTTGTTTTTCATGTATCCCTCCCTAGTTGCAATGGAGTTTTCTTGTATCTTGGGTGATGAGAGGGTTTTAAGCCATTCCATAGCACACCTGTTTTCTTTCTTCCATTTTTCCTCATCCTTCTTTCCATTTTTGTCTGGGTCTTGGGAGAAGAGGGTAAGAGGACTTGTTCTGCCTCCCAGGCCCACACTCAAGGTGGTAGTAGGCTTTTGTTTTCTACTATATATGGTTCTAGTGAAATCAGAAGGGATTTGTCCTGATTCATAGCAGCTACACATATCCATACCTCCTACATGCCTCTGTAGGTCTTTACCCTTATTCCTAATCTTCCTCATGATCACTTGATGGAAGCCCATGGAAAACTGCTAATGATAGTGAATTTTCCTTATTTCTGGGACTTCTACCTATTCCAGTCCACAGTTAGCCTTTAATATAATTCATTAAAATGTTAGATGATTTTTTGACCTAATATTTGGCTCCAACTTTCCCATATTCTTCTAAAAGTGAAACTTATGTGTGTACATGATCTCCTTGAAAAGTTAAGAATGGAGATAGGAAAACATTTTTGATTAGCCAATTACAGTGGAAAAGATTTTTTTCCTATATAGTAAATTGACGTTCTTTTCAAAAGTTTTACTCATTTCTACACACGACACGTCTTTAGAAAATTTTGGTGTTTATTAACTCAACAGAATTCAAGATAGCATAGTTGAATCATTTCTATATTGGGTGAAACCACTTGCTAATTTCAGATAGCTTAATGATAAAGTCTTTTGTTCATTCATTCATTTATTAAGCAAATCTGATGTGAAAGTTCTAGGCACTGTGCTAAGGAGAAAAAAAGAGAAGTGAGATCTACTCCAAGGTATGATGATGCTCCGCACACAAACAGGGCGTAGACCATCAAACGAATGACGTATCAACGAAAAACAGAAATCACTTCAGAAATTTGAAATATATGAGTTTATACTGAAATATGTGAGTACAATGAATTAATTTGACTATCCAAGCTGAATATTTGATTCATTTCAGTTATTAAGCAAATCCACTTTCAGACAATAAAAGTGAACAACAGACTTTGTAGAAATAGACAACTGATAAAGTAAGTCTTGGTGAGAGACCAGCTTTCATAATTCTCAGTTAAGAGGAAAGATGAAAAACAGAAGAGCTCTTTAAAGGAATCTCTTCCCAATATCCCTAGATGGCTTTGCAAAAAAGCTCAGCCCTGAGTTAGTAATCACAAAATGTTGAAATTATTTTGCCTAAGCTGGACCTTTCTGATAAGAAAAATGAATTTATCTTTCAAACATTTCCAGTGAACTTCATGTATAATATAAACAGCTAAAAGTTGCAGTTTGGTAAACTAGAAATTTAGAATTGCTTTAATAGCAATGAGAATAACCTTTGTAAGGAGCAAAAAGAATCGGCCACACCCAAATATATTTTCTTGGAAAGAATTTCATTTCATCGGAGAGGCACCGAAGGCTGAGGTAGACGTTGCTTTTATATTTTTTCACAACCTTCTCTATGGTAAGAACCTCTCTATCTCTTTTCCATAAAGAAGACAGAACTAATCTGCGTACCTACTGTTGGTTATATGTTATGCAGAAAGGCACCAACTGAATTTCACCTTTCTTTCCAACCTTCCTTTTCTTAGCTAAGTATTTTAAAAAGGCATCTAAAGCCTGGGCAAGTTATTCAGTTATGCTAGGTCTCTCTAATGTATACTGGAGGTATAAATGTTATTATCAAACTTCTTTTTGACTTTCTTCTCTTATCAGTCTGTCTGATGCTTGTTTGATTATTTGCCTGTCTGGAAGAACCCAGAGGAATGTGGGATGATTTAGTGTTTGCCTGACACATACATTCAAAAGTCATAGGAATTTAGGCTGAGGATGTTGATTGTCACACATTTCAAATGTACAAAACAGTAAAGGAAGTAGATGAAATTTAAGAGCTAACGTTTGAAACAAGGAAGGTTGTGTATTATCACAACAAAGGCATAGAGTCTGAACTGGATTTTTTCAGTGTTGAAACACTAGGCAAGAAGAGGCCTAGTGTCTTTGTCTGTAAAAGAAGATTGTTTCAAGAAAAGCTGCATTTCTAGCCAAATTTAATCAAATGTAGAAATATTTTTACTTTTACAATGCATTTATATTCAAATTCAAATTTGAGTTGCATTCTTTCTTGCTTGCATATTTGCTCTTAATTAAAGTATTTTATATCCTTTAATCCTTTCTATCCTTTAGCTTTTTGCAATATATGAAATTCTAAATCATGTAGAATTAGTGAGAATGTAAACTGCCTTTTATGATGGCTTTATTTTCATATTGTTAAAATCTTATTAAATTGTAAAAATGTTAAAAGTTAAAATTAAGTGTCTGTAAAATGTGATACCACTATTAATTTTGGAGGATTTAATTTTTGAAATAGATATTAATTGCTCTGAAGATTAAAGTGTTATTCTTTGATGTCTCTGGAATGTATTCATCCCTTGAGATATGCCATTACACACCTTTCTTTCCCAGAAACTTTGCATTGAGGGACAGGAGAGTTTAATTTACATAATTGACTTTTTTTTTTTCATTTCTTTACTCTTAAATTTAAAACATGTTCTGTTCCTTCCAACAAAATATCTATGGTTTCACAGAAACATCAAAGATTAGAGAACAAATCTAATTCAAAATATTTTTATAATGGACTTACAATGTGTTCAACAATTACTTAGGAATAAATCAGAAAACAAAGTAAGTAAAATGCTCTTCCTGGGAAAGCATTGACAATATATGTATAATAATACCCTTGAAATGAAATTACCAAGTGAATTATATTGGGAAAAATGGGAGCACCATGAAAGGAAAAAAATTTGCAGACTGGAAACTTTGGGAAACAATGAGGTGAAACTTGAAGGAAAGATAGAATTAGACTGGAGAAAAAGATATTACAAACAGACGAGTCAGCAAGAGTTTTATGGAGAGAGTTTCTTTCTGGGATAGTGAGAAGTGGGTCACCATGTTGGACCGGTAATTTAAAGTCAAATTCTGGAAGGCCATCATGGAAGCCAACAGAGGGAAGAACGAGAAGTTGATTAACGGGGAAAAAATGCCATGTAAAGGTCAAGGAAAATTTGGACTGAGATGGGGCCAGTGAATTAGGTGAACTCCAGAGTGAAGTTTCAAGAGAGCGTTAAGAATTGAAGCCACATTATAGAAGTCTAAAAAGAAAAACAGTTATGATAAATGGTGGCAGCAGGAATAGCCCACTCATCTGAGGAAAAGGAAAATTAGGGTCAAGGAAAGTTGTAGAGTAAGTGTCTGTGTGTGTGTTCAGGATAGATAACACATTCTATAAAATGTGATCAAATGAAAATCAAATATCTGGCATGAATATATGAAATATACTACGTTTCTCAAATATAATGAATGATTGGAATTATGTGACTAAAAGCATCAGAGCAATTTAATATGCAATGTACTGTGAATCACTTTAACACACAGCAGCTTCACTTTTCAAAGAATGTATTTTTGTTAGATGTAAAATTCAGGTTCCTATTTTGCTGCAACAGGTATTTTCGAGGAAAGACAATGTGCCACTTACATTAACAATATTTAGCATCACTGGGACAAGTTAATTACTGCTTAGTTAACCAAACATGTCTTGTGTTAGCATCTTCCTGCTCAGGTGCTATAGGACTGTGAATGTGAAAACTCACTTGTTTCTGAAATAGAGTACCTATTTTGTAGTAGACATTTACTACTTCTGTTTAATATCTTTTCCATTTAGAAAATTCTCCTTTTTGACATGGAGGTGGTTAATCAATAGCCTTTAATATCCCAAAAAGTCTACTGCTTGCATGACCTCTCTCTCTCTCTGTCTCTCTGTCTCTCTCTGTCACACTTACACACAAATTGGCATCTGCATCTGACTCAGTTTCGCCAACCACACTCCCCACACCCTGGTCGCAGTAATGGTGGATGCTTCCAGTTCCCAGGCCCGTCTGTCAGCAGAAAGGTGACCAAGCCAGGCAAACAGAATATCCCCAGGGATTTCACCAGAGACATCTACAGAAGCATATATACTTTTATTTTTTTTCTGAGATTGCTAGACTAAAAGGACAAATATACCTAGAGCTGTCAATTATATTTGCTATCCTATCACAGGAACATTCCTGAGAATGAATCCAGATCAGAAAAAGCAGATCTGAAAGTGAAGGAAGAACCCTGATGAAATCGGCTCAATCTCCTGAATCAAGCCACTGTCATACCTCCCAAGCGAGGACATTCCTTTTCTTTCCCTCAGTGGCCTGCGTTTCCTTCCTAAGGGGCCCTGCTGAATTAAACTAATGAGAATAATTGGTCATAAGTTAAGGAGAAAAAAATGTTAAAGTGTTAGCAGGAGATTTTAACCGCTCCTTTCTCTGAATACCTATGACACTTTAATCTTCATTACCATAAGAAATGCACATCTACTCACTATAATGGGTTATGGTCATTTATACGTTTAATTTTATTTCTGGTATTAGAATGTGAACTTTTTGAGAGCAGGAATAATTTCTGGATTTTTTCCTACATGGGGCAGACACTAAACTGGGTCTCAGTCAACCCCCTCCCCCCACCCCAACACTCTCTTATCTACCACTGCAGAGACTGGCAAACGCCATAAACTCACTTCCCTGGTAAGGCTGCAGTTAAGAGTGATTGTGCGCCCTGATTCTGCTTATTGAGAAATAAGTGGACATATGTTGTGAGAATTGCTTTGTTTTCTGATGCAAGAAAGTTGTGACTCTGCACTGCATCTTTCCTTGTGTTTGGAACCTGCATGTACAGAGGATGATATCTTGAGCTACATTAGCCACGATGTGATGCGTAGGCATCAGCATGTGGGAAACAAAGAAACAACTTGCTGAAAATGGCAACTGACATTTAATGACACCATGTCTGAAACTGCCTACATTCAAACGTTTTTCTTCTGAGTTAATCTGATTAAATTTAGAATATTTTCTGTCCATGTTTATTTAGATCTTACCAAGTTAGTGATTATTTTCTAAACTTAGAGTTTCTTAAATGATGCATGAGCATAAATTTAGATATAAATGTCTATGAATCAGTAATTTTGAGGTCGGCAAAGTTTTATGCTGGAAAACACATAAGCATTAAGATCAGAGGATCTAGGTTAAATTCTATTCTCTACAGATTATTAATTGTATGTTGTGACCTTGCAAGAGCCAATGATCATGAATTTCTTATCTTTTTATTGTATGTGGGGTTAAATTACATTCCCTAAGCACTCCATAGCCTTGATATAAGGATTAAGTGGGAAAACATGTGAATATTTTATAAAAAGTACAATGCTAACCAAATGGTAATTAAATACTTTGTTGTTGTTTAACTGACTCTTAACATAGAGAACTGAAGCTACATCTTGTCTCTAAAAAGGCAGGCAGCAGAAATATTCTAAGAGAATGCTATTTTTTTTTTCATTAACAAACTTGGTTATACAGTAGATATTTAAGGAACAATACATTTCACTGAATGAACTAGTGAATGAACTAATGAATCATGCACTAGTTTACTTTAAAATTACATTCTATTTCAATGACCTGTTTATGTTCATCTTCTTTAAAGACAAATGAACAAATAAAATGTCTGGAAATGTTTGTGTGTGTGTGTGATGCAATAAAACCCTAGATTCAGGGTTTTTTCAACAAAGCCTAAGTACTGATATTTTGAAATTAAGCACTAATTATAAGCCTCTTGTTATTTAGATGCTATTACTTGAAAAGTGATATGGAAAACTAGTTGAATTTGTCTAGAATGTTGCCAGAAAAATTCAACGTTAGTGTAAAATTCCCTAAGATCAACTGTTTAATATTCAGCCTGTTTAAATATCAATATATGTCGTACAAGCATTAAAAAATTTACCCTATTATTATCTCATAACATAATGTTTAACTGGCAAGCATAAAGTCCCTGTAACAGCCAAATTATACTGCACTGTGTTATCATCACAAAACATAAGGGTGTTCTACCAAAACACTTCAGCGAAAATAGCAAACCCCCATCTGCCTTGTCCTGTATGCCAAAGATCAGAAAGGGTGCCTGACTGGTTTTAAAATTACCCTTGTTATAATCATGCGGAAGAACTTAAGTCTTTTCTTAGTCTTATTCTTTATAAAGTGTATGCTCTCTTGACTACCTATAACAAAATCTGTATTATCATAACCCAAATCAAGCACAAAGAACATCTTACTAATGGAATCTTTTATTCTATAGTTAAACTTTATATTGAAATGTCTGTATTTCCTTCTTCTATTGTAAACTTTTCCTGATTTCTCCAAAAGTCATGATAAGTGAAAGGTCATTGTGTGTGTTTATTTTAAACTTTGGCCATTTGAATTATAACTACCTACTGTCAGTTTCTTAAAGAAATGATATTACAGTTGTTTGGGATTTAGGACACAGTATGGTTTACTAATTTATTTAATTTGATGAAGAATGAAATAGAGAGCAATTGAAAGATATTTAAGATGTTAAGCTCCTACAAGGTAAGGATTGTGTCTTATAGCTCTTTGGTAACTTCCTTATAATACTAAAATACTTGTGCCAACTAGAGGTGGGTCACTACTCATTTGATCGATCTAATTATCAACATGACTCAGAAACTTAATACATCACAAATGAAAATGATTATCAAAAAAGTAAAAATTTACAACAGAAATATTTACTATTTTCTAATTTTTTCTCCTTTACTTGCCTCCAGAGATTGAATTTTATAAACAACTACAGTAATATTAACTCTGAAACTTTATTCACTCAACATTGATTGATATAAATAGATAAGTAAATGAGTAAATAGACTTTTTAGGGCAGTGATAAAGGGTTGAGGATAAATTTTCTTCATTATTGATACTAAATTGAAAATCAATAGTGTTTTTAACCAGAGAGAAACAAAATTAAATCAATTGCAAGACTAAATTGGTATTTATCTTTTACTCTAATCTGAAAATCTGATCTGATTTTTATTCATAAGAAATTTCTTTCCATGTATTAAATTGTATTGCAACCCCCCAATTCCGTCATCTTGATAAAAGTAGCAAATACAAAATATAAACCAAACTTATTTCTATACTAGTTAGCATTCAGCTGCAATTACTATTAAAATTCATACCATATACATATAAAGTATATATTTTAAAAGTTGCTTTAAAGTTTTTGTATCATTCTGATGCTTTTCTGCAACAAATAGCAAAATGAAAAAAAAAAAAAGAAATGAAAGGAAAAAAGTGTACTCACCAAATTGCCAAGAATTCTCCTTACAGATCTATTCAGTGCCTCTAATTTCTAATGGGTTGCTTTTATAACTTTTGGAGTATTGCCATTGAATTTTCTCTTAATTTATTGTCAGACTGTTTCTAGTGGATTTCTCTCAGTGGTTTGCAGAACTCTCCCCAGCAAGCTACTCTCAAGTCACCTGAGCCTTAGCCAGCAGAGAACTCTTATGACCCATGTCCATAGCTGTTGAGCTCAGCTCAGGGAATTATTCAATTCTGACTGCCAGAGCTCTTCCAGGTAAGACCATTCCACTTCCCAAGAGTGGCTGGACCTCTCCCAGCGTATTGGCAAACTCTGACTACTGGACTGGTCCCAATGAACTGGCAGAATATAATCAGTTGGCTGCTACCAGTGGAAATGTAGCTCATACTACTCAAAAGACAACACTTGCCTTCATGTGGCAACTTGGTGATGCAGAGAAAACATGTAGTTATAGTTATAACAAACTACTATTTAATATCAGGAAAACAATTGCTCATCATAAACCCCCAATATAACCACCAAGCAAATAAACAAATTACATCTGGGTTACAGATTTCTCACTGGCTGTTTCTTCTCCTATCCAGTTTTTTCTCTCTCCAGAACATTTGCCTCAAATTTTAGTCTACTTGTTCTATCACCAAAATATTTTAGTCATTTTGGAGATTTTTTTTCTTTGCAAATAATGTAGTTATAATTGAAATGAAGACTTTTACCATTATTGTTTCTACATTTTCATAGATTCATTATTTATGATAATGGAACCTCTATAATTTTATTTTGATTAAAATAATTTTAACGAGACTTTAATAAGCTATAACTAGGCATTTTCTAAAAATCCTGGAGCCAAAACAATCTAATATTCCCTAGAATTACTACATAAGTTCCATGAGCAGAGCCTAAGACAATTTAATTAAAGAGAACACTTAAAAGACAGGGCAAACACATAATAAACCCTGTGTATATCTGTTTTCAGGAGTAAGAATACAGATATTACCAAGCAACTTTACCTTCTCTAGTTTACTCTGTATTTTTATTTTAGAGTTAGGGATACAACAATACTATACATTTAGAAGGAATTTGACAACTTGTTAGCATTAGTCATAATTTGACACAAATTTGAGCTCAATACATATATTTCTTTATTTCAAACCTTTCAATAGTCTCAATCAAATATACTACTGGTATAAAAGTGAAGTCCTTTAAAATTTTTTATTATAATTTCTGATTAATAGAAAAATTCCAAGAATAGAGAATTCCTAGACCATTTGCTCAGATTTTCCAATGTTAGCATCTCATTCTCTTAATAATTTTCTCTGTGTCTCTAAAGTAGTTTTAGGTTTTAGAACACAATAGCTATTTCTTTTAACAGTTTGAGAAGATGTTCATGTATGAGTTTCCTTTACCATAAATCCCTACATATCTCTACCTTTAACTGGTTTTCACTTCTGTCCTTTGTTTAGAATAAACTATAAATACAATAGCTTTCAGTGAGTTCTGGGTTTTCCTAGCAAACTAGTGAACCTCAAGTTGTTCATGGGAAACCCTAAGTTTGTAGCCAGGTGACCTAAAGTCAAGGCAGTCTTGTGGGGACTATTCCCTTAGACTTTACAGTTTAATAAACTCACTGCAGTTGGGGTCAGCAATATTGGGCAAATTTTGAAGTCTGGAGAACTGTGACCTTAACATAGAGTGTGAATTATCTCCATATAGAAATAAAGACTTTTCACTGGAGAAAACCTGGCAGGCAATTCTACTGTCTCACCTTCATGATCAAAGTTAATGTCTCCATAATGACCAACGGTGATATCATATACTGCCTCACAGGGTGCACGGAGAAGAGTACAGTACCAACCCTGTATTATTCTCACCAAAAATGCATTAACATCAATCTAATGATGAGAAAACATCCAAAAAACCCACAGTAAGGGATAGTTTACAAAACAACCGTCCAGGACTCCTCAACATCAAGAGTCATTGGAGGAGATAGGAAGAGAAACTTCACATAGGGGAATTAAGAATACATTCTGGACCAGGAAAAGGAGTATAGTGAAGCTTATTGGAGTTGATTAAGGTTTGTAGATTAGTTAATTGTGTTGAATCTATGTTAATTTTAGGGATTACAAAATCTTGCTTTTGTAGATGTTATTACTAGGGGAAACTGAGTGAAGGATTTGGAGGAATTCTGTCTACTGTTTTTGCAAGTTTTGGTGTCTCGGTTGTTTCAAAATAAGAAGTTAAAATAAATTATGATATGGTACAATTTGAAAAACCAGAAAACTAACACTGATTCGATAATATTAGTTAATGTATAGGTTTTCCTCAATCTTCACAAAAGAACATGATGTTCATTATTTTTTAAATGTGATTATGATGTCATTTTGACTTCTCAAATTTTACCAATTGGTTAGTCATTTACATAACTGTATCATCTTAAGATTACAACTTCACACATTCATATGTGCTAATGCCTCATTCATCCTCCACCAAAACTACTATGCCTATGTAATGCCCTATTCTCTTCCTCTCTTTTTCCCCTCCTCCCTTCTCACCTATTCCTTTAGACCTCTATCCACTATCCATTTTAGAAATAACAAATGGAACTACATAAAGGGTGACTTCCCTACAATTATAAACCATGAGAAAAAGAGATGATCTTTGGGAGTTGTAATACTCAATGATCTTATGTATAATAAATGATATTTGAGCCAGAAATATATATAATATAGCTCAACAAACTGTGTTTGTTAGAGGCATCAAAAGATTTATTTCAGGAAAGCTTTCTCCTGCTTTTCCAAGCCACCACCAAAGAAAAAGAATTTTACGTGAACATCCATCATTATCTTCTTTATAATAATTGCTTATGGCTCAAATTGCTAATTATGACAACTCACTCAATTGTTTTCTGGTTTCTAATTCTCCACAGTGTATAACCTTGAGTATGTCACTTGATCTCTCTGAATTTCAATTTCTTCATCTGCAAAATGTAATATATTGCAGCTTCATTATGATTAAATGTGATAAAATATCTGAAATACCTAGTAGTCCTGGAAACATTAGGATATCAACAAATGTATTTCTCTCTCCTTTTCATTTTCCACAGTGAAAACCTTCCCACATGAAAGCCAGTCCATGTTAGCAATATAGAGCGTAACTCAAGTGGCAAGAATTGCAATATACTCAAAAGCATCTACATTTAAAATACCTGAAATTCTCCTTTAAGAATCCTCCCACTGCTCTTATGCATCCCATAATCAAATGCTTCACTCAAAAATCACATATGTTACATGAATAGTGGCCAGTGTAAGTTCATAATCATCGTTTAGTTTTATAATGATCTGCTATCTTGAAATGGGGCATGGAGGAGAACCTCAAGAGAGCAGGACTTGGAGAGGCTTCTGGTGGTCACCTGAGCAAACAGGTGATTGTTTCAGACTATTAGGGGCTAGAAAAGGAAAAGATCTCCAAAGCCAAGTTAGAAATTCAGAAATAATGAAAAAGAACCAAAATTAGATTCTCATTGTTTAGATTAAGAGTTGTGCATGAACCAAGTTACTTTGTGACTTCCTTTTCTCTTTCTTAAAGACAAAATTCAATACACCTCTCAGTGGACACTGATGGCTCCCACAAAATGCCCTAAGCTAGATATGAGGGTGAAGCATAGAGTAGGATGGGAATAGGGAAAAATACTTTAAGGAATATTTGACATGTGATGTGTTGCCTCCCACAGCATTTATGGTTCACAGTTATACTGTTATTGACTTCTCTATTTATTTTAGTTAGTGTTTAAGCCTTTTAAATATTTATCTCCATCTTCAGGGCCTAGAATAATGCCTTGCACTTAAGTTAGATGGTTGTGATATTTAATTTTATGTATCAACTTAATTGCACGACAGGGTGCCCAGATAGTGGGTGAAACATCCTTCTGAGTTTTCCCATAATGATGTTCTTAGATGAAATTCATTCTCAAATCAGTAGTCTGATAAATCTGATTACTCATATTTACTGGTTTCTTCCAATCAGTTGAAGTCTGACTAGTACACACACAAAAAGGCTGGCCCTCCCCCAAGTAAGAGAATCCTTCTGCCTGCCTGCCTTATAACTGGGGAATCAACTTCTGTCTTTGGACTCAAATGAAATAACTGTGCTTCCTGAGTCTAGCCTGCCAGCATTTAGACTGGAACTACAACGTCAGTTCTCCTGGATGTCTAGCTTGTAGACTTACCCTGTAGCTCTCACAACCATCACAATCACATGAGCCAAATCCTTATAATAAATAAATATCTATCTATCCACCCACATCCTATTGGTTCTGTTACTCTGGAGAACCTTGAATGATACAGTGATCAATTAGTGTTGTTATTTTTTAATAAACGAATGAGTGAAAAAGTCAAATTACCACACCTCTACAATATGGAGTTTGGGTTATTAATTATGCTTGATTCCTTTTAGCTATATTATTTTCACTTCATTATTCCTTTTAGTTATAGTATTTTCTGTTTATTGATTTTACAAATGGTCAGAGTATGAAATTGCATATATTCCCACACTGGTTGAGGAAACGAATACAAAAGCAAAAAACTGTAGCAATATCTACTTGCCACATCCTGTTTGAACAGAGACATAATTCACTTTCTTCTCAAAGCTATGAGCAGTTACCTATCATCTCATTAGACATGTTTTCTTTTCTTTTATAACCTATCTCATTCCATCTCATTCTAGGCATTAAATTTTTTAAATGTAAATCTTTTTTAAAAAGAATGATAATAATAGATTCTATAAAATCCCTTTCACTAAAAACAAAATGAAAAAATAGTCTAGAGGAGATTCCAAATGCTAGTGATTACTATTGGCACGGGTCACAATTGTAGATTCCAAATATTGACCTTCTATAGAATGACTACACTAAAGACACGAGGGTGGGGCCTCCCTGGTGGCGCAGCAGTTGAGCGCTGCGCTGTGGAGCTGTCCGTGATGCGAGTTCGACACCTAGCCAGGGAGAATCCCACATGGTGCGGCAGACCTCTCCTGCCTCACCCGCTGCTCCCCTCAGCAGTGTATTTCCTATCTTCCTATTCTGCTCCCCACTCTGTCTCTGGTGACCCCTCTTGCCGCCCCACGCCTCTGGCCTGTACCCCAGCTTGTATGTATAAATAAATAAATCTTTAAAAAAAAAAAGACATGAGGGTGATTATTTTTTCTCTTTCTTATTTGCCACTTAAGGATCAAGAATAATGAGGCTCAGGTAAAACCAAGAGCAGGAAATACCTACAGAGTGCCAGTTTGCTCAGAATAAAATAGCAAACACATTTTGGTCCTCTGTGCCAAATACTGTTGAGTTAAAATAAACCTAAGTACAGTACTAGCATTATCATCTTTATAGATGAGGAAACTGAGTCACAGAGGTGAAATCAATGTGCCCATACCTATTAAGTGACAGAACTATGATTTAAACTCAGATAACCTGGGACCAGAGGTCACGTGCTTAGCACCATGGTCTGCTACCACTTACCATATGTGACTTCTGTATTCTTTGAAGCAGGTTTGAATGACTTCATTTTAGAGATGAAGAAAACAAGTCCAACTATCGGAGAATTTTGTATCTCATCACGACACCTGGAATAAAAGGCAAGAGATAGACATGGAGTTTTTTTTTTTTTTTTTCTGAGTTAACAGTTCATGTGCTATGTCTACAGTTTGTCCATGGGCTCTGTGTTTCTTCATCCTCCTTCAATAGCCTGCTTTTTACTGTATGTCTCTTGGACAGGTAGCCTATTTGACAACTTAGCATAATATTCTCTGTTGCAAGGAATGCTTATATATTTTACAGAGATTTTCTGGATAATCAATGCACTGACTCATGGGGGGCTTCAAATGTGGGGCTTCACAATGTGCTTTATCTATGTGGAATGATTCAAGGAGCCTTTGTGGGTATAAGGATAATTGAGGTTAAGTACAGGTTTCAGGGAGTAGAGATGGTGAGCACAGGATTTTCTTGATTCAAAGAAACCTCTTTCTTAGCTGCTGTTTGGGTATAGCAGGTAGAGGATATTTTTTTTTCTCCTCATCTAGCCTAGAACAACATGATCTATAAATGTTATTTTGCTGTAATAACAGCTACAAGAAGCAAGAGCAGAGGATGCTGCTAAGGTCTAAATGTGGTATTTTGGTTACCCAATATTTATTATATCACACTCTGGAGAAGGAAAGAGAGTAAACAACAACAACAGGAACAATTAATATTTATTTTTCGGTAAAGTGCTTTACACTCTTTTAAGGTAGCCATGCAGGCAAACTTATCCTCATTTGCTAAAAATAGAAACAAAGATACGGAGATATTCACCAAGTTGTCCAAAGTCGAATGACCCAGAGGTGGCAGAGATGGGATTTTATACTAGGAACTTGGAGGCCAGACATAACTTCTTAGTCACTAAAATAAAAGATTTACCAAGAAAAGTGAAACCTGTGGCCTCATATTGCCAGGCTCTCAAGATGTAGGACATAAAAATCCATTTGTAAAACATCATAAAGGAAGTAAAAATGCAGTGCCAACTAATTAAGATTATCCTCTGGACCAGAAAGAAGGCTTTATTGATTGTCTGTTAGGGTGCTGATGCTTTATGCTTCTCCCCCAGTCCTCCCCACACTCTGCAGGCTCCAGTCAGCTCAGGTGCTGAAGCCTCAAAGAACATAGGTGCTCTCCTCCTCAAGGTCACTTTCACACTTTCTTTTATGATTACTCTCAGCCCACACTTTGTATCAAGTTGGTTAAAATCCTTGAGGGCAGGAGGTATTCCTGTTTATTTCTCTAGTCTTTGCAGTGTGAGGCTAATTTGTAGAATAAATATATGGATGAATTGATTAAATACCACACCCATCTTATAATAGAGGAAACAGTCACAAAATGTCTCTGTGTCCTGTTCATGTTATACCACAAGTCCCTGAAAGAAAGAACAGCAAGCAGATATAATGGTCTGCTTGCCATTCTCTCTTATGATCTTCAGGTGAGCTTAAATAAGATGAAAACCGTATGAATGAGGTGGAATAGCAATCTCTGTCAGGGAAGTAAGAAGTGGGTGGTTTAAACACAAAAGTTCCTTACTATAACTGAAGGGGGAAAAAGGCTTTCTTTTTTAACCTCAGGGACATGAAAAATAAGAAATGGAAATGAGCAAATTCCATGGAAGAAGAGAACAAGAGATCAGAATTTGGATTAAGGTGCTATAAGAGGATCTCCACAGGTTGTTTCCAGTCAGAGTTTGCATTTAAGAATTCTGCATTGCAGAATTTTCCTGTCATAGGTTCTGAGTAAGGAAAAAAAAATAGAAATAAGAATTTAGCCTAAACACCCCCTGCCCTCCTCTAATGTGGAAAGGCTAAGTGAAATCTCTGCCTGCCCAACTCAGGGTTCACAAATGCAAAAGGATATATGGTCAGTTTCATATTTTATTTTGTCACTGGTGATTGGTCTGGAATCCATTTTCTCAAGTCTGAGTGACTTGAGGTCCACCCAGGTCTCTCTGGGCCTGCGCATACAGAGCACCTTGGAGGCCACAGCAGAATTTTACCATCTAGTCCAACATCTAGAGGAACAATATCTTAGTCTACTTGATCTCACTTTCTTCCTGTGAGCAGCTGGGTGGTAATTCAGAGATGAAGAGGCAGATATTTGGACAGTAGAATTGGGTCCTATGTGGTACAAAACTTTAAAAAAGCTCCTTCAGTATGAACTTGAAAATGAAAGTGAAAACCCAATAAACAAAACTGTGTGTACAGCAAATGAAATCAAAGGGAGGTTTACAAGCAGTCCGGCTCAGTCCAGCTCTGCTTAAATGTGACAAGGCCTCTGACCAGAAAGCTCAGTCAGTACCTCTGATGCAATGTTGCTCTCAAATAGTGGTTTTATTTTGAAAATTGCAGTTTGCTATTTCTTCCATCTGCTTTCTCAATACACCATGCATACTATAAATTCACATATGACAAATGATTTGAGAACATAATTCTGTAATATTTTTTCAGTGGAAGTTTTTTCCTAACTTCTACAGAAAGAAATCAGTATAAACAAAATATTTCCTAAATTTTGACCATGTATGCCTAAATCACCAGATAAATTCTTCACCTTCAACCTATTTCTTTTCAGCAATAGGACAAACAAAACTTACTTAGTGCATCGTAAGCCAACCAAACCCAAACACAAGTCTGGGACACTTAATAAACATTCACTTTGAATGGGTGGGTTTAAGGAGATGACACTCAATGTTTTAAACCATATTTTCTGTAAAATTAAACAATAATTAAACAATAATTATTGATTGTACTGTGGGCAAAACATTCAGATAAAACTTAATACCAAATTTTATATATACCTTTTCAACATTGACTGTCTAAGTGGGAGCACAATGCTCAAAAATACCCTGATGGACACATACATTTTGTTATACTCAAAACACAAAAAAGATGCATTTGCCTTAACAGAGAACCCAGATGTACTGACTTAAAACAGCACACAGTTGTTACCTATAGGTGAGATATGTGACTTGGGCCTCATGGAGCTAAAACGAGAGTGTTGGCAGAATTTTATTCTTTTCTGGTGGTTCTGGGGGACAATCCATTTTTTCTTGTCTTTTCTTATTTTGAGAGGACTTGCATTCTTGGTTAGTAGCACCAGTTTTCCATATTCTAAGTTAGCATTGTTTTATCGCTCTCATGCTTAGTCTAGCCAAATCCCCCTCCCATCACACTGTAGAAATGTTTCAGAACTCACTGGGCCTGACTGAATAATCAAAGATTATCTCCCCATCTCAGGATCCCAAACTTTATTTTTTATTATTATTTTCTATTTTTGTGTAGAAGAACTGGGGCGTAGGCCAAATGTGGGGGCAGGGGTGGTGAGAGAATTCACCAGAGGTAGTGGGAGCAGAACAGGCAGATTTACTGAAATGCACTGCTAAGGGGAGCAGCAGACAATACTGAAGCAGTCTGCTGTGCCATGTGGGCCAACTCCATGGCCAGGGATCGAACTCAGGCCTTAGTGGTGATAGCACTGAGACTTAACCTGCAGGCCACCAGGGAGGCCCAGTCCCAAACTTTAATTGCATCTGTATAGTCCCTTTCTTCATGCATATATTCATATGTTCCAGGGATTTGGGACTTAGGATATGAACATTTCTGAGAGAGGAATAATCTACCATAGAGTTTTCTGTTTTCTTATAATGGAATTGTAAAATCTAATTCACAAGGCCCTTGACAATTTAAACTTGGTTTTACTCTTTCATTTGTTCACTCACATATTTAGGAAACATTAACAAAGCATCTTTTATGAGTAATACACAACTGTAGATACACACAAATTAGTCTATCACTAGTCCTTTTCTGACCTTTGACTTTCTGCCTTCAAGTATGTGTTGTGACTGAGATACTACCTTTAGTCTAACACAAGTTAAATTCTTAAAACAAATTCTTCAAGACTCATTTGAAATACTTTCTCCTGTATAAAGCTTTTTTGACAATCCCAGTTGGAAGCAATTGCATGTCAAATTTTATAACACCTTGTTTTTACAATTTAAAGACATTTTAGTTTGTAGTTGTTTGTACATATTCCTTTCTCCTCTTAGGGATCATAAATTCCTATAGATCATGGAACATTTGTACTTGAACACACAAAATCTCAGACAAAACTGTTTTGCTTCTGACTTAAAAGAAGACACATCAAGAAATTTAATTTTGTTTCAAGTTTTTTAATCATATTTCTACAGGAAGAAAAATTGTAAGAAAAAGAGCAAAGTAAATTAATTAGAGGTTAAGGCCCTTATAGCAGGAAAAACCCTATGATTTGCCAGTTTATGAAGCCAAAATGGAGAATTATGGAGAAATTTCCCTGCAGATCTCTTACTGCTGCCAAAGCTGAAAGCCAAAATCAGGTTTATAATCACTCATATTTTTCAACAATGTGTCTCACATTGCCACAATAGGAATACCTCTTCAGTGACCTTGAAATAGTCTCCATCTTTTTTTTTTTTAATCAGTTTTCTATTTAGTAAAATTAGGTTCTTTTCTTTTACAGTAAGCTTCCTCCAAATATAATTTCCATCGATGAAAAAAAAGTACTTAAAAATTTTTTTCCTGAAATATTGTTTCAGGAAACTGAAACAATAAAGAACTGGAGGCTGCATTTGAGGCATGTACTTATAAATAAATTGTATTTTAGTATTTTCTGTGAGTACCCATCCACATTCATATTCATTCCAACGCTTGCCTCTACTTTGTTCTACCTGTTGAAGACTGTTCCCGCCACATGTTTTGCTTACTCAAATATCATTCTGAGTAGATTATGTACTTTCATCCACTAAAGAACACTTAGTGGGTGTTGATTAACATTTCATTTGTGATGTGTCTCTTAGATAACCAAGATATTAGAATTCTAATTCTACACTTAATTTAAAAAAAAAAAAAAACACTTGTCTGATTTTGACTCAAGTTCTCATTTTTCTTAATTTAACATCTCTCTTGTTAAATTTTTTGCTAAGGCAAAAATAACTTCATTTTTATAACAAAAGTGAGAATTAAGACATAGTATCAAGGTATTGGGAAGTAATGACTATTTAGGTCCTTGTTTGAAGATTGCTTTTAGAAGCTCAAATCACAAAGAAATTAACCTGTGGACTTTCTTGTCAGACCTGCTTTTGGCTCAATCCTAACTCTGCCACTAAAACTACATGGGGATAGTTTAACTTGCTGTTCTTCAGTTCATGATCTGAAAAATGGGAATAATAAGAGCTCCATCTCATAGTGATGTGAAGAGAGATTAAGTCATATAGGGAAAGTGCTTTGCTGGCTCCTGACACAAAAGGACTAATGAAATCATAGGTATCATTTCATCATGATAAAAAAAGTTCTTTTTTGTAAAAACTTTTCCGAATGACAACAAATTAAAATGAAAACAGACTTGAACTATCTTGGTACTGACTAGATTTGTGGATAAATTTCTTGCAAACTTTCTTTGGATTTCCTTTTATTTTAGCCAGGGAAATACTTATTTAATATAAAGAAGTAAAACAAGTAACATTAACCCGCATTCATAAAAAATACGGGTAATGAAACTCCCTAATCTATACAACATTTTAATACCTAGTTGTGAATGGACCATATTTTATTAAAACATCTCAACAACAAATTTAAGAAGGAAAAACAACTAGCTTTACCAATATGAAGTTGATAAAATGTCTTTGACCTTTTGGAGATCTCTTATTTTCTTAAAAAAAAAAAAGTCAATGTAATGCATCCCCTTTTATGAGAAAAAAAAAATCTGTTTCTTCATTTAAAAAAAAAAAAAAGAAAGAAAAACCTAACAACACCAGTTTTTATGTTGTGCCCTATCCAGCTGACACTGTCCTTCTGGAAAGCCAATGACTTGTTAGTACCCCTAGCAGCAGTGTGAACAGATGCGTCCCTGACAGGCGATGGATGGTCAGGGTCCATCTGGCCAGTGCAGCTCGGACAGAAATGATGTATACAGCTTCATCAGCGAATGACTGTCATCAATCGTGGGCCATGGGTAGCGTAAATGACAGCTATGCTGCAGCTGAGACCCCAGGTGTGAGACTGAAGAGGACTGATTTAAGAATGCTGGGTAATCAGGAATGTATAGGCTCCTGGACTTTAATTTGTATCTTTAACCTCCTATAAATATCCTGCTATACTGTAGCAGGTATGTGTTTTTTAGTGTCTCATCATGAAATTAGCTTCAAGATGACGGCTCTTCTTTGCTCCCTTTTAACTACTGGTGACTTCAGTTCCCATGCCCATTACCAAACGCATGGGGCATCCAGGCTGCGGCATGGTGTGCTCCACAATTTAATTATTACCTCATTGATTTTTCATGTATTTCAATTTTCTCTTCTTTAAGTCACAGTGGCTATCCTGTTGGGATGGTGGGTGGTGTTTTTCTTTCCAAGATTTCCTTAAGGAATCATTTGGAGTCAAAGATTTTTTTTTTTTTTTTTTTGGTCTCCTTCTTCTTCGCCATCCCCACCACCCCTCCTCTGGAATGTCTAACTGCAGCAGTCTGGAAATGGGCCTGCACACACAGACAATCCAGAAAGAACCTCCCTGGTCTGTACAAGATCTTAAAAAGGAAACAATATTCCACTGCTTACGCACCAACAAAAGGTACCTGGTTTTTAAATGGCCTCTCTTTAGTATGCATTAAAGATCATGCATAATTTGCATCTATTAGCATTTTATTATACCACTGGCACTGGGGAAAGGAAAATGAAAACAATTATTGTATCCTCAGAGGACATTTCTTTACTTATAACTATTTTACAATAAATCATTTTTGTTTATCAGTTTACTGGATATAGCAAATGCAGAAACACTGCAGACTGAGAGGATTCTAAAAGCCTAGGAATTTATAGAGAGAGGCTCCACATGTTTTCACTGAAAGCTCTTCAAATACTTCTAACTCATTAAAATGAATTATGTCAATTACCACCAGTAGATCTGGAAAACATTTGAATTTGATGGAAGAGGATTCCCTCCCTTCCCATAACACAGAAATTCATCTCCCTCTAACACAAGCAAGTTAATGCAGCTTAAATAATATCTGAATAAAAAGAGAGCCAACCCACAAGAATCCCCTCCTCAAAATGAAAATAAAGTGGTCTCCAATAGTCTGACCATGACTCCTGGAGTCAGAGGTTTGGAGAAGAACTTAAGAGACCACCTGGCTCATTCCCCTGCCTTCTGGAAGGATATACAAAAAACATTCCAGACTCAAGAAAGTTTATTTTATTTTTCATATACTTTGAAGGAGAATTCAAGAAATAATAGTTGAAACTCTTCAGGTACCACTTCCCTCAGCTACTTTAAAAGGCATGATGTTTCTAACATTCTCCACTGGTCTTACTGATGTTCAAGGCAAGCAACAGTTCAGAAAAAAAATCATCAATTTTTTAAAATATAATTTCTAATAAAGAATAAAAATATTATTTTAGTGGGGAACACAAAATTCATTACATCTTACTATAGGAAAATGAAACAAGCAATCTGTGTGTGTGTGTGTATGTATAAATTTGAAGTAGAGAAAATATTCAAATAAGATTATTTATGTTGTTTTGGAGACAAATGTTAAGAATGTGAAGTTTCAAATATCCCACGAATCATAAGATAGCATGAGAATAGCAAAATCATCAAGTAAATTAGTACTCATGATAGTGTTGAGAGAGAGAAAGAGATTGAAGGATTAAAAATGTTTCACTGAACTGAAAAAGTTGATCTATAGATACTTTGTTTTCAGGCCTGAAAAACATCCTAAATATGACTTTAGGAATGGTGTAGTATATTTGTCATTATAGAAAAATAACATAACTAATTTCTTCAGTTTGGAAATAAAAATGAACAAATTAATGGAAGTTCACTTCTAAGTTGTATTTTAGGATAGCAACAATAAGCTTATATGTAATTAATATTGCAGTTCTCAGCAGTGATCCATGATTCACAAATATGTCTATGAATTTGACTTTCTGATAAAAGTGAATTTCTTACAATAAAAATATGAAGATCTGGACAATAAAAGGTCCTGACTTCATGAATTTGCTGTTTGATTTGCTTTCAGATATTACTTGCTATTTAAATAGTCTATATAATTTCAGTACAGTAAATAGAGATTATAGAGGCTTAATCAATACAAATTTATGGAAAATGAAATGCTTGTACAACTCTTTGCAACCTAATGTATACACAATTTCTTTACCAAAGAGTCTCTCTTTACAACTATCAGGGTTTTATCTAAAACCCTAAAAATCACTCACTAGCTATGGACCAACTTCCTGTCTGGTACCATCACTCACTGAGTTGGAGAGTGACTGCACCTCGTGGATACGCACATCTACGGGAGCCAGAATAGCATACTTAGAGACATGCCTCTGCTACAAGGATTCATTATCCGTCCCTGGCCTTGCTCCTTCTCTAAAAAACAAATTTTGATCAAAATCAAGGACAAACAGTAGAATCTTTCAGAAATACAGTTTAAACATTTTGCCTCCTCACTAAGTATTCTATTCTGGGAACCGTTCCTCTTTGAATTGCTTCTTCCTTTTTGAATTTCATGAGACTATTGTTAAGATTTGATGTTTCCTCTCTGTAGGAATGGATATACAATATATAATCTACACAAACTTAGTATGACTTAGTAGGTGCAGCAGTGTTCAGGGGAAAACATTAAAGTCATGCAAGTCCACTTCCAGTTTAGGTAGAAAAAGTCTTAGTGACACCCTGGTCTACTGTAGATAACAAGGAAGTGGGTAAGGATTGCAAGTTAATGCAACTGCTGGCAATATTTAGTATGTTTGTTTGCCTCGAGTGTCTGTCTCATTTGGGGAAAAGAGGTGACTGATGAAAGATCTGGGATTCTTGTTAATACTAATGATTTCTTTTTAGCTATTTGAAAACAAAGGAGAAACATCTATTTTTCAGGCGATTCTGTAATCAGGACCCTCCATTACAATGATACTATTTAGGCCTTTGGTTTAAGGTAGCCCAAGGATCACTGAGGACTCTTCCATATATCTCCTCAGGTTGATGTTTTTAGATGATCAGTTGAAATTACTTGTGAGAGCCCATTTTTTGCCTTTTCTTAGGAAGGAGTTAGAAAAAAAGTCCATAGATTGACTCAAATTAGCCTACACTTACAGAGTAAGTGCTTGAAAGAAATTAGTGGAAGTCTAAAGGAAATACCAAAATATCATCTGTTTGATCTCTTCCCTTAAGGGAAAATCCTGAATGTATCATGAGGACAGACTCGTTCATTAAATAGAGACATCATAATCAGAAGAAAGCTGATAGTGAGAGCTGAGCACAGAGTTGGTTGTCTAATTTACTAGTTCAGAATGATTACCTTTGAGTCCTATTCTGAATCGTGACCAGCTTCAAGAAATGGGACAATTAGGTAGCACTGAACAAACTTCTTCCCAAAATGGGAAGGGCAATGCAAGAAAAACAAAGAATGAAATTTTTACATTGTTTAGGGTTTAGGGTTTAATGATTTTAAAATAACCAGAAAAAGTCCTAACATTATCCAAGATCAGAAGAGGTTGCTGTTTTGTTTTGTTTTGTTCTGTTCTGTTTTAATTGTTAGGCTTAGTTTCTTATCTAACTGAACAATTAGAAGACATGTTATCCTCTAGTTTTGGAAACTTAAGGTAATGGACCAAAAGAACTGGGCACATTTAACAGTCTCTCTTTTTTTTTTTAATCAGTCCAAGAACCTTAAGCCAAGCACCAGTGAAGCCCAACATCATGGCACATTTCCCTACAATATACTCACACTCAACCAGCACCTAAGAGGGAGAAGAGTGCGAGGGCTATTGAGCACTGAGAATTTTTCCAATGAATCACAATTATGTGAACACCTGTGCTAACTAAGTTTATGCTGATCCACTGTGAAAATTTGCAAAGTGCTCAACAGCCCTGAGAATTTCTCATTTATTATCTCAGGTGGGGTGGTCTGCAACTGCACATTAGGTTGCAGTATGAAGCATGTAAGGACACGCATTCAAGACCTCATCTAGGACCTTTTCATTCTACCTGCAGGGTACAGCTGTGCCTCTTAACAGGCCAGAATTCTGCTTCTGAATTTCTGCCCAGAAAAGTTAAGGCCAAGAACCCTTCATCTGCAAGTGAAGTGATCACAGAACACTTCTGACATTTAAGGTAAACTTAACATAGGGAACGATTTTGGGAAGAATGTCCATGATCAGTGACATTTTTAGGAATTACTAGGCTTGTCATATATTGACAAATTGAAAAAGTGTCAAAACACTAAAGGATGAGAGAGAATTTTGCCCACAAACATGAATTTTGAATTACCATTAATTTCTCCTATTAAACGACAAAGATGTAGTGAAACTAGTCTAGATCCCAAGAATGCATAGGCTACTTTATTTTTAGAGGTAATGATTGAAGAGAATTAGAAAATAATTTGTGAATGAAGTAATCAAGATAACTTGTTAAAGTCTAGATGTAAGAGTGAAATTGAGATCAGTGAATAAGCTGGATACAGGGTCAATTGTGGGTGCCACAATGAAGGGTCTACATATGTTGGGGACAGTAGCTTCCTTTGACAGTATTCTCTGTTTCAAGAACTATGAACTACTGTGTGGTCTCTGAATGTTAATACAGTGTCAAGAATGGGGTTTTCTGTGTAGCTCTACAGACATCTTGACCTATTTACCAAAGATTCTTGAGTGAAACACACGCTACTCTGAAAAAGTAAGTTTAATAGAAGAACATAAATTTGAGACTATGGATGTAAGGACTAGGGACTACACTGTCAGCATATAATTTTGTTTTTAAAGTGAGATGCTGAACTCTGGAAGGTAATTATATCTTGCAACATCATATTCTTACCAATAGGATACATGCCAATAGTATTCAGTGACTAGTGCAGCTGACATTGAAGATGATGATGCAGTATGAGGTAATGGAAGAAAATTCCCCAAAGTGAAATGCTGAAGCAGTAGTCCCAGCAGTGAATGTGAGTGGGAGAGGAGGGAGAAAATTGCTCCTGGGTACCTTGCCAGAGTCTCCTCATAAGAATTCACTTTTTTCTAGTCTAGATTCCAAGAATGTATAGGCTACTTTATTTTTAGGGTCAACGACTGAAGAATTAGAAAATAATTTGTGAATGAAGTAATCATTCACATCTAAATCCATGACATTTGTTACTAAGAGAAGACTGTGTAAGGCTAGTGCGTCTATGAGGAGGGGAGAAAACATCAGCAAACTGTAATAGCTCCATATATCATGTGTATTTTGCCTGGAGATTAGATTTATTGGGTTCTGTGAGTATCAGGCCAACATATGCTTAGTATTTGACATGCACTATCTCATTTAATCTTCCCAACAATATAAACTAGAAATGGATCTTATTCCATTTGTCAAGATAAGAAAAATGAAGTTTAGAGAGGTTAACCCACCCACAATTAAGCTAGTCAGACTTGAACCCTTGACTGGCTCATGCCCAATCTAAAGATTTTAACTACTACACAATACTGCCTCCCAGTGGCTGGAATTTGGTAAGCAGTCAGTCAGATCAGCAATTACAGGATTTTGTTTGCTTTGTTTTGTTTTTAGGGGAAAACTGATTTTAATCCTTTAGTCTAAAGGATTCAGTATCTCAAAGGCATGTAGAAGAGAATTATCAAGATATTGACTGTCACATATAAAAATGGCTGGCTCAAGCCAAGCTCCAAGTGTGACTAGTAGCAAAGAAACTGGTGACTGTGCTGTTTATAAAGCACATATTTTGAATAAATTCCTACTCAAATATAGAAGTGCTTGGTGTTCACTTGAAGCACAGTCTGTGCAAACCAAATTCCACCAAACAAAGAGATTCTGTATATCAGCATTTTAAACTTGTATGAATATTTGCCTCAGTTTTCACAAAAGATAAAATGAAGTGCAAAAAGCAGTAAAAACTCAAGGAAGAAAAAACACATTCATATGCTCCATGAGCTATGTATTAGCTCACAGAGTATGTCTTGAAGTGATAATTTTTTTTCTTTAAACTTAAATTTGAGTAAAAAGAAAATAATATGTGTATAGGAGGGATATGATTTAGTTGTACACAGAAGACTTAGCCATGGGCAAAACACCTTATGTAGATATTTTTCATGTAGGCATCTCCAACACACACACACACACACACACACACACACACACGCACACACACACACACACCCCCCACACACACACAAGGTCTTCAGTGCCTTTCCCTTAATATTCAGTAATCTCTCACAGTCACTTTAAACTCCAGAGCATTTACTATCTGCCTATCTGCTGCTTCTTCTGGCCCTTATTATACTTACTTCAAATTCCCAACTTATAATTTCTTACAGACTTTTCTTCTTCTCACTCATCATAACTTGGCAGGGAAATATTCCATTTTCTTCAAGATATTGCTAAATTACTGGTTAACAACTCATTTGAATATAACTTAACTAAGGTATTAACAAATGATAAAAGGTTATCTTATTTTACTCAATCATATTTATCTCAAATGATGAACTCTTCTACATAAAATGTGTCAAGTCAAAGGAATTAATACCAAATAGTGGGAATCTCAGACACTGTGGCCTATTGGTGAGAAAGAGATTTCTGCAAGACTGTCTTTGCCCCATGTTTGAAAACATACCTATATATAGGGTGACCAGAGTTAGGTGGTGTTTTGAAAGATATAATCCCTGAGAAGGGTTTATATATGGTAATGGCATTAATGCTTGCAGATCATACAATAATTAAATGAGGTTTCACTATGCAACATTCCACACTTGATATCTGGTAAATAGATATTAGTGACCTTGAGTCAACAATCTTTGCATTCCTTAGACATCTGACAGCACTGTGACATGTTAAATTTATAAATTTTGTTTACTATTTAAATGGAATTTAAAAGTCTTTAAACTAGATAGAATGAAATGAAGACAGAAGTGAGCTTGTAAATGTTTGGATGGACACTACTATTACACCAGTTCTAATCTAATTCTGTAGTTAATGCACTGATATGGCAGAACCATGAGGGTCTATCATATCAGTGCATAATTTGAGGTCGTTAAGTATCTGTGAATCATTGGCATGTTTCAGACCATGTCCTTTTCATCAACCACGTCAATGCTTCGTCTTTCTAATATTAATTGAATTTGGGCTATAGGTTTTAATGGTTTCTGGACCGGCTTCATTCATTTTGAAGAAGATTGAGCTTCTAATCATTCTATTCTCTATTTTGTGGGACATGACAGGAGCTCCCATCTGTCTCCCTAAAGTCTCCCCCAACCATGGCCAGCATTATCATGGCCTGTCTATATTTAACTTCTCCCAACAATCAAAGGATGAGTTCTTCCATAAAGAGGTGTGAATTGCTAGAAAGGCTAGACTGTCTTGTTACTCCTATACTTTATAACATTTTAAAATGTGATTTTAAAAAAATAAAAATTTTAGAGCCAAATTAAAATATCACAACGTGAAAAACAAAGATCCTTTTCCACCATCCACTAATTTACAGAACATAGGTGGTTTGGTTCTCTGTTGGATGATGCATATGTGAATTGTGCTGTGTTCAAGATCATGATGGAGGCCTATATGGAAATTAAAGTAAGTGAACCAATTCTACATACACCAACATGAATAAATCTTAAAAATATATTGGTTAGTGAAAAAGCAAGTAACAGAATGATATTTATGTAAATTTCAATTCATGGAAGAATATATTTTAGATGTGTACCTATGTAGTAAACATTATAAATATGGATGTGAAAGTTACAAATCAATTTTGAGGCAGTGACTATTTTGTGCCTGGGGAGGAAGAGAGAATGATTGTGAAAGCACTTAATGACTTAAGTTGAGAGTACAAAGGGAGCTCTTTCTCTTCACCATTAATTAAGAAAAAAGTAACTTTTAATAATGAGTTAGCATTGATAGATCTTAGTAAATAGATGATTTTTCATTATTTTCTGTACTTTTATGTGTGTGCGATATTATATAATAATAATAATGAAAATGATCAGGAAACTTCCACTTCAAAATGGGAACTGGCTAGTAACTATCAACAGTCTCCCAACCTTTCATAAAATTCCCAAGAAAATACGAGAAAAGAATGAAAAGTCACAATTATTCAACCTAGAGCAAACCAACAAGCTAGCTCTAGAATCTGGAAGGAATTGATTTATAATAATAGTCTGATGGGGCTGGATGAAGAAAAACTTGCCAAATATTTAGGTTTTAGCACTTGACTGTTTTGCATCCAAGTGAACAGAAAGCAAGTACATGTGCTATTAGGGGTGTAGGTGGACACCCCCAAAACACACTTTTTAAAAATAAAATGAACCATGATTATTGGGATATTTTGGAAACTATAGTAAAGGAGAAAGTAAGAAGGAGGAAGCCATGATTCTACGGTATAAAACTAGGCAGTCCTATTTCAACCTCAGTACTGCTGTGGCCTGATGGTAGAGAAGCAAAGGAGACATTCAATGATACTTCTTTAATTGACTGTACAATGAGAAGGTGTTCAGTCACTGTGGGACCCTCATTTCATGTCCCCCTTTGTCCTTGCAGCTCAAAGCCACTTGCAAGATAGACAGACAGGCAGATAGATAGATAGATGGATAGATAGATAGATATTGGTATAGATATATAGATCTATGTATGTGTGTGAGAGAGAGAGTGATATTTACTTTCCCACATGAAATGTTTTTCCTGAATCTTTTTATTGCCTATGCCTTTCTTAATTTTAGTTCCCTATAGAAACAGTCAGTGTCTAGAGGATATAAAGAAGAAAGAAGCCATTTTAAATTGTTTTTAAAAAGCTAAAGCATGGCACAGCATTGATGGAAAGAACTAAAATTGCATTTTGGTGCTCTAGCTTTAAATCAATGACTTGATTTGCGTAGAGAGACATTTATGGAGAAAAATACAATACAAAAATGAATTTCTGGATTTAGAATTTCCTCCCCTACTTTTATATCAAATTTTTTTTATGATCAGGTCATACATTACTCAAAAAAATGGTTTTAAAGGAAACTCAGGTCCACCTTTATCTCTAATGGCCCGGCTGGGAGTTGCTATAATAATCCTTTTGCTTTTATGTGGCCATCTGGAGGCCTATTAAAAGAAGTATCTAAACAGACTCCCCAATTGTGCTGAGTTTGTATGTTTTCACCAAATCACCAAAACAGGAGCATTTTTCCTACTGCAAAGAGAAGTGACCCTTTACAGAGAGGGCTGAGATTGAGTGGGGGCGGCGGTGGGGGGGTGGCACGGAGAGAAAGAAAAGACACAGGACCAGCAAGAGGCTCCACTTGATCTTTCACTCTTGCCATTGTGCACAAGTAGTAAGTATGGTGGTTGATTCTGGTGCAAGCATTTCTAAGGGTACAAAGATCTACAGCGAGGTTTCTTTACACCTCTGGGGCTCTGCAAGAGATGGAAGAGGTAAGGGAATGTGGGAATGGGAAACATTGAGAATTTAATGAAGCATCATGTTTCAACTGGATAATATCCTGTTTTGATTTGTGTGGAAAGCAAATATGAAATATTGAAATAATATTTCAAGTTCCCAGTTTTGTGGCTCAAACAGATATACAGAATATTTTTGCCTTTCTGAAAAGTACACCTTTCATCAAAAGTATAATCCAGCAGAGTTTAAGACACAAGGGTAGTTTGTGAAATGGAAATAGATAAAAGTTGGCATTTGTCTTTAGTAGATTATTAAAATCACCGCAGTAAGAAATCTGCTCATAAAGACAGAACAAGTTAGCAGGGGCTGAATATCATTTGTCCAAAATAGTGTCTTTTCTCTACATTCATTAACCATCTTGCCCAGTAATGTGGTTGTATCCTATTAAACCTGATACATCAAAAATTTAAAAAAAATTGAGCTGCTGTCTCAAACTGCACTACAACTCAGATCTAGGACCAAATAAGATGCATTAATTGCTTTACTGCTTCACCGCAAAGCCACTCTTAAAACATAATTCCTTAATGAAGTCCGTTAATTTGTTCATGGCAGTACACAAGCTGTTCAAAATGACACAGAATTGCACTCTGTTTTCTAACCCCTGCAGTTTCTTCTGTTAGTCACTCTGTCTTGTGTTGTTATCCCATGGATAGTAATTATTTTATAGTGGCTGTAATTAGGAGAGAATTAGGCTTGGTAAACAAAACCTGCCTTCTCCTGTTAATAGCTAAGGATAATAAATTTGGCTCTGACATTCACTATATTTGGACAAGGCTTGGCCTACTTCCAGTTTTCCCAATAAGAACTTTATTATATAATTATGCCTTGGAGGGGCTCATATTACAAGGTAATTTTTTTTTGTAAAGACACATATTGCATGGCTTCCAGCCAGTAAATGATATACTGTAATATATGCCTCCAATAAATGTTTTAAACAAAATCTCTCTAAGCAATATTCTGCTAGAGCTACACACTGCTCTTCAGCATATATTATTTACAGGATTTGTTGGTTGAGTTTTTCATAATGTAAATTATTTCCTTTTGCTCACTGTGCCTAACAGTATGACAAGTCTCTTTTAAAAAGACGTAAATTACTTCTATCAGCAAATGACATATTTGGATAGTGAACTTCCCAGATTCTAATTCCCAAAGGTGAAATCCATGAAAGTGTACAAAAAAAGGGTATTTAAGTGACATTCTATTCTTTTATATGGAATTTTTTTGCACAAGTTGTATTATCTTTGCTTGAAAAGATTGATTTTCGTTTCCATTTTTAACATAAGTGAAATAAAATTATTGTGTCCCTCGGCAAGTCAGATCTCTGATGATTCATTTGCCTTTAGTTGAACCCTTACTGAAAGGGTCACTCAAACTTGTATAGATCAACGATAATTCATGACATCACAAGATGCTAAAGTGAAGAGAAAAACATTGAAAATAGGTTCAAAAACAAAACCATGAGAATATGGCATCTACTTAGAAAAGTCATGAGAAAAGAGGCTTAAGAGAGATGAACTTCAGAATAAGAAACCATTAGATATTAATTCAATGTAAAGGAAAAGATATAGATGCTGTTTCCTTAGATGCTAAAATTAATATTAGAGCAATTCTTAATTATTCAACAATAGGTATATAGAGGGAACAAGGGTAGAAAATAATATTTGGAAAGATCTGGAAGTTTTACCCCCAGACACTCAGTTATGTTAATGGTCAATGTCAAGTAGAAAATAAACACAACCACATAGGTAAAGTTCATACATGTAAAATTTACCTCCACCCACACCCCCATACTAGGAAAAAAAGTATGTCTCAATCACCTGTAAACTAAAAGCAAGGGATTAGATGGATGTCTTATTTAATTTCCTCAGTTCGCTTTTCATATGTATCAAGATTTACAAATCAGTCTTCAAGGAGTACTTAACTGATTTCTTTGGTGGCCAATATTGGTTGGGGATGCTCAGTTTACCTTCAAGTTAGATTTTCAAAGCCTCCCTCCCCCCCATGCTGTGGAAGTTCATAGGAATTATGCACGTGCAAAATGTATTCTTTCATGAGAAATTAAAGTTCCTGCCTTTTTCTGTTCGTGTTTGTGGAAAAGATAATGAGTGATTGCATTTTCTTCTGCTAAAGCATGGCCCTCACTTTCAGCAGAGGGTGACTTGAATTGCATTAGATATCTTCTGAAATCAGAAGCTTCCTTGCCCACCATTCTCCTCATATATATCGCGGTGTTGACAAGGTATGGAGCCTGGAGGTTTCTGCCATTGTTCTCACATGTATTGTACAAAGCCTACAAAAATGAATGAGCATTTACTACATATTACATATTACTAAATATGTGTGTATATGTGTGTGTGTGTATATACACACACAAATATCATGATCATATATAATGTTATATCTTCCTAAATAGTGCAAAGTTTTGGCATTCAGGCTTGACCTTCTTTGGATAAATAATTATAATTATTGTTCTCTTGCAAGAACACCATTTTGTGTCAGTAAGGTTAAACTATCAAAACTGTACATTCTAATCTGTCATGATTGCTGAGGAAATTAATGGTAGTTCAGTTTAATTTGGCATTTATTGGGTATCTACTACAACTACCTGAGTGTCAGAAAACCAGGAAAATTTTAAAGTAGAAAAGGTTTTTTCCTACTTGTTTAAGTAGCTCAAAGCACTTAATGCAAAGATCTTGTTTATCCTTAGGAAATCCCACAAGGATGTAGAGGAAAGTCCTGGCTCTCACACTGGTGGTGATTGTTGCTGCTGCTGCTGCTGCTGCTGCTGCTGCTTTTCTTCTTGGCTCTATAGTAGAAACAAAAGCACAGTGAAATTAAGCTGCAGGCTCAAGACAATGCAGTAAATCAATGGCGAAAGATTGTCCACGAATAGTGATTCAGAAGCCAATCCTCTCCATTAACTGCTCTCCTGTTCTGTTCTTTCCCAGTCATGTTGGAATCGTATGGGTGTAGGTTTTAAGTAGAAAAAAGATATTGATTTTATTCTGACCAAGCTGTTGCTACCAAATCTTTTTTCCCTTATAATAGTAATAACAAAATTAGGGTAAGAAAATTGGGAAGTATTGCAACTTTGCATATACCAAAATACTTTATTACCCATGAAAAAAATGACTTGCAAGGAACTAATATCATTAACAACAGTTTCATATTTTAGCCTCAAAGGAAGCTTTTTTTCCCTTAAATAATGGGAAGTGCTTTACTGAGATGAAAAAATTACTGTTAACATACTTCTTAAGTGGCTGAAATAATCATTTTAATGAGCTATAAGTAGACTGTCAGAGGGACATGCTTTGGATTTTGAAGACACATGTTGGTACTAAAATTAAAGACCTTTTGTTTCCAAAATGAATTTGAAAAACAAAACAATAATGACTCAGAAAATGGAAGAGTAATAGAAAGGAGAGTTGGCCAAGCCCTATTAAGTCATCTCAATTACACCTTCCCTCCCACCCAGACCCTTATGGTTCTTTAGAGGACATTTGTCCAAGTTTAATATCATAGAAGTGTCTTTCACTTCTAAGGAGACATATCCACTGCATCACTTGGAGAGAGCAATCTTAAATTTGGATTTGCTAACCTGCCCTGGTCTTAGCCCAGTATACAACAAACCAGTGAGGTGAAGATCTTTCCTTTTCCCACCTCGATGACCCATTATGTCCTTGAAATTTTCTGCTTACAAAATTGCCTTCTATCTTCAAAGAATATGACGGTCCTATGGAGTTGGGTCATGATTTGGCCACTCTATTAAGTTGTTTTAATCCATCCTCATAAATCAGTCCCTTTAGGTCCTTCATCACAGTGGTGGCTGTTTTATGACATTCTCCTGTTTTTCAACATGATTCTCGTACTGGAATCTCTCAAACCTAAGCAGAATTTTAGGTGAGGACTGTGTCTTGACAAGCATAATGGAATTATAATATCCCATAATTTTTGCAGGTACTTGTAGACCAAGGTGCAGAAGCAGAAGCTCCTGAATTGAAAGAGGTAAAGAAAACCTCCAACATGGTTTTTGCTGACCCTTTTTTCTGTAAGGTGTTTTCACTACAGAAAGGATCCCCTTCTTACATGATGTACAATAATAATATATAGTCTGGCTGGAAGAGACCAAAAAAGTCAGTTTGTATCAGGGCAGTTAACTTGGCTTCCACAATTCCTCCCCTGCTGCTCTCCCAGTCCCACTTCAGCTGTATTTCACTCCATTAACTACAGCAATGGGTATTTGCTCTCAATAAATGTGTGTGGGTGTGTATGTATGTTTGTATTTGAAAAGAGTTTATGCAGACAACTCCAAATAGCTGCAAAAGTGATTGTACAATTAAAGAAACTATTTCCCTGCTGTTGATAGTTATTTCTTAAAACATCATCTGTCAGCCCAGGATACTGAGATTGATGGTCTGAATATTTTTTTCTTTTTAAACCCTAAGGAAATTTCTTCTTCATGTCTTTGCCGTAACTTCATTACTCTTATCCCCAATCTTTCTTGTAGACTGATTGTGAAATTAATTCCCAGAGGCCTCTCAACATCCACTGTGGATGTTAAAGAAGCATGTTCAGGTTCAGGTCTTGTAAGGTTTTGAACTCTCTGCAGACTGTTCCAAGCACTTTGAACTGAAGTTTTGAATTTTTCTCTTAGCTAGTGGAAGTGATAAAATAAGCTCAAATACATGACTTCCAACTGTGGCGAGCTTAGCCCAAATCTGCTCTGCTTAGATGGGGCAAAGGACAAGTTAGGGTTTACCTGGGAAGGTTGCTATAGTCACATGTTTTTGCTGGAATAAAATGGTCCTATGGACACAGTCTTAGTGCAAATAACCTGAAATGTAAGTTGGGCTGGGTCTCTTTTACACTAATAGATATATGACATATGATGGAGGTTCAAACATTTGCTTGAGAATATTCATTGTAATTAAATAGGAAAAGATCAATATGTCTGTCAACTGAAGGTTTGGCTAAATATTAAGAAATCCAGAGTAAAGCCTTAAAGTGGCAGTCCTAAGGAATACCATATACAGGTTTTGTGAAATGTGCCTGAAATATTATCCTAAAGTGTGCAGTAGGAAAAGAAGAGCTGTATTAATGCCCAATCGAAATAATTTTGTGAGACATCTCTTTGACCACCTACTACTTCTCCTCTGTCCAGCAGTTCTTAAGATATGTTTTATAAGGACTGGATCATACATAGATTCAAATGAGTTTTGTGCTACAAAATACATCCAGCAACATTTTAGGTTTACACTAAGCTGCTCTAAATAACTGATAATTTATAAAATACGTTTTGATAAGGAAATGTAAAGACCCTTTAAGTAGAGACTAGAAATGTTATTACGGCAGAGAGTCTTAACATCCTGAAAGCAAACTGTTTTTCTTAATTGCAACTTCCTCATATATCAGAGATTAGGTGATCTTGGGGGGAAAAATAATCTCCATTTCTGAACTTCAGATTTTTTATCTGTAAAATGTGAGGTTTAGAGATGATTGGTACAGTAGCCTTTTAGCTTTTTCCTCAATAGGAAAACCATTTGTTCATCAAGTAGCCACTGCTACCTTTTGCACTATGGACGTGAGAACCTAACCCACCAACTCAATCTGAGTGTCCTCCTGAAGAAAGTCAATTTAAACAGAAGGATACAGAAGTAGGAGAGAATCAGCTGAGTTATCTTCAGGTGGCACCAGAGAGAAGATACGGAGGTCCACTGAGGAGATCTCCACCCAGTTTTGGCCTCCTGGAACTTTGTGGTTCAGCAATTCCTTCGTTTTGTGAGTTTTTTTTTTTTTCCCCCAATTCCTTCAGTTTTGAGTAGGCTTCCAAGTAACCTTCCTTTTTGCTCTTTTTATATAAACACAATGAGAGCTATTTCTGATGCCTCCAACCAAGGATCATTAATTGATACAATCACTGCTGCAAAAGCTCTCTCCTACCCAGAGTTCCTTATTTTGGCTTCAGGGGCTTATAGGGAAAAAGATTTACAGAAGCAAATGTTTGGTTCAAATCCCAGCTACACATCTTTTGTCAAAGTACTTTAGCTTCCTTATATATTAAATAGGGATCTTACCATGCACCTACAAGTGTCATTGGATAGTACTGTACTAAGTATCTTTTTATATTCTCCTAACTCAGTCTGATTCATAATAAACTAATCTCGATGGATGGGAGCTGACAGAGTCAGGTCTGGCTTTCAATTTCAAGTAGACTTTTTCCAATCTCTGTAACCCTTAACACATTTAAGGGTTTAACACATGCAGACAAAACAAACGCCTTAATCCTCAGTTTGCATATCTGTTAAAGTGTTGACAACAGCTATTTTCTTTCAGTGTTGCTGTGCCCATTAAACAATATGTAAACATGTAGAAACTGATAATATTACTACCAGTATTTGCAAATATTTGCTGAAACAATTGAAAACTTGACTTCAAGGATAGAGTCCAACAAATATTTATGAACTATTATGCGTTAGGAACTGTTCTACTGTTCTAGGCACATATTATTCCATAATATTGGAATGATTATCAATACTATTTTCTTCCAGCATCTATAGAGAAAGTACTGATTATAAAATTCAAAAGGGCTTATGTGCCCTCCAGTATATCTCCCCCAATCCCTGCCACCTTGGCCTTCTGTTTTTTAAGGTTGCTAAATCCAATCCCACCTTCAGCCTCATGCTGGCTGATCCCTTTGCCAAGTGTTCTTCCTTCCACTTGTCACATAACCACTTACCTTACTTTATCCGGGTTCAGTTCAAATGGCATCTCCTAAATGATCAGTCTTTCTCTTTCACACTCCATTACTTTATTTCATCTATTGCACTTGTCTTTGTGTGAAATATTCCTCTTCAATTATATGTTCATACATAAATTCTATGTCCTTCCACCAAATTATAATAATCCCTATAAAGACAATGATTATATATTATTCACCTTAAAAAAGTCCCAGCACATAATAAGTGATCAACAAAATTTTTGAATGAATGAATCAATGACTGACAAATACATTTTTAAGAAGGCTTAGTAGTACTTGCCAACTTACCAATAGCTTGGGGCTATAAGGTACAAGTTAGTCAGTCGTAAGTCTTTAAGTCTCCCCAGAGAAGAAACAGCATAGAGGACCCTTTTTTTTTTTTTTTTTTTTTTTTTTTTTTGCTTGCTAGCCTCTGAGCAGAACCCAGCAGAAGGCACAGGGGCAGACCTGCCCTTGAAGAAAACAAATGTATGAGTGTGCTAATGAGTTACATCTGCCCTGGTGCTGGCAGGCACAGCAGAAGGTGAGTCTGCTGATGGTTTGAGGAGAAAATGTGGAGTCCCTGGCTTGATAAAAAGCAATCCTAGTCCTTGCTACAATCCCTGTGGATTTCATTCACTTGGAAGAGTGACATCAGTGCTTTCAATTGAAACTACTAGACGCAGAAAGACAAGCACTAGACACAAGTGGCAACCACATGTTTCTCCTTAGTGATGGTCCTGGCTGGTGACCAATTTCAGAAAAGTGTTATGCCGGCTGGGAACTTGAAAGACTAGAGCAGCAGTTATCTTTTTTTATGTTTTTCATAACGAATAATAGAACATTGTGAAGAAGCACAAGGGAGAATAATGCCAAGCAGGGCCCCTGCAAACAAAACCAAGAATTCCCGAAGATATGAGGTTAACAAAGGAAAAATGCAGGTGTTGTGAATGCGGCTTGTGTCCAAATTTTCTGCCTAGTACATAAGGGGATGCCTTCACTTAGCTATTGCTATCCCTGAGCAGAGGTGAGAGGGATGCTGGTAATAACAAAGACAGTCCCCGATGATGGCAAGTCTAATTACAGGAGGAAAAAAAAAGTGCAGAAAAAGAAAGAGTTTGGTTTTCCCAAGATGTCATTTTATTACCAGTCTGACAGGGCAACTTTAAGGGTCATTTCTTTACAGTCACTAAAATACCAAAACATTCGAAAAACAGCACAGAGACCATAGAGAAAGCCCCTGACACTTCATTTCTGAAAACATTTTCCCACAATGGAAGTGTTTAAAAATTGTTTTTCCCCTTTTAATTAAAGAAACAATTTTGTTTCTTTGGATATCTGTAAATAGTCAACAGGACAGAAAGGAGAGGTAGGGTGGGGGAAGAAAGGTGAAAAAAATTCAGAGGGAGTGAGAGAGAGCTCTAGAGTTTGCAGCACTAAGAAAAGGAAAATAGAATACTATATTTTGAGGAATTTTCTGAAAATTAGGACAATATCTCACTGTGTGCATTAAATTAGATTTTTCTTGTACAAACAATACTTTTTAAAATAAAATGTCTATCCTTAATTATTAAATATGCTATAAAGGAAAAGACAATGAATTGTTCTAAGTCCAGAGAAGGTTCATTTTCCCTTAACATGTGCTGGTAAAGAATATTGATTAATAGTTATCACAGTTATACATTTAGAAAAATGTAATTTTTCTAAATATAGTTGTAATTCTAATTTTTTAAATTAATTCAGGTAAGACTTAACTTCAATTTACGTGAATTCATGACTATTTCCCTGTACATAGTGAAATATATATAATAATTTCCTCATAAAAATTAGGAAAACATCAGGTTAAGCACAGATATTTGGTCAGAGAGTAAGTATCCACTACAGAACTGTTTGTAAAGCAAATTTCTTCTTATCAAATTCTGCAATTCCATTCTTTCCATTGTAAAATCTGACAGAGTTCCACTGACAAACTTGGAATCTATAACTTCAAAATCTCAAATATTTTAACTTTACCTTAAATCTTAATTAGTTGGTCATGCATTAGCAAAGTGAATTTTTTCTGATAATTACATAATGCAATGTATATTTTAATTGTAATTCCTAAAACCATATTTTAATTTTTCCTTATGTATAACTAAATGTGGTACTTCCTGTACTACAAAATTGTGGTCATACAAGTGGAACACTTTACACCCTTTGCTGTAACAGGAGTATCATTGTACTGCCTTTGGCAGCTGTCAATGGAGAATGGAGACCTTATTGGGAGTGGCAAATTTTTCTTTCTCCAAGTATTTGGATGAAGAAAGTTCTTAGATTGTTTTCTTCTCTCTCTGACGGTGACATTTCATTTACTTCTACAAAATTAGACAATTCATTCCTGCTATCAAGAGAGTATATATTTCATTTTGCAGAGCTTTAGAATATTTTTACATTATAAAGCTGATTTCTAACTGATCTCTTCACTTCCATTCTTCCCCTTTCCTTCCATTATTCTGCACAGTAGGGTCAAATGAATCTTTTTTTAAAAAGAAAATGAGATCATGTTACCAGGACATTTTAAAAATCTTCGAAAGAGGGCCTCCCTGGTGGCGCAGGGGTTAAAGTCTCAGCACTATCAAGCAATCTCCAGCCACTGCGGCATGAGTTCAATCCCCGGGCAGGGAGCTAACCCACAGGGAGCAGCAGACCTTTCCTGTCTCACCTGCTGCATTCCTCAGCACTGTATTTCAGTAGAGCAGCTTGTTCTGCTCCCCACTCTGTTTCGGGGTGAAATCTCTCACCCCCTGCACCTCTAGCCTAGACCCCAGTTCTTGTATGTACATAAATAAAATAAATCTTGAAAAAAAATAAAAGCCTTCAAAAGAGTTCTCATTTTACCACATTCATTGCCATGTCCAACAAATTGATCTTTCAGTCTCTGATTGTCCCGTGTCTCTTCCCCCTCCCCATACTCATCACTTCTGTCCCTGAGTTTCCAAGTTTCTGACAAGCCTCTTTCCTTCTGGAGCCCTTGCTTTTCTGCCTAGAATGACTTCCCTTCCTTTCCTTTGAATCTCACTTCAAATGCCACTTTTTCAAAATGACTTCTTTTGGCTAAATTTCCAAATTATTTCTATCAGTTGCTAGGTCCTCTTTTAGCTCTTTTCTCCTCTGAACTTTCACAGTCTGTACTCTTTTTGTGTAGTAAGGCAATTTCTTTATATTATATATCATAGAATGAATCTCCATGTGAGGAAAAATCTTGTTTGTTCTTTTTACTTCTGTACACTCAGAACCTAGCACAGTGCCTTACATACAGTAGGTGCTCAACGAATACACTGATAAGAGAACTCTAATATTTCTGAATTAAATCATTAAATTACAAAAGAGGTAGACTGGCAAATATGACTTCTGAATCTTGATTAAATCCTTCAAACAGACTATCTAAAAGGGAACCTTTTATTGTTTACTAAAATTACTTCAAAATGTTTAAACATATATTCTTTGCCTAAATTGTAGAATCATTTTGCAGTACTTGAGTCCTTTTGTAATAGTTATTTATGTTTGTGATTTTTAGAATGGTTATATTCTTGACTCCATAAACTCAAGTGACTAGAAGAACTGGTGATAGACCTAATTTCACACCTATCCCTAGTCATCAATGGTATTGCATCATAGATTCAGAACCCAATCTTTGCAGAGAGTCTTACCAATGACACTAATAAATAAAAATTCCAATGCTATTCAGAGATCTTCAGTACTAATTTATTGAATGAGATTTTAGAATAGAAAGTAGTTGATATTTAAAAAATGTCTTTATTGGATATATTATGTTTTGATGAATGTACTTTTATCTGTGGAGTATCTGTTATTATAATGAGATGACTTATAATGAGTCTCTAAATAGCTGCAAGATGGTGTCTGCTAAGAAAGACCAACTACTTAACTAAAGGATTGGACCTTTGGATCAGGTCCAAAGAGGTAGGGATGAGGTAGGGATGAGAGATTGGAGATTGAATTGGAACCCCAATATAAAGTCTGGACACTATTCCCTTCCAGACCTCATCCTCTATTTGATTCTGTCTATCTTGCCCTGCTGTAAATCTTTGTAATAAAACTGTAGCCTATAAATGTAAATTAAATATAAATAAAACTACAAATGATAACACTTTCTTGAATTCTGTGAGCTGTTCTAGTGTTCACAAACCTGAGACAATAGGGGAAACTACCATATTCTGAGCTAATCAGTCAGAAGTGTAGATGACCTGGGTGGTCTGGGGACCCCCCAATCATAACCAACATCTGAATTAAGTTCAGTAGAAGACTGAGTCTTTAACTTGTGCATTCTGATGCTAACTTAGGTGATTAGTGTAAGAATTATACTGTAGAATGTCTAATTGATGGTGAAACAGAATAATTACCTATTCTTTTAACATCCTAAAATTAATTTATTTTTTAATTTTTTAAAATCAAAGTAACATTGCATTATAACTTTATACATTTCAGATATACATCAATAAAATTAGCATGTGTGTATACTAAATTAAATTAGTCATATAAATTATCCCTTCTATGACTTACCCATTCCCCTCCCCATTCCCTTCTGGGAACTACTAATTGACCTGATAGTTCAAGAGTTTATATTTTTGCATTTAATCTATCCATTCATTTGTTTCTCTAAACACCACATATGAATGAAGTTATACTGAAGTTGTCTTTCTCCACTTTATTTTACTAAGCATAATATCCTCTAGGCTCATCCATGCTGTTACACATCAGGATTTCATCTTTTTTTTCTTTTTTTGGCACATAAATATCATTGAATTAGCATTTTTAAATTTTTTTTTCAGGTAAATACCCCAAGTGAGACATTTGGATAGTATGAAACTTCCACTTTTAATTTTTTGAGAAATCTCCATATGTCAGTTCCTTGATTCTTCATGACTACAAGAAGTTCAGTGCAAGAAATCCAGTATTTCTTATGGGTCATGCAGAGGTACTTATAGAATATTTGTCTTTTATCAATTTAAACTCATGCTACCTGATCAAGTTTTAATCATTTGTTCATTCAACAAATTTCACTGAGTACTTAGAGGATTAGGTACTATGCTGGATCATAGGTATTAGGTTATATCAGTTCTTAAGACAGAAATGGTCCCTGTTATTACAGAGCTCACAGACTATTAGTAGAAACTAAAATACTCCAATATGTAATTATAAATCATGTCCCTTTGTCCTTCTTTATCCTTTCTCCAAAAATTCACTATAGATGTGGCTACAGAATTTTTTCCTTGATTTTCTAAGTTGTCACTAATAGAGTGCTCCCATGTCTTACCAACTAATACTATTGGTTTGGGATAATAAAGGGAAAAATATTGCACAGGGTTAGAAATACCTTAGTCTGACTATCAGATATCACCCTTTCTAATATTCCTAGTCCATCATCACTAGAATAGGTTCATTTTGGACTATCTTCTTCAAATTTCCAAAAAACCACTAGGTTTTTGCAGCCTGATTTCTCTTTACAGAGAATTGCTCTTTACTCTCCTCGACTATTTTTAAAAGCCTCACTAACTTATTTTGAAGAGTTCCCTTCTGTTTCAATATTTTTCTTCAGACAATTCCCAACTGATGTGTCTACCTATACACAAATGACAGCTTTGTTAATGTATGTTCCTATAAAAAAAATAGCAATCTTCCCTTTATTATATCTTGCCCCACCCAAAAAAAAAAATCTTCAGGGTAAAAAATAAGCTAAAAGTACCAGAAATGTATTACACATATAAATCCTAAAGGCTTTATTTTTCTTAAATACTTTTGCTTCTCTATTGCATTATTCTCTTCCCTTATATTCAGTTTGCAGTAGCTAGACTTACTCAGAATATAGTTAGTATTTTGGTTATATATTAATAGAAATGTAAGTGAGCAAAGATTTTAAATTTTTATTCTTTATTAACATAGGTTATTTAAACATTTATATTTATTTAATGTATGTAATTTTATTTTGGGAAAATGTATGTGTGCGTATGCTAGTGTGTATGTATTTAAACAAAAATAAATGGTTTTATTATACTATATAAAGTCTGATATTGAAAAAGTAGATTATGTTATAGAAAGCTTGATATCATAAAAGCAAGAAAAGGGACTTCAGCATAGCTTCTTCATTTCAGTTTTTTCTTCAATTAGACATTGGTTTTTTCTCAATGCAAAATCATTTAAACCATCACTTTTCTTAAACGACCAATGACATAAATTATTTGAGTGTTTATTTTTTGCAGAAATAAACTGTTATTTGCCTTAATTAATTTTACGTAATATAGACCTATGTATTGCCTTAGTATTCCCTCTACCAAGTACACTTCCTATTGAGATGACGTCAAAGGACTTTGCAGTGTGGACAGACCCATAAATCTACCTAGTTTCATACTGAGATGAAGATCTCCAAACTCAAATTCGGTATAGGTCATAAGCAGTGCAATGAATCACATTCTCCAAAGGCATTTGACCTGACTGCAAATTATTTTCATGTTTTGTAGATGGAACATACTGTATAAGGAAATTCTGTGCTTTTCTTTATAATCCCTGGGAGATGATGTATGGACAGCCTGAACACATAGCATGTACACTGGATTCTCACTTGGGTATCATCTCTTGGACTACAATGAATCCATGTTTGTTTGACTACATTCAGCTTTCAAGATGCATTTTATTTGCCAGGTTATTCAATAGGAGAGCCAAGAGAATAAAACATCATTGACTCTTTAGTAGTCAATGGAAAACAACAATAGACACAGAGCCAAAGACTCACATATAGAAATTCTCTTTTGTTGCAAATGACTCATTGCACTTCCTCTTCAGTATAATATTCTGACATACTTATTTGCCAGATGATTAACTATCAAAATACTGAGCAAATAATTTTAAAGCTACCAATTTCCTGATTTCCTGTTGTTGTTTTTTTAATTTAACGGGATATATAGAATGAGAAAGACAGAATTGGCATTGACTAAAGCTTTCATGCCAAAATTGAAATACTCATTTAAACCAAAATAAAACACTACAAAATCTGCCTGCCAAAATAGGAATTATGCCTATACTGTGTAGACACAGGATTAGCCTTTGAAAGTTTTCTCCTACAAGGACCTCACAAAAGCTGCTAACAGCTGTGGAGTCAGTGCTGAAGGAATTTGATGTTGGAGTCAAACCATCAAATCTTTCCCAAAGAGTTTTGATAAATGAAGGTTAAATTATAGCTATATCTGATTTTCTTGTTAATGTACAAATGGGGGTAAGATGGCATTTTCCCACCACTCTCCTTCCACTTATATACTTTATTTATTTATTTTTTTATAATATATATTTTTATTGTTATTTATGTCTTTTACATTTTGCATTCCCCTTGGGTAGCCCACCACCAATTCACCCGTGATCCATCTCCATGGTCCCTTGTGTTCTTTTCTATTCCATTTTGTGCCACTTATATACTTTAAATGCACTTTAAGACAGAGAATCTTTAAGTAAGAGAGTAAGCTTTACTGACAATTAAGTAATTGTGTACAAATCAGTTATGAGAAAGTACAAAATGGATGGTGAAAAAAATAGTGCACTATTTCATTTCTATGAAGCCAATTTTTATTAATTTCCAGATTAATCAATTAATTGGAATTAAGAAATTAAGAAAAGGAAACAGTTATTTGAGTAATTTTCTGAGTCATTCAAAGATGAAGGAAAAACCCCATCCTGTTTTGGTTCCTTACTCTGAGGTGAATGCCCTCTGGCACGTTTGCCAACTTGAACTCAATATACAAAACTAAAGATAATTGAGTTCTAATTCTGCCTGAGCTATTAGCTAGCTGGGTCACCTGCAATAAGTCCTTAAATACTTCTGGGTATCGGATTTTATTTGAAAATAAAAAGGCTGTGTACATTGTTTTCAGTCATGCTCTAGGGGGCCCAAGGAGCATTTTTAGGAAGGTTACACTCTGGATTACAGGAAAGGGTTCCACTAGTCTTACCTCAACCAAAGTAGTCCTGCTTCTCTCAGAATTATTTATCTTGCCTTCCAAATAAGATTTTGTTTGGCAAGGATTCTGACAGTAAAAACAGAATGACACAAGACTGCAACGATGTCTTTCTTCTCTTAAAGTTTATGTCCCCTATTTGGTCTGTAGATCATTTAACCACTTTGAGCTACCAGTTCCCAAGCAATTCCTCTTTCCTCCCTTTCTGGTAAAGGATTAGAGGTGGGTAAAATTAAACTGAGTAGTTGGGTTTCCTTTAAGACGTGATCCAGATTCCCTTGCGCAGAAAGTCATGAAAGCTGTCCAACTCTTGGGAAAGAATCATTAAATCTAGTGTGATAGCTTTAGAGGTTTTAGAGTGTCTTATTTTAGTCTACATTAGTAATTCATTTTTTTTGGCATATCAGCCTCCATCATGTCAAGTTGTACTCTGGGACTTTTACAAAATAGATCTCACTGAAGTATATTTTCCAATTCTCATTGTGACACAGAACACTTGCACAGGCTTTTGTCAGTCATAAACAGAGCTGAAAAGTTGTGGTTTTTTTTGTTTTTTTTTTGCTGCCTTAAGTATTATTAACCATCAGGGCCATCTCTTTCTGACTTTCTATGGCATATGTCCATGTCTCTCTATCATTAACATAGCTCATCTTATGTCATTTTTTTTTTTACTTTCTTTCCTCATAACTGCTTCCTTTGCTTTCAGTATAAATATTAATTGATGCTTTAAGTTATTTCATTTATTTTCTAATGCTAGTCTTAATTACAGACCCCCTTAACCTGGGTTCTCCAGTCCCTTTATTCCTATCTTGCAGAACTTCATGTCTAGGTAGTGAGTCATATCCACACACTGCCTGTTTTCTTGCCTAAATTCTGAAGGCCTATTTCTTTTTGGTTGCATGACACCTTCAAAACATGTTACACCAACACCTCAAATTCATGAGCATCGGGGCCTCCACGGTGGTGCAGCGGTTGAGCGCTGCGCTGTGGAGCTGTCGGCAGCATGCGATGCGAGTTCGACACCCGGCCGGGGAGAATCCCACATGGTGGGGCAGACATCTCCTGCCTCACCCGCTGCTCGCCTCAGCAGTGTATTTCTGATCTGCCTGTTCTGCTCCCCACTCTGTCTCTGGTGAACCCTCTAACTGCCCCACACCTCTGGCCTGTACCCCAGCTTGTATGTATAAATAAATCTTAAAAAAAAAATTCATGAGCATCAAGCTAATTTCAACTTTCCCCACTCCCTGAGCCCAATACTGATTCTCTCTTCCTCATTTAGTCTGATAAAATCAATGGCATCATAGATTTTGTATGTTCTTTGCTTCTAGAGAAGCAATTTTTGGACTTGTTCCCAAAACTATTATGTATATTCTTGAAGCTCTATAGACTAGATTAATAAAGATGTAGAATAGCCATTCTAATTAAGTAATGGTTGGAAGCTCCTTACCTGCTAATGTTTTCCCTTCCTCACTTTTCTCCATATTCCGGGTATTAAAAGAAAGTTTGGAAATTTACATCTTAAATTCATGATGGGCTATTTTCCTCCACCTTTTTTTTCCCACTGTTCGTTTTTTTCTCCATAATCTCTTGTATTTTTTTAAAATCACATTTCTATACTTACCCTGTTAGCCTTCATTGTTAGCTCTGACCTAGATTCCAGAGGCACTACATTTATACAACTTATCACCTCCTTGTCTTTAAATTTGATTTTGAGTGGATTAGTTTTATCTCAAAGTAATATTTAAGGGATTACTTTTTTTCACTCATCCAGCTAAACTTTTATCCATCCATCCCTTTATCTAAGCTATTTCTTGAATTTACCATATGCCAGGCACTGTGTTAAACATTGGGAATATAATTTCAATTAAAGCAAATAAGTTTTCTATAGTAATGGTGATATTTTGATCCCCTAACTTAAATAGCCCTTGTATTTGGAATTTACAAAATGTTTACATTTAATTCATGGTTAATGAATTGAACACAAATTGAGTATTTCTGTTTTTCTAATATCAGTAACTTTTCTTTAATGTTCCTCTCCATTAGAACTATTTAAGTCTAAGGCAACCTTTGTCAAGGTTGATTTTGCTGACTCCTTCTCCCGCCAGAGACATTTGGTAATGTCTGGAGACATTCTTGTTACAGCGGGACCTGGAGGGTGTGGGTATTACTGGCATCTAATGGGGAGAGACCAAGGATGCTATTTAACATCCTACAGTGTATAGAGCAACTCCCCCTTCCCACCACCAGTAAAGAACGACCCAACTGAAAATGTCAATAGTGCTAAGCTTCAGAAACTGACCTGAGATTTTGAATTCACATAAATTCATCTTCTTAAACAAAGAGTAAATTTGTTTCATTTCTTAGGCATTCCTAATATATACATTTTTTACCAACAATCATGAAATAACTCCCCTTTTAATGCTATGCTTTCAGTTTCCTTCATTTTATGTCTAATTGCTGCTAAAAATATTATTCATTAAACACAAGGAAAATGACATGTTACATGCTTTCAATATATATATATACACACACACATTGAATATATATGTGTGTGCATATATATACATGTATATATTTCAATGTATATATTTCAATGTGTATATATACATTTAATGTATATTTCGTGTGTGTATACAATGTGTGCGATGTATACGGTGTGTATATATACATTGAATATATATACGTATATATACATATATATCCAATGTATGTGTGTGTGTGTGTATACACACACATTGAAAGCATGTAACATGTCATTTTCCATATATATATGTATATCCTGCCTGGGAATCAAATTAAAACCCTGTGGCATAAAGAAGTTGTAAATTTTTTCCATACCTTAAGTAGCCAAAAAAGTAAAGTGGCTTCACTATTGATAATTTGGTGCATAACACTGAAATAAAAAGTTTAGGATCTTTCCATCATTCTACTCTTCTATATTCATCATGTCACTTTTTCTTCATATGGCTCTCTGCTTTACTGAAAAACAGCTGCCATAGTTATGGGAATTCCATATAGACATATAGATGAAAAAAATAATTAGTGAAAGAAGTGGGATTATGTTCTCCTGCATATCTATTTAAGAGCAAGAAAACTTTCCCAAACAATCTCCTCTCTTATATTGCAGAGTCACATGACCATCCTTACTAGTCTTGGGCAAAGGGGATGAGAAACAATGATTGGCTTAGACTCATCAGAAGAATTTATACATTAGTCATATAAGAAGTGAGTGGATATGGGGCTCTGTCAGCCATGAAGGGGGGCAGGACTGTTGAAATTACAAATAGGGCACCCATTTTAATTTTGAGATCTATAATGGAGACCCTAACAAGCCACTGCCAGTTGCAGTCCACTTGTACTTTCAGAAGAACGAAGTTATTAACTTTGGACGTTTGGCTCCTCTCCAAGCTGGATAATTGCCTTCTGTTTCTAAGGTTTAAAGTAGAGAAATTTTTATTTCTTCTTACAATGTATGGGATTACATTTCTAATTTAGAAGTACCTATCAGGGTGGGACAAGGGGTGAAATGAGTAAATTTAAAGTAGTACTCACTTATAATCTAGGAGTGGCTCTTTGAACTTTCTGCCTGAGACACTTCATTTGTCTAACACTAGTTGGGCCCTAGTAACTACATTATAATGTGGGCCTTGGTTTATAAAAATGTTTTTAACTATTTGAGAGTGTCTCAACACAACTGTCATTTAACCTGCTATATGACATTTTTTTTTGAGACTCATTGAAAATAGTTCCCTGCTAACATTATTGAAAGACAATCCTGACAATTCTCTATATAACAAAATATGGCAATAGTTCTTTTAGCCAGTAAAACTTAGTTATAAATGACTTAAAAAATCCTTTTCTCTTGAAGTCCTGACATGATCAGCAGCACTGGTTGTGACCCAACATGGGATGAAGAACATGAATGGATGACTGTTTCCTTAGCAACAAGAATCATATGTTTCCTCTGAAACAAGGAACCAAAAAATAAATTGTTCCCCTGTATTTGCTTTCCATCAGCTTAGGGCCTAACAGTAGTGGCATGAAATTTTAATATTTATTCAACCAATATTTATTGAAGGCCTACTTGTACAAAGCAGTAGCTACATTAATATATTTAAATCAGATCTTTTGCCTATTGCCTATAATATCCATTCATCTACATTCTGAGATGTATAGACAACTCTGCAGTGCAAGTAATCTACTAGAATCTTAGCTCTGGTGCATATGAGAATCATTTTAGCAGCTTTTATATAACAGAGATGCTTGGTTCCAGTAGAACATGATTCAGTTTGCCCGCATCTAGCAGTAGATTTTTTATAATGCTGCCTAGATGATTCTAAGGTAGTGTCAGAATTGAGACCCACAACCCTGAAAAAATTTATGGGGGTGTTAAATCAGCTATCCAATTTGAATTACATCAGTTGGAGATTGGAGTTTATAGAAATTTTCAGAGGGTGTAGTTCATATTCTTCCTTGATTTACTATTTTTCAGTCAAGGTTTCAACAAACTAATATATCAGGGTCCTCAAATTAGTCAATCTTTAAGGTTGCCTTGGGTTTTTGGGTAGATACCAAGTTGATAGGAGACTGTCACCAAACCCACACAAAATCTACTTTCCCATGGCCCACTGAAAATATGTCTATAAGAAGAATGAACTTAGAAGTGCCTACCTGAGCTATGTCTTGGCTGGATGTGAGGGTCCAATACTTTGAAGAGTATTGACCTCTATTTCCTTGGCTTCTTTCTGCCAAGGCTGAGGCTTTCACAGCCTGGTCACCTTGCCCACAACCATACTCCAGGAAATGTGAGAGTTTGGAGACTTGGTCTTCTAATTCTAATCCAGAGTTTGAACTATGTCATGGATGGAGACAGACAAGACTAATTCTCAAACCTAAGTTGTTTTTTTTTTTTTTTTTTGTTAAATACTTGGTCAGGGATTATGCTAAGCTAAATAGGGCAGAAGGAGAATGACAAATACTAAATGGTTAAACTCATGTGGAATATAGAGAAATGAAACAAAAGAATAGACAAAAATAAATCAAAACAAACTCTTGAAAATTTACTACAGAATTGAGACTACCAGAAGGATAGGGTGGATGGTGTAGAACAAAGGATGTTGTATTTCTAATACATCCTCTTGCTGAAAAATTATGGGTGCTTTGTTGGTAAGTGTGGTGTGCAAACATACATGTAAGGAGAAGGAAACTGTACCCTTAATATCATTCACAGTATAGTAAGTTAATGTTACCTCAATAAAATATGTTCCAGTAAAATAAAGTAGTAATCATAAAAATAAAAAAAATAAATTTCAGATAATAAAAGACAAAAATATCTTTTTTTTAATCAGATGCCCAAATGTTAGAAAGCAGGGGTGTTTTTTTGGTGGGGGGGGAGGGAGCTGGGGGTAGTCTTTTGTATTTATTCATTCTTCTATCATCCCATTCCACATGGTTCATAGAGTGCCTACTATGTATGGGGACCGTGTTCAGTGATGAGGTTGTGAATATAAATGCACATAGAGCATTTATACTTTACTTGTAAGCACCATAAAATCTAGATGAGGAGGAAGACAGGCACACAGTTTAATGCAGATGTGATAGATGTATGTCCAGGGGGCTTTAAGAATTCAAGAAATAGCATATCAAGCAAAATTGAAGGATATAATTAAAAAGGAACTCAACTAAAGCTAGAAAGAAAGGTGGGGTGGGGGGAGAAATAAAATACAAATACTAATTTAATCTACTATGAGTAATAATGATACTAACAAACAGTGAATAAAAAGGGTGCTCATATCAATGGAGAGTACTTTGCATTTAATTAGTCCCACAAATATGTATTTAGCACATGATATTGAGAATAGTGTGGGTAAGGAGATAAACAGTTGACCTGGTGGTAAGCCCCTAACTTTTATTGAGATTGAGTTTAGTGGAAAATGCATGTTAATAATATAATAAAGGCCAAAAACAAACAAACAAACAAAAAAACACAAAAAACAAAACCCTTTTAGGTTCTCTGATAACTTCCAACCAAATTGTGGGTCATGGAGTAGCAATCTTGGCTTTACTAGGAAACTTGTTAGAAATGCAAGTCTCATCTCAGACTTAGTAAATCAGAATCTTCAATTTGACAAGATCAAATTGTGTGGATACTCAAGCTTGTGTGTGATACTGAAGCTTGATAGGCAGTGATTTATAATATATTCAATTCAATGCTAAATGCCTTATATACATTAGTTCCTTAAAACTACACAACAAGCTTATGAAAGAAGTATCAATTAGCACCTCCATTTGACACCGGAAGAACTTGAAACTTAGGTAAGGTAAGTAATTTGCCTACGTTAATACAGATATTATAATGTCAACATTATTTGAATTGCAATAATCCAACTTTCAATCTCTTGCTCTATGTATCTATAAATAAACACTTGTTACAGGAACGAACCCAACAAATAGCTCAATATCTTGAAAGCTGGCCTGCATTCATTTTTTGCAACTCTCAAATATAAGGGGCAAATCATTTCTTTATTGAATAACCACAGCAATTTATCTGCATGTTCACACTAGGAGCTTCCTGGATATATAAGACTATGGAGACATAGCAATGCCACCATGAGCCTTGTTAGAATAAATATTTCCAGCTGCCTTCAGACCAGCTTCACCAAGGATTTTGAGAAGTTGAGTTTCTGGTTAACAATCCCCCCAGCATTGAAAATCCTATACCAAATTTCACAGGCTACAAGGTGTCCTGGGACACTACAGGAGTCCTTAGGCACTCGGGCCTGCCCAGATTAATAGCTGAAACACACATTATCTTCTTTTCATCATTTGTTGAGTTAGTCCAGATTGTACACTACATCAGATGACCATTCAAAATTCTAACAGCTGACAAAATGGAGATGGAGAAAGGAAGAAACTGCCAAGCAGCAAAGGAAAAAAATTCCAAACAATTCATCAGCTAGTTTCAATCAGTCAAGAAATAAGTACTAACTACAATTAACAAACTTGTTTTCAAAGCAGATATTAGTAGCAACACAATGAAAAATGCATGGGAAACATAGAAAAGCCACAAGAATGAAGCCTTAAATGCAACCATATCAATAACAACATTAAATTCGAAGGAATTTTTAAAATAATCCACAGAAAAGGCAGTTTTTAAGAGGTCAAATTTAAAAAAGAAATCCAACAGTATCTTGACTATTAGAGACACTCTTTAGATTTAAGTATACAGGCAGTTTGAAAATAAAGGGATGGAAAAAATTATATCTCAAAAACAACTATAAGTTGGATAGATTTTCCACACTAGTATCAGACAAATTCATTTTAAGACTAACTTTTTCTAAAAGAGGAGGAATACTTAAGTCATTTATGAACTCATTATTATCCTGATGTCAAATTTACAAAAAAATAAAGTTATAAACCAAATAGGGGCCTCCCTGATGGTGCAGCGGTTAAGCACTGCGCTGTGGAGCTGTCGGCAGCTGTGACGCGAGTTCGATGCCCGGCCAGGGAGATTCCCACATGGAGCGGCAGACCTCTCCTGCCTTGCCCGCTGCTCCCTTCAGCAGTGTATTTCCATCCATCTGCCTGTTCTGCTCCCTGCTCTGTCTCTGGTGAACCCTCTCGCCACCCCACGCCTCTGGCCTGTACCCCAGCTTGTATGCATAAATAAATAAATCTTTATAAAAAAAAAAGAAAATTATAGACCAAATAATCTGATATATATGTGTAAAAATTCTTTTTCAGTATACTAGCAAATCAAATATAGTAACTTATAAAAAGGGCAGCACACCATAACCAAGTGGTTTATATATCAGGAATGCAGAATTGACTAGCAGCTGAAAATCAATTAATGTAATACACCATATTAATACAATGATAGGAAATTATATTATCATAACAGATAAAGAAAAAGCATTGACAACATACAATATCATCTCTTGATAAAAAATACTAGGTAAAATATGAATAGAAGGGATATTTTCAACCTGATTAATGGCAGCTATGAAAAACTGCAGGACTTATCATACTTGTTGGTCAAACATTTCTTTGAAGATCAGGGAAAAAAAGGCGTGAGCTCCACTTTTATTTCAAATTGTACTGGAATTTCTAGCCAGGACATTTAAGCAAAAATGAGCAAGGACAATGAAAAAAGAAAATACATTTGATTAGAAAGAAATAAAAGTATTTTTATTTGCACATGAAAGAAACTATGTGTAAATAAAAACTATATATTTGTAAAATACTAGTAAAACCACCCAAAGCAGAATAGAGTGGGGGCCCAGAAATATATTCTCACTTATATGGACAGTTAAAATTTGACAAAGAAGCCAAAAGCATATATTAGAGAAAAAGAAAGTCTCTTCAAAAAAATAATTTTTGGGAAATAGGAAATCCACTTGCAAAAGAATGAAACTAGACCAGCATCTGACACCATATACAAAAATCAATTAAAAATGGATTAAAAAGCAAAATGTAAGCCCAGAAACCAGAATACATAGAAGAAAACATACATAAAACACTTCTTGACATAGGCTTCAGTGATGGAATTGTGGATTTGTATTCAAATTAAAAAAAATAAAGAAAATATAAACCACTGAGACTACATCAAGTTCTGTAGAGTGAAAAAAAATTATCATCAAAACAAAAACACACCCCGTTGACAAAATTTACACAGATTATATCTGAGAAGGGCTTGATAGTCAAGATCTACAAAGAATTCATACAACTCAACAAAAAGAAATAATCCAATCAAAAATTGGGGAAAAGGACTAAATAGACACTTCTGTCAAGAAGGTATACCAATAACAAAACAAGAACATGAAAAAATGCTCTTTATCACTTATTGTCAGGGAACTGTAAATAAAAACTGCAATACTCCCCTCAGACTTATCAGAATGTCCCATACTACAATGACCAGCAATAAGTGTTTATAAGAATGTGGAAGAGGGCCTCCCCGGTGGCGCAGCGGTTGAGCCCTGCGCTGTGGAGCTGTCGGCAGCGGCGACGCGAGTTCGATGCCGGGCCAGGGAGAATCCCACATGGTGCGTCAGACCTCTCCTGCCTCTCCCGCTGCTCCCCTCAGCCGTGTACTTCTGATCTGCCTGTTCTGCTCCCCACTCTCTCTGGTGAACCCTCTTGCCGCCCCACGCCTCTGGCCTGTACCCCAGCTTGTGTGTATAAATAAAATAAAATCTTAAAAAAAAAAAAAGAATGTGGAAGAAAAGAACACTCATATATTTTTAGTGAGAATGTAGACTGTCCCAGCCTCTGTGGAAAACAACATGGATGTTTCTCAAAGTATTAAAAATAGATCTACCACATGATTCAGTGATTCGACTCCTAGCTATAAACCCAAGGAATGTAAAAATATTAATTCAAGGGGGTATATGCTCTCCTATGTTCATTGCAGCACTATTTACAATAGTGAAGTCACGGAAGCAATCTACGTGCCCAAGGACAAATGAGTAGATTAACATGTGGTATATACAAAACCAGACAAAGACAATACAAAAAAAGAAAACTACAGACCAATCTCCCTAATGAATACTGATGCAAAAATATTCAACAAAATCTTGGTCAATAGGATCCAACAATGCATCCATAAGATAATACACCACAACCAAGTAGGATTTATTCCAGGAACACAAGGATGGTTCAACATCCGAAAATCAATCAATGTAATCCAACACATCAACAAAAAGAAAAACAAAGACCATATGATCATATCAATAGACGCTGAGAAAGCATTTGACAAAGTGCAACACCCATTTATAATAAAAGCCCTTGAAATCCTTGGGATAGAAGTAACATACCTCAACATAATAAAAGCCATATATGAGAAACCCACGGCCAATATTATCCTCAACGGTGAGAAGCTGAAGGCCTTTCCCCTAAGATCAGGAACAAGGCAAGGATGTCCACTCTCACCATTACTTTTCAATATAATACTGGAAGTCCTAGCCAGAGCAATTAGACAAGAGAAAGACATTCAAGG